>OX463781.1:2979666-3449666 GCA_949825025.1 Siphlonurus alternatus | reverse complement strand
ATATTTAGTTGATATCACGTAAAATCGTAAACAAGGACGATAAATGTGTGTGATTTTTTAAACAAGGTGTGTGCATTACTCAATAATAAATTTCATCTGTGTGTGTATATGCTTGGGAACCTTCTCTCTCTCTCTCTCTCTCTCTCTCTCTCTCTCTCTCTCTCTCTCTCTCTCTCTCTCTCTCTCTCTCTCTCTCTCTCTCTCTCTCTCTCTCTCTCTCTCTCTCTCTCTCTCTCTCTCTCTCACACACAGATTAGAATGGATTGCACGTCGATACACAGCAAGCCGATCGCAACAGCCTCGTAATTATGAGAAACTGCCACGAGTTTGTTGCTCGAGTCGCTCACAGAGAGCTTTTCCTGGTTGCCGCTACCATTAGTCACGGCGCTGATCAATCACCAGCCGGCCCTCGGGACCTCTCTCTCTCTCTCTCCCTCTGTCTCTCTCTTCTCTGTCTCTCTCTTCTCTGTCTCTCTCTTCTCTGTCTCTCTCTTCTCTGTCTCTCACTTTCTCTCTGAAAGTGGACAACGTATAGATATGAAATTTTTTATTGCATTTTTTGGATCTCCGACTTGTGTGTATTGTTAATTTTTTTCACAATTTTTAAAACTTTTTACACCTTCGAAATCAAGGGAAAAGACTGTGACGTCATAGTCATGCAAAAAACGCAAGCATAGGGAAAGACGTTGCATGACCATGACGTCACAGTGTCTTTTCCCTTCGATTTTGGGGGTATTATAGAGTTAAAAAATATGAGAAAAAAAATCTTCAATACATTATAATTCATGGTACTCCTTTTTCATGTTTAAATTTGCTTCATTTTAATTAAATGATAATAAAAACGTTCTACAGAAAACTGCTATTTACGAACTCTATACTGACCTATTTTTCAATTTTAATTGACCTATATAATTTATACAATTTTTTAAACATTTAACGACTAAAAATCCGTGCAACTTGCATTAGCGCCTTAAATATAGGCAACTTTACGTGCAGTCTAGCTTCGCGGGTTGCATTGTTATAGGATTTTTATATTGTGTTGTAGAGAGAGAGAGAGAGAGAGAGAGAGAGAGAGAGAGAGAGAGAGAGAGAGAGAGAGAGAGAGTTTTTTTTAGCTTTTTAATATTTTTCAACTATATTTATATAAAAATTTTGAATTTTGAGCAATGATGACCATGCAGACAACTATAGTTATTTGAAGACCTCAATCAAAACGATTTTTTTTTTTTTTTTTTTTACTTTGACTTCCAATCCTTCAAGTTCATGCTTTTATTTTTGATGTAAAAGAAATTAAATCACTTTTGATAAAACTGTACTACACGTGCCACCTACAGATTTATTCTGGAAACAAGAGGAGAGATTCAGGTTTCTAAAGATAGATGTCAGGGTTGAAGCCATTCATATTAAAGGGATGATATTTTTATTGTTTGAATTTTAGGTGTTCATTAATTTACAATCACTCATAATTATATCAAGTATTTAAAATTAAATTGCTTAATATAATTATGCATAACTTTGCTTTTCAACAAGTTAAAGCCTTAGTATATATGTTTGCTTTTTTTTACCAAAAAGCAACAAGAAATTATAATATAAATTCATTGCACCTAGTTAATTAAATTCATTATATTGCTTTTATATATAAAGGAAACATTGCATGTTTTTTTATTCATAATTTTATCTACATAGAAGGACTAAAATTGTCCATTTGTCGATTTTTTTAAATTTTTGAAATTTAATGTTAAAACCTTCAATCGGAAAGACGCTGTGGCGGCATATTCATGTATGTCTTCCCCTTTGTATGCGTGTTAAATATTTGCATGACTGTGACGTCACAGCACCTTTTCCTTTGATTAAAAGGTATGAATCTCAGTAGATTGAAATCTCGCAATCGTAGCGCCCTGAATTCAACAAGATTTATTGCATAGGGGACTTAGAAACTCACCATCAATAGGTGCATATAAATAATTTTTTTTTTTTTTTTTTTTTTTTTTTTAATCAAACCCTATTGGGTACTCTTTATTTACTAATTACATACTACCTTTGAAACCCCGAACCTTCCGAAACCCTAACTTGAGCGTTTTCGCGGGCTCTTCTGGAACGGGGGCGGCCACGGCCTTGCAAATCCATCCCGGCATTTGCCTGCGGCTGAGGGAAACGTGGGAACCTCAGCCAGGATGGACGCTACAAGCTTTTGTCAATGCACCGGAAGTGCAATGGTCCCAAAGCCAGGGGAACCACATGGTGGAAAAGCGCAAACACGTTTTACCCCTGGGTGGGAAACGTGGTTTTTGTTGAAAATGGTCACCCATCCAACTACTAACCACGCGTGGCGTTGCTTGACTTCGGTGATCTGACGAGACCCGGTCAAACGCCACTGCGCCACACTCCTCCCCCTGGCTTTGGACCATTGCACTTCCGGTTCATTGACAAAAGCTGTAGCGTCCATCCTGGCTGAGCCGCAGGCAAATGCCGGGATGGATTTGCAAGGCCGTGGCCGCCCCCGTTCCAGAAGAGCCCGCGAAACGCTTAAGTTAGGGTTTCGGAAGGTTCGGGGTTTCAAAGTAGTATGTAATTAGTAAATAGAAGTACCCAATAGGGTTTGATTAAAAAAAAAAAAAAAAAAAAAAATTAATAAATAATTTTGTATTTTAACTAAGAATTTGTATGAACTATTGCATTCTTTATAATCGCATTACCTAACCCCTTGTCTGTTTTTTGAATAAATATAATAAATAAGTGATTCCGTTTATCATTTTTGTGAAAACTGAGGTAGAAGTTTAGCATTGGCCTTATGGACGGAAACTGGAAATGGAGCTGTTGTAAGAAAACTGCAAGACTGAATTTAATCAAACCATTCAAATTTATTTCATTCGATTTGTTTGCAGGGAAATATTATTTTTTGACTTCAGCAGTATAGTAACTGAGATTAATCGTTAAGACTGTTAGAGATATACAAAAATATCTGAGAAATTGACAATATATAATATTAAAATATACAAAATGTGAAGTTCTCTTTCCAAATTTCCACTGAAGGATGTCGCGATTGTTTGACATACACACGAAATTGTCTTTATATCAAAATTGAGCGTGGAACTTGGGTGCAGACTCACTGTCATATTGACAATGCTTGACATGTTTCTCAAAATTCTCGCATGCAGAATATTTTTGATAATATGATTTTTATGAACAGTGCATATTATATAATATGTTTCTGTGTTCAGGCGTGGATCCCCCTTTCCCCCAAAGGTCCCAAAATACATTGAAGATATTACCACCTCCACCCGTCGCCACCCCTCTCACCCTAAAATATAAAATAGGGGGATAGGGTACCAACCTCATATTCAAACTTATAGTTGCGTATTGACCTTACTGTAACTCACTGTAACTGCAAAACGCAGGTATAGTGGGTGAATTTTTTTATTTATTTATTTACATTAAATTTATTCAAAACAGATTACTGGCTTTAAAGCATCATTAAGCCATCCATGCAAGAATACTATAAATCCTGCAAACGTTTTCATAGTTTTTCATAGTTAAATACATATATATGGATATAGAAAATAATATATATTTATGTTATTATACACAAAAAAAAAATGCATTTTTTATTAAATATGCATTTAAATTATTTGCATTTCCTTGCGATTTCTTGCGCAGATTGATGGAAAATGTCAAGCTCATATTATTTTCTTTATAGTAAATTGCAAAAAGATTGGACTCTGAAAATAAACGTATATTATTTATCAATATTTAATTCATTATAGTTAAATACGTAGACAATATTTAATTTACACATATAATGCAGAAATATAAAATTATATAATAAAACGTACATTTTAATTATTTACATACCCTCTTGCAATTTCTTGCGTATAATAGATTGATAGAAAATGCATAAAATGTTAACATTATTAATAAAATTATTGCTTTAATTATGATATTTCTTATACGTGTTAGCTTTGTTTAATAATCAGCATCTATTTCAATGCTCAACCTCTTATCTAAAATGAAAATTATTAATTAATTCTCGTTTTTTTTTTTACAAAAAATACTTAAAAAGATTTAATTAAACATTTATCTTTTTCCTTCTTTTCTCTCTTATTTTATTTCATGAAAACACTTCATAACAATTAAATGATTTTGTTTTTGTTTTTCCATCTGTAAAATAAAAATCTAATTTAAATTTTTAATACAGTGCTTAGTGAAGCAAGTTAAAATCAAGAGAAAGAGTTTTATTTTTCAAGAAAAAGGGGAGACTTTGTATTCTCTCTCTCTCTCTCTCTCTCTCTCTCTCTCTCTCTCTCTCTCTCTCTCTCTCTCTCTCTCTCTCTCTCTCTCTCTCTCTCTCTCTCTCTCTCTCTCTCTCTTTCTCGCTGTTCTGGAAGTTTTATTAAAGAAGAATATAGAAGATTTCTTGATGCTCACTCAAGTAAAACAAGCGCGGGCGTTTTGATGAAAAAGAAATAAAAATATTTGACTTCTCAGAAGCATTGACAAAAAACAGTCGCAATTTTGTAATAAAAAGTTTCAATGTTTGAAAAAATATATATTTCCAAACATCAACATTTTTTCAGTAAATATTTGTCAAGTAATTATATTATATATTATAATATCGAATATTGTTTATAGACGCAATTATATGAGCTGTAAATCGGTATAAAATAATGCTCATAATTGCGCTTACCTGAATAAATAACGCAGACAGCTCATTATTGCAACGAGTTCATGATAGCTTATTATATATATTGTGGGGAAAGGAACGATATCACATACTGCATGATATTATGACATTATATACCTGCAGTGGAATTTTTATTATTTTTTTTGTAATACTTCTGCAGTGTAGCTTAAATTGAAAATTAATAAAAAATTATGTTGAAGTTATTTTAATAAAATTCTTCTTTGATGTACGTTCATATTATCTAAAATCGATTTATAAAATTATCTTAAAGATAATAAAGTGGAATATTATAAATTAGCTTCACCGCGTGTCCGAATCATAACTTATGTTACTACATTAATTATTCTAAGTTCGTGATACAGATAGAATTATTTTTATATATTATATATATATACAGTATATGCAATGTTTGTATTAGCTGTGAAGGTGCTCAGTTGATTAGGATCTCGGAATAGGCCTCCTCTTAAATTCTACAAAATTTGCAGAGAACTTAGAGCTCACCATCAATGGGTGGCATGTGAATTTTGAAGTGGATCAGTCTTATCAGTTATGAGAAAACTGAGGTACAAGTTTAACATTGGCTTTATGGACGGAAACCGGAAATGGAGCTATTGTGAGGAAACCGCCTCCTTGAATCTGCTCAAACCATAAGCGATTCAGTTTTAGAGCATTCTCGAATTTTTAAAATTTATTACATTCGATTCCGTCTGACAGAAAATTCCTTTGACTCGCGTAGTAACTGAGGTCAATCGTTAAAAAAAACTATTATATTCTAGGACCTCGTAATTTTGTTTTATATTGATTTTAACTCTTTAATACCCCAAAAGTCGTTCTGAAAAACTATGTGACGTCATATTAATTAAAAAAAATGTTTTTACTGTATGTAAAGTACTTGAACATTATATATAAAACGTTGAATCATAAATTCACTTAAAATATTTTCGAAAGAATTGAATCTCGATTTACGAAAGCCATGCAATTAAATAATAATTATTTTTTCAGCTTGAGCATTTGGAGGTAAATCAAATTGTTTTCTTTAAACTTATTGTATTTTCGCGCATAAAATTTAATGATTATATTTACATTTTAATTTTATAAAAAATGCAATATATTTTTTTTATAATAATATTTATAAACACAATCCTAATTAAAGAACTACGTAAATTGAATAATAAATAAAAAAAATCCCGATAAAAAATTCTTATTAACGTCAAAAGAATACGTATAATCGAATATTTTGGTTGATTGTATTAATATAAAATAAAATGTTGCTACTATTTATACTTTTAGTAAGTTTTCACTGTTATATTGACTTTCTCTCTCTCTCTCTCTCTCTCTCTCTCTCTCTCTCTCTCTCTCTCTCTCTCTCTCTCTCTCTCTCTCCCCCCCCTCCCTCTCCTGCCAACTCTCGTCTCTTTTCCTCCACTTTTCACTCGGCAATGTGATCATGAAAATCCATTAGCGACTGGCACATCACCTAGCGAGCGAATCTTTTAATTAGCTACTGTCCATTGTGCGCCCCGGGCCTGTCAACTGTCAGTCGTCCATATGATAAATGACTGACACGGACGACGCATATAATAAAAGAGGGGAGGGAGGCAGTTAGCTGCTATGACGTTGTGATCTTTAATAAAAGTTACATCAGACTCCCCTACAACATAAATAAATACTACCTGCATGCACCAGCCCACATATCCAGACACGTGTGCATTGTTATTAAGATCAAATAAAATTACATTGTTATTAAATAAGGCAAGTCATTGTCAATGTTTGATATGTATATCAATAATATGTTTTTAATAAAAATGATTTGTATAAAAGATATTGTTCAATTTATTGATTTATTCATGCATAAAAATATTTATTGATATTTATTAAATTATGTAGATTAATTGGATTGATTAAGCTGTGTTATATATACTACAACATTTTTGGATATATAAAATATAATATACTAATTTAAAACCATGCACGTTTAAAACTGTTGAATTCACTGGTCCATGGCATGTTTATATGTATTATTATATACATGATGGATTCATTATTTTCAAGTCATAAATAATTGAATACATATATTCATATATACATATATTATATATATAAATATAATTATATGTAATTTTATAATATTTATTAAAAATTCTACAAAAAATGCATTACATTTAAAAATTGTGCTGGCTTCTGCATGAAAATTAGAACATATCTGAAATATTAACTCAAGATTTTCTCCAATTTTTAACCCCTGCATAACCTTATTTATATTTTGAAAATATTTAAAAACAAATCCTCACTATTTTTGTTTTTTGAAATAAATTGCTTGCTGGCTATATGTTGCTAACTATTTTTTCCAGATTTTTTGTAACAGCTACACCGTTTTCCGCTTTAAATTTACTGTGTGTCGTTTCACAGTCCCCCCCCCCTCCCTCTCTTCGGTAATGCTATGTAGGGTGTAAATAATGCAATAGCAAGTGAGAAAACTAGGTTTAAAAAAAGAAAAAAAGTTTTATAAATTTTAATTCCTCACTCAAACTTAAACAAACATGGGAAGACAAATTTTCTAAAAAAATATTTCCACGCACATGAAAATGTTTTCCTCTACATCCCCTATCAGTAGATAAAATATCAGGTACACAAATTCGATCTAGTTTTTAAATTATGATTTTTTAAAGTTGACTAATTTAACATGAAAGATGAAAGTTCCATTTCTCTATTTTAAAGTAGTCAACTTTAAAAATTAATAACTCAAAAACTAGCTTGAATTTGTATACCTGATAGCTATATACTGATAGGAGATGTGGAAGAGGATATTTTAATATGTTTCATAATTTTTATTTGTGCTGGAAATATTTTTAACATTAGACATATATTATTCTTACACTTAATAATATTTTGTTATGGTAATCTATGATGTATGACTCAAGATATTACAATAATAAAATCACTTTTCTATTTATTCAACATGTAGTATGAGTTTACGTTAAAACTATAATATTATAGCCCTGTTTTTATGTTCATCGTAAATCTGATCACGTGATCACGAAGGCAATCACGTGTGAAATCACCCCCGAGAGATGGCAGCACCATATCGTCGTTAGTACCGGCAGTTTACATTGCCATAACCGCCGAGAAAGCGTCATCTTTATTGGGTAATTTAAACCTAAAGGACAACTAGATGCTCTTTTTTTTTTAACAGTTATCGCAATGGTAGCTCTCATATGGGGATAAGCTAGCAGTTTTCTGTTATTGCCTCGTGAATCTTTTAGTAAACACTGAGGGTTGTAGTAACGTGGTTATTGCTCTTTCACTGACCGTTATGTTCGGTGATGCTCGGAAATATTTGGGACCAATTAGACTCTTCGTTACAAACTGTCACCCAATCACCGAGGACCTTACAAACACGATGAAAATATAATTAAATGTGACGCGTTTTTTGTATTTTTTGGTGTCATCCGGAGCATCCTCATCACATTTTATAAAATAATGAACATTTTTTTGTTCTTTTAATTACCTCTACAAACCAAGCTCATATGTGTGCTTTAATTTAACTAGTATCATATTTCTCAGCGGCGAAGATAGATGCTTTTTTTAGTATGAAAGTTTACTCTTTTAACTTTTGTAAACTTCTCATGTGTTATTTTGTCTATTAATGTTTTTTTATATGCATAACTTTTAACATAACTTTTCTCAAAATGGTACAATTATTGACATTTTGTCGTCAATAACGGGCCCCTATTAGCCATTAATGTTTTTTTTTTTTAATTTGTATGGGCGCGATTCACGAAGAAGTTAGCCAGGTTTCTATATAACCACGTTTAACTTAACTATAACGTTTAACTATAGGTAGTTTAACACGTAAAACAGGTATAGTTAAACGTGCCATGGTTAAGCTAAACGTAGTTAGAAACCTGGCTGACTGCTTCGTGAATCGCACCCTAATATATTGTTAATAATTTATTATAATATAAAATACAGTGGATAAAAAATATCTTATTGAGATCTCGGAATTGGTTTACATAAGCCAATTTTAAGCTCACCGGCCATCAATAGGTGACACAAATTTTGCAGTAGATCGTTTTGAACAGGTTTGTGAAAATTGAGGTTCAAGTTTAACATGTGGAGCTATATAGACTGAAATCAGAAATGTAAGATCTGTTGTGAAAGTTAGATGAAATTGATGTATGCTATTGAATAAAATTCACAGAATATGCATCAGTGAGTTTTAAATATTTTAACCTTCTCAAGAGTATATTATTTATAAAATAAACAAAAGCTAGTAGTAATATTTTTAAAACTTTAATATGTGTATCTTTTAAAAATAAAATATCCCTATTAGGTGTTATCGCACACTGTCCTCGCATCGTATCGTATGACTTCGTATGATAATAATTTAGATTCGGTTCTAAATGAGAAACTTACGATGTCATGCAATGCGATACGATACGAAGCTGTGTGTGCGCGAACACCTGATCGCATAGGTTCTTAATTTTTTTATAATACTCTGCGAAATCATGTGATACTGTGTGAGACAGACATTCTGAAAATAATTTGACAATCCCTGAAAAATGTCAAATCTAGCAAAATCATTTAATAAAACAAACTGATGATATTATTTTTTGAAATTTATATTGTTAAGATATATCTATGTGTGTATATAGGCAAGATTTTGTTGTGACGCAGAGAAGAATGGAGAGAGAGAGAGAGAGAAAGAGAGAGAGAGAGAGAGAGAGAGAGAGAGAGAGAGAGAGAGAGAGAGAGAGAGAGAGAGAGAAAGCTGGCACGGCAGCCATGTTGGTCCCTAGAGGCCGGCTGACTCCATAGTGCAGTTTCGTGTCCACATTAGTCTTGATTCCGCTGTGACGGGGTTGGGGGGTTGGGGGGAGGGTCCCGGGGGTCGATCTCGCCCGAACTGATGGTGTCGCCCTCTCACAATACCTCAAGGTGGCTGTTTACCTCGCCATATAACACAACATAAGCCATAATGCTGTGCTCTCTTGTAAACCACAATACACTCTCACTAATGTAATGGAAAATTGTGTGTACATGAAGAATATTGTTATGCCTTGTTTGTATGTATTACATTGAATTCATAATTCTTCATATATAAAAAAGTTAAGTAAATGTTTAAAGTGCAATTAATTTACTTTTTAAGCTCCTAAAGAACAACAACCCGCGTTACATAATTGTTAAAACAGTTGCATACTTTAAGGAAACCCTCCGAGATTAATTGTTTCTATATATACCGATCTTTCACCATACATCATAAAATAATATGACGTCACGATTTTGTAGGCAAAACATTGCAGCGTAATAGAAAGATACATGCTAAAGTTGGACTAGAAATTAATTTATACTGTCTTTTCACTTTACTTTTCTTAAAATTTTCTTTCATAAATGGTGACAAGAAGAACCAATGATATTGATGAAAAATACATGGTGATCAAAACTATTATTAAAAAAGAGATTTTGTGAGTTACGTTAACACGCACAGAATAGGATTTTAGGGTTTCCTGCCTAAATCACGAAGATCTTCGGGCGACTTCGTGCATCTCCGTGCTATCCAAACGTAAACATGTCGAAACTCTCGTATAAAATCAATTTTAAAGCTACATAAAGTTTTACGGGCAATGAATATTAATACTTAATCCACAGACCCGTAATATTATTTTCATTGTAATTGGTTATAATGAATTTGTAATGTAGTACATACTCTGTACTTTTAATTTGTTTACAGTCATTTTAATTATGTTTTAATATATAATTATTTAAATGAAGTGATTTATATATTATTCTTATACACTCGTCGCCTTGGAAAATTTCCTTCTTGCAGCCTTGTTAATAACCTCGTAAGAATAACACAGGGCATGGTGATTACCAAGGCTGCAAGTGGGAAATTTTCCAAGGTAACGAGTGTACAACCTCTATGTTCCAAAAGAAAAATACATTAATTAATTTAGTACATCACAAAAGGAAGGGTTATAATTTTATTTTTTATTTAATTTATCATACAGTCCGATAAAAATTATGGCTTATAACTACTACTTGCAGTTGTGGTAGCCTCACAAAAGACTCGGTAAAAGAGTATTTAGATGCTTCAAATCAACTAATTTTACGGTATCCTCCCTCCTATAAAAAATATATATATTATATTCGAAATTGCTTTTTTGGCATGAAAGCAATTTTTTTTTTTTTACAGAAAAATGGGTTCTTGATTAATTATAAAAAAGACCCTTAAATGGGAAGTGGATGTTTCCAAACAATGTTTTAATAGTTACTGAGAAAAAATTCAAATTTTTTAATATGATGGCTTATGTAGAAATTTTCCCGCCAATGAACACTTGAAGCCTCTATTGATGCTGACTGTCAACTATTAATTAATGAAATTTTCCTCAATAAATATATATAAATATATATATATATAAATAATGGACTTACGGGGTGTCATTTTTTTACTGTCTCAATCAAAAGAGGAGGTCGAAAAAAAACTCTTAGATTTTTTTTGTGATTTTTTTTAGCACTGCATCATACCTAGAATGGAGATTAAAAATGTCTCTTGACCTGGAGGCTCCATCTGCAACGCCTATGACGTCACTACATTCTTTGGTTCAACTATATAACACATGTAAAAAATTATTGCATTGTTGCTTGTTTATTAAAAATAATCATTTGTTTCCATAGCAACGTGTTTGTTTAGAAACATTATAAAGTTGACCCAAAGAATGTAATGACGTCATAGGCGTTGCGGATGGAGCCTTCAGGTCAAGAGACACTTTCAATCTCCATTCTAGGTATGATGCAGTGCTTAAAAAAATCGCAAAAAAATCTAAGGGACATTTTTCGACCTCCTCTTTTGATTGAGCCAGTAAAAAAATGACACCCCGTAAGCTCATTATAATATATTACACAATTTTCATTTCTGAAACGTGTCTTTCAAAATACTTGTAAATTTTATAGAATTAAAATAGATTATGCTGGTTAGTATGATAAATATGCATAAATGAGGTAATGTCATAATATTACGCATGTGTAACAATCAGAGTCTTCTGCGCGCAATGTTTCTAACAAAACATTGTTCAATGTCTGTCGCGTGGTGTAATTTTCGATTGTTGAACGCGAGAAAGCAAAAAAGTAAACAAACTCCGTTGTTTACAATTTTTTGCCGCTGGCGGCGCCACCAGCGAGCGGTAATTATCAAGGGAAGCATTATGAATAACATGAAAACCTAATGGAAGTAATTAAAAAAATCAGGAAAAGTTTTCAAAAATCAAGTGAAATGGAAAGAAACATGCGCGGAAATTTTATAGAAAAAATTAAGAATTTTTAACGGTTTTTTATCATTGAAACGGTCGAAGAAATGTGAAGCGATAGCCATGGTGTAGGAAATGTATATCATTTCTGTGTTTCCAAGGGCTTGTAAGCACTAAAATCTTTTAGCTAGCAAGTTCTGGCAGGACTTGGCTGCCCTTACCAGCCGTACCAGTGTCCATTTGTTGATTTATTTAAAAATAAAAAGCAATATAATAGGGTTTTAAAACTTTACCTTTGAATTTCTATACATACTGAAGATATAGCAGTAATTCGATAATCTACAAGTTTCTATGCTGTTAGACCTTAATACTGGAGTGACTGGAGTCCCGTCCAACATCTAATATGATTGCATAGAATCACATAAAAGGCAATGAAACGCCAACCTCAGTCTGCGTCGTCTCTTCTATGTGCTTAAAATAAGATAAAATACCGTAATATTTGCTAATAATTATTTTTTACATTACCTGGATCAATGTAGTACAAAATTATGATATTTTTTTATATTTTGGTGTGGTATTTTAGAAGTTATCGTTACATTTAGGCGTCAACTCGCAAATTTCCTATGTTAAACAATGGCACATAGTCAACAAAAACCGCTCGCTGGTGGCGCCTCTGGTCACTCTGGCGGGCGCAAAATGGAACTAAAGCGTCACGCAATAATCGGACCACGCGACAGACATTGAACAATGTTTTGTTAGAAACATTGCGCGCAGAAGACTCTGGTAACAATAAATATAATTATTTTAATTGCGAATAATTCGCAATTAAAATAATTAGCGAATATTAAAAATAGTACAGTACCAGGGTTATTCTCCTATTGTTATCGGGTATACGCGCATCAGAAAAAGTGGACATTTTCATTGTTGGGGATACGTAACTCAATGTTAAAATCGATTTTTTCGATACTTTTTCTGGAGCTCCAGAGGATTTACATTCTTAACCAAATGCACCTAGGGGTTTTAAAGGGTGAAAAGAACGATTTTTGAGACGATGGAGACATTCACTTAGTGAAATCATTGATTTTAAAGCATTAAAAGTTGGACGCTTCTGATTGGCTGATCAGAATTTGTTGATTTTTTCAGTTGCAAATTCCTATTGTTGAAAATTTGCGCTTGGTCCCTGTATAAATAATTAATATTTTTGAAATAAATAAATATAACAATTTATAACACTATTTTCTACCATTTATGATTTTTTAAATAATTTTTATGGTGTAAAAAGTCTTTTTTTAAATTAAAATATGGGCAAGCAAAGTGTTTTTTTATTGCAGCTCTCTGATTGGTTGAAAAGTGGACATTCTTTAACCAATGATATCGCTCGAAAATGTTCAACAATTAAAATTTCAGCCAATTAGAAAAAAAATCAACAACTTTATTTTGGCCAATCAGAGCAATTCCAAATGACCACTTTTAAGCCAATCAGAATTCAGTATTTAGCGCCATAAGCCAGACAGTGGCGCGTATACCCTCTATTATAGGAGAATAGCCCTGTACAGTACAAGAAACGTTGAAATTGGAAATTATGATATGCATGATCATGACCGTTGTTCATAAACAATCAATATTTTTGAATTCGACTATAATAATACTGTCTGTTGAATTCATTATTCAACACAGTGTTGTTGTTGACAAAATTAATCAACTTTTATCCAGTGACTTTTTTAAACTTTATGGAGCTATAATTAAGTGAAAACAGCACGGTAATTTTATAATTTTTTAAATTATAACTAATATTTTTTTGTCTGCGTGGTCCCATTTATAAAATTATTATAATTTATAAAATTAAGTTCATACAAATAGTGACTTCATATTTATATTTTTTTAGAAAGTGCCTGCAAATTATTCAAATTAGACAAATTTCTCAGCGAAAGAAAAGTTGTGGTTAAATAAATGACTGAAGATTCTGAGGAAGTGGATAATATTTTTCTCTCTTTATAGGAAAAAAATCATTCGCTCTTTTTTATTGCAAACAATTTTTGTATTTAATATAACCCTGAATTAACTTTGTTCCCAAACTATTGTTTTGTTTTTTTGTTTTGTTTTTTTTACTTAAGTTAAGCTTGTTTTACATACTCCAAAAGTTTCTGCAGCGTGCTACAGAGCTCCGCGAAAACGTTGTAATGCGCCGTGAAATATAAACTCAACTTGATTTTTTTATGTATAGCTGCATAAATTTTTGGGTATGTGAAAACACCTTTACATCGGAACAGTTATAAATTTTTATTGCAATTTCTTCATATTCGTATTATTGAAAATTTATTGTTGCATTTTTTAAATAGAATTTATGTGTAAAATATTGTTAAAATTTATGCTTAATTTACTCAACATTTTAAAAATAATTATTTATAGTATAAATAAAACTTGTAACTGATTAGTGATTACATTTAACTGAATATCAAAACTGATACGTATGTTTATGATATTATGTATTATTTGATTGTTGATTGTTTGTCAACAATGCAAAAAATTAATTTGTTATTTCTCACAGATGGACGCCACACGGCAGTCTCCTCCCCACGTACCACAAACCGGACCTTCCACATCCCATGTAGTACCCGTGGTTCCCCAATCCGGACCCTCCACGTCACACGCACCCCCAAGCTGGATGATGACACCCCAGCCTCTGCCTTCGCAGCTCAGCTTCGACTCCCTTAGAGTAACGGAGAGAAGAATCTTAAGTCGTAGACCTCTCAACAATGCGGCATTATTCAGCCTTAAAAAAAGTACACTGAGACGCTTTTTGCGTTTAAATGATCAGAGATATAAGCCTAAAGAGAGTAAGTGTATCTTATTTTATTTTACCTTTTTACTTTTTACCAATCTATAGAGGCTTTAAGTGAGTGCGCTTCACGATGTTCATTTGTGTCGCTAAGGTCTATCTTGTCCTTGAAAATGAAGCAGTTTTCTTTTTAACTTTTCTCGATGATGAATTACGTAAAAAATCAAATTTTTACATTATCCACTGTATTTTTCAGTTTGGACCAAAGTTCCGTAAAGGAATTTTCCCTAAAAAGATATTTTTCTTAGTGAAAAAACGAATTCACGTTGTTGTTGTTTTTTTTTGTTTTTTTTTTTTACATAGGTTTGGATAGGATGGTGGAACCGTTCATTGAAAAATCAGCTGACTTGAAGCCTCTATTGAAAATTTAATAATGATGAACATTTTAAATTAAAAAAATACAAAATATGAATATTTTCTGCTAGAACGCTAGAACAAAGCTCTTGTTTTTATCCTATATACACTTTTAACATTTTTATACTGAGGGAATTAAGTATATATATTCTTGATAATTAAAAATTTAACATCTTACATTCAGTGGATTAAATGAATTCGGATTTTCAGTTATTTCGTTACGTATTTTCAGTAATCAGTATAATAAAGTTGAGCAATGTTATTAAAGAAATTAATAAATGGAGTATCGACTTAATTTTTTTTATTGCAGAAATGGATAGAGCGTCCAAAGTTATGCTACCCTGATTTTTTTGAGATTTTTTAGAGCCCGGGGACTATTTTTAAAAAATTATTGAAAGTTCTTTTTGTGACGTCACGAGACGCCGCTCCTTAAGAAAAAGATAGGACTTGCCGCCGCGTGACGTCACAAAAAAGACTTTCAATATTTTTTTAAAAATAGTTCCGGGGCTCAAAAAAATCTGAAAAAAATCAGGGTAACATAACTTTGCACGCTCTATCCATTTCTGCAATAAAAAAATTGAGGTCGATACTCTATTCTGGACAATTAACACTAAAGAATTACACTGCAAAAAATCGGTATTCAGACCCTCCATGCTTTTAACATTTACTGAACGTTAAAAGTATTTAGAAAAATAGCTAAATGTCTTTGCTATTTAATCACTGTTTTTACCATTTAAAAACTAACGTTTTAAACATTAGATTTTTGTTAATAGAATTAGCATTCAGAAATTGCATGTTAATAGCATTTAGAAGTATTATATGCGGAATAGATCGTAATATATTTTAGGGGTCGACCCTTAGAGGGTCATAATTCTTACTGAATCAATTAAAGCCAATGCTAAATCCATAATCCTCACAGTTTTTGACAAATTTTGTTATAAATATCTGTATACTTTTAAAAATGACCCCTGTTAGACCCCAAGGGTCGACCCTTAAAATGCGTAAATAAGAGCTCTAAAGTTAATTAAGGACATTGCTAATGTCAATTTCGCAATTTTTCACGAAAAAAAAATTAAGGGTCTTTTGACCCTTAAGGGTCAAAGGGTCGCAAATTTAAGGGTCACCATTAGAACCGCCATCAAATTTTACCCTAGGGTCGAAATTTGTATAACCTTGTATTAAAATGAACCCTTGTCATTTCACTATAGCTCTTATTTATTTTATATACCTCAATAATACTCTTCCTACTAAGAAAGCATTAGCAGTGCAGTGGTAAGGTATGATCGAAAGTGATTACCGAAGTTAAGCTGGCGAGTAGTTAGATTGGTGATCAGTTTTTAGCTTTTTACAACAGGTATGAAGACCGTAAACAATAAAAGCATTGAGAAGCTAAACACTTTTGGTGATGTAAAAGTGATTGTGGAGATTCTCAATGCCTTTGGTATTTAGTTGTTTTTGCAGTGTAGGCTCAGTTAAAAATAATATTCTTATAATAAATTCAGGCAAAAAATTCAAGACCTTTTGACCTTGACCTTGGTGGTGCTCAGGGAAGGAGCGGCTGGTGCAGATGGTGAACACTTTGGTGAAACGCTTCTTGGAGAAACAACGTCTCCAGAAGATGGGTGCGTGGCCCCAGAGTCCCCAGACCGAAGTCCCGATCATCTCGCTGCCAGAACAGCGCCCTCTGGAGCCCCTGTCGGAGGACCATGAGTGCCCGGGCCCCACCTGTTCCTGCGTCATCGTGGTGCCCCTAATCCTCGCTAACGTGAGTTTTATCATGTACACTCGTCGCCTCGGAAAATTTCTCTTTGCGGTCTTGTTAATCACTATATTCCGTTAGAATAACACAGGGTATGGTGATTAACAAAGCTGCAGGTGTAAAATTTTCCAAGGTGACGAGTATACACTTGTTAAGGCACAGCACCCCCCAGTGTAATTCTGATGCCTATAAGCATTCTGTTTTCCCTAGACTGGTCTCCGTTTTTAATTCACTCTCTGAATCCACCAAGAGACCTTACTTGGATATGTTGTAATTTATAATATGTTGTTATAATTGTTGTTATATTTATTTTGACGAAGTAGTTGTTTTCATTTCGAAATATCTGATATATATCTTGTTTGGGTGACTGGACACTTCTGTGAATGGGATATCCTTTTTCACGTCACCCATTGGGCTTTGTGTACTGTTTTTTTTCCTGTACCAATTCTCAATAAACAACTATTATTATTATTATTATTATTATTAATCGGAAACGGAAATAGAAAAATGCGTCATTTCTGGACATTTTCATCAGGCGTAAACTCTCGCTTGTTAAGACTTTATAATATTATACTCTTAAGGTAGAGATAACGCCGATCAGCTGTTTGACGTACTCTCCTCTGATTAACATGTAAACCTTAGTAAATTGTAAATTCACTTTTTTTTTTTTTTTTTTTTTGAGAGGCAGATTTTAGTGCCTATACGTACGCCACAGAAAAAAATTCAAAACAATTAAATGAGCCTAATTCTTTTAACTATTTTTTTTTTTTAATTTTCAGCATAGGGTTTTCCCATGCATGGAGAGACGAACTAAAAACTTAATTTAAAAAATTTGGCTTGTTTCATTCTTTTTAAATTTTTCTATGGCTTTTAGGCACTAAAATCTGCCTCTCAAAAAAATTTCAGAATTTTTGTGAATTTGCTAAAGTTTACACGTTAATCAAAAGGGACTAGGTTGAACAGCTGATCGACGTTATATCTACCTTAACACTTTCCTCTATGTTTTAAAAAATAATAAACTCATCTTTAACGAACTAGAGCTGCAAACGTCTGCTACTTTATCAAATTTTTGGTTCCCTGCGCCACAGCGGCCGGTGCGCCTCACCCCCGAGGCCCGAGGGCGACTACAGGGTCTGTCTACCTCCACCGCGGGGCAGCTGAGGGCCACCCTGACCGAGCTCGGAGCACCGCCAACCTCGCACCACTGCCGCAGGACCCTCCTCAGACAGGTCCGTGACCTCATGGAGCAACTGCCGGAGTGCGGTGAGTCAGTCGTGTGGCTTGGTGAACAGTCTGTACGTTCACATGGTGGCCCGAGTTGAATTTAATCTTTTCTTCGCTATTAAACTCTCCTCTCGTCTTTTCTCCTCTTATTTTACACCATTTTAGAGGAAGAAAGAGGTGGAAAAGACGATATTACGTCTTTTTTCCTCTTCTTGAACATAAAATGTTATAAATATTGTCTTCATTTCATTCTCACTTTGAGCGAAGAGAAAATAAGATGTGTTTTAGAGGTAAAAAGATTAGTTTTAGATGTGTAAAAGATGAGTTGAAGACGTAATTTTTCAACTAGGGAAGAATCTCTGCACGAGGCCACGTCAATCTTGACACGTGTCGCTTGTTGTTGCAGTCCTCCCTCCGGAGCAGGAGTGTGAGAACATGGAGGTGCAGCCCCCCGAGCCCCGCAAGTGCGCGGTGTGCGGCCTCAAGAAGCCGTGCATGATGCAGGAGCCGTGCCGACACAACACGAGCTGCGAGGATTGCGCTCGTCAGCTGTCCACGTGCCCACGGTGCGCCAAGAAGGTGGACTCGAGCTTCAAAATTTACAACTTGCGTGACACGTGATAGCTCGTTTTAGTACAGTAACTTTTTATATTTCAAATACTGTTATTTGTATTTATATTATTTAATTGAAAATATTTTTATTTTATTTCAGTGGTTTATTTATTTTCTAATGTATTATTGTTTATATAAAGAATAAAAAGTTTTTTTTAACATTTAGTAATTATTAATTGGTTTTATTTGTCCTTAAATTTGATTATGTAGCGAATTATAAACTTTAAATGGAGAAGGAAAGTTTTATTTAAAAAAGCAGGTTTGCATAAATTATAATGTGCAATATTAAATTAATTTTTTAAAACAAATGTTTATTTATATTGAAGTATGTATATTAATTAGGGTATTAATTATAATTAAGCTGACAAGAAAAATGTGACTTCAAATTTTATTTTATTTACCGTTAAACATTCTTTATTTTTATATTGCAAAAAAAAAAAAAAATTTAACTTGCAATTTTTATTTTTTTCTTGCAAGTAAGGCTTACTAATTTTCCTCCTCAGATTTTAATCAAATTTATTTTAAACTAAAAAAAAAAAAAAAAAAAAAAAATCCTTTAAATATTATAAGCAATAATAATATGCATGATATTTATAACGTTGTATTGTTTAATTAAGCCATGAAATATTATGAGAACGCACACAAAAGAATGTGATTTAATACCATCTGTCACCCTAGACCATATGTGTGAGGTTACGCCCTCTCTGTGTGAATGTGTGGTGAAATCTAGCCGCAAATCGACCGCACGTGATGCAGATCAAATCTCGCCGTTTCATTAGCTGCATGTTCGCAGCTTGTATTATATATTATCTTCAGAGTAATAAAAATGATAATTTATCATTTATATTTTTTAATATACTTTTTCTTTACTACATTATTTATTTAATAACTATTTTTAAATGTAATTTCAATGATTTATGGTCGACTATTAAGTCGAAATACTATAATATATTAATTTAATTTTTAATATGCATTTTTAGGTTTAATATAAGAAGAAATTTTTAATGTAGAATTTTATGTTTTTGCTGTCTGCATCATTTATAAATATAAAAAAAAATGTTGAAAATATTTTCTCACGCAAATTGTAACATGATGAAGAAATTAATAATCAGTTTGGAACAGTTTGAAATTCATGGAATTTGATCTATATTATTGTTATGCTATTATTATGAATTATTTGAAGGTAGTTAACTCATTATTAAATATACCCGAGTTGAAATCAATTTTAACTCTTATTTTTCATTCACTAATATATAAGCTCTCTCCTCGTATAATAATTCCCTCCTATATTTTGCACCATTTTAGAAGAAAACAGAGAAAAAGATGAGATTACGTCTTATTGAGCATAAAATGTTATTAGAAATTAAATATTGTCTCTATTTCATCCTCACTTTAAGCGAGGTGGAAATAATATGTATTTTTGAGGTAAAAAGACGTTATGAGATTAGGTTTAACGTGTAAAGTTTGAGTTGAAGACGTAGTTTTTCAACTAAAGATATAATAGATTATAACTGAAATCTTTAATGCGACGCGAAGTGAATAATGCGCACTTGCTGGTGATTAAAAATAAAGCATCGTAATTATAACGCAATATTCGCCGCCACAACCTGCATTTCGAATTTGCTCACCGCATATAGGATTTCACAGCTTTTGCGTCAAAATTGCGATTGTCACCATGTGAATCCGCCTTAATAACGATTTCCAGCCTACGACGCGAAATGAATAATGCGCACTTGCTGTAACATCCTTTTGGCGGCCATATTTGGCGATTAAAAAAAAAGAGCATCGTAATTTAACACGATATTCGCTGCGCCGCAATGGCGAATTCGCTCGCCGCATAGGATTCCACATCTGTTTTTACGTCAAAACCACCGTTGTCGCCATGTGAATCCACCTTAAGGTTTTCACTTGAGCTGGGACCAAGTATAATTGAGTCAGCTGCATGCTGTGGATTCAAGTCGACTGTTTTATTTTTTTAACAGACGTGAAATCGGTTTCTCAGTAGGAGGTCTCTCTGCGTTTTATTTCTCTAGAAAAGTTTTAGACAATTCGATTACTGCGAGGGTGAAAAGGAAGTGTTTTTACTGTAATAGTCACCCTTCACCCTCTCTTTATATAGAATCTTTACTTTTATTTCTTATACTATTGTTGAATTCTATATATAAAATAAAAACAACAACAACAAAAAAAAAACAGTAAAAGTCATAACTATATTAAAAGTCATATAATACCAATATATTTACATTGACTTTTTATCCACTGAAAATGATATTTTATTTGTTGAATGACTCTTGAATGTATATTATGATGTTATAAAAGGCATTTTTTTTGTTTTGTTTTTCCTCACTAGAATAAAAAGGGGGTTGAAAATGTTGGTTAGGGGGTGAATGTATGAAATCTCATGGGATAACGTGGAATCAACACTCATGTATAGAAAAAGCACAGTGAAACTACTGTGACGTCACTCGTGTACGTTTACTACACTATAAAAGCGGATTCACATGATGGCGTCAACAGAGATGCGACGCGATTTTGTCACACAAGCTGTAAAATCCTATGCAGCGAGCGAATTCGCCAGGTTGCGGCAGCGAAATCGCGTTAATTGCGATGTTCTTTTTTTTTAATTGCCAAATATGGCTGCCAATGGATGTCACAGCAAGTGCGTATTATTCGTGTCGCGTCGCATTATAAAAATCGCCATGAGAATCCACCTTAAGGTAGAGATAACGTCGAACAGCTGTTCGACGTAATCCCCTTTGATTAACATGTAAACCTTAGCAAATTGACAAAAATTCTGAAATTTTTTTGAGAGGCAGATATTAGTGCCTAAAAGCCATAGCAAAAGTTTCAAAAACATTTAACGAGCCGATTTTTTTAAATTAATTTTTTAGTTTGGCTCTCCATGAGAAAGCCCTATGCTGAAAATTAAAAAAATTAATTAAAAAAAATCGGCTCGTTAAATCGTTTTGAAATTTTTTCTATGGCTTTAAAGCACTAATATCTGCCTCTCAAAAAAATTTCAGAATTTTTGTCAATTTGCTAAGGTTTACATGTTAATCAAAGGGCATTACGTCGATCAGCTGTCCGGCGTTATCTCTACCTTAAAGGCGGATGATAGCGATGCGACGCGATTTTGACGTAAAAGCTGTAAAATCCTATGCGGCGGCGAATTCGTCGGGAGACGCTTTTTATTTTTTTTATTTAAATCGCCAAATATGACCACCAATGGATGTTACAGCAAACGCACGCATTATTCGCATCACGTCACATGCATGATAAAAATCCACGTTATCAGCTCATTTTAAAATTAAACATTTTGCGTATTAAATTAAGGTCAGGAAGGAATAACCCTGTCTTATTAACGATTGACCCCAGTTACTACGCGAGTCAAAGGAAATTTCTGTCAGACGGAATCGAATGAAATAAAAATTTAAAATTTCAATTAAAACTTAAAAGCTTTAAGGAAAGTCGGCTGTTTTCTCGCAATAGCTCCAGTTTCTTTCCATAAGGCCAATGTTAAACTTCTACCTCAGTTTTCTCAAAACAGATCAAAAATATATTATGGTTCACTTCAAAATTTGCATTCCACATATTGATGAGAAGTTCAACGTTCTCTGCTGTAAGTCTTGTTCAATTCAAGGGGACCAATTCCGAGATCTCAATCACTCTTAAAAAAATTTGGCTGAATTTTTGACATCTTAAATTCAGTGCATTTCTAACGCCTTAAATCATGATTTTTCAGGTGTTTCGTTGCGTATTTTCAGTAGTCAGTATATTAATTAAGCTATATACTGACAGTATATGCTGACTATTGAATACCGATCGACTACGATTAATCAACTGTGATTCATGGCATCCTTAATATACAGTATATAGACTATAAACAGAGATAAAAAATGTGCGTGAATGAGATGTCACAAAATATTTCATTTTGATACTAGACGTTTTTGAGGAATTAAAAAATTGCATTGAAATAAAAAAATTCTTTCCCTTTACAAAATAATAAAAGTTTCCAACACATCTAAAAGTATTTCATATTTACGTAGCACCTATGACGTCATCGTTCAGTGGCATGAGCGAGAGTTTACTTTTTACAACGGTGGAAATGGAAGTGCGATTGTTGGTAGAGTTCCTCCCCTCGGTGTATATAAACTAGTGGACTGAAGGCTGCTCCAATGTACTTTGCAATACATCAGCGTGGTGCACACATCATACAAACTGCCCATTTAGCGCCCTCTCTCTCCTCTCCATCTCTCTCTCTCTCTCTCTCTCTCTCTCTCTCTCTCTCTCTCTCTCTCGACCCCTTACACGCGCGATATTTGCGCAGCTGAAGAACCATTCTAATCATAAACGGATAATCCTACAAGTTCCAACAAATAAATGTAGGGAGACGACAATCCGATTATATTGTTAATATGTTTAACATGTGTTTTTATTTTAGTCTTATTGTATTTAAAATTTCGCCGATATTAATTTTAGTCGGTATAAGTCGATCATGATAATAAATTATCGTTTTTTATTGTTGATCAAGTTCATTAATTTAATATTCATGAATTTGAATTATTATTAACGATAATTTTAATAAGGTTAATTTTCATTGTTTCTAAACTTGTACGTTTTAATTATGCTGTTTCATTGTAATCTTTAGGGAACATGTTTTGTAGGTAAAACTTATTAAATTAACTTATGAACTTTAATTATTAACATTTATAAGAAAAAATAGTATTTTTAGAACCAAGTGAATTAATATTGCGTTCATTACTTGCTTTTAAAAAATGTGTATAATGTAAAATTGGCAATTTCTTTTAAGAAAGACTGAATATATTTACTAAATTTTTAAGTGCCATGCATATGTATTGTTGACATGTCTTATATAGAGATTAAAAAAAAATTGAATTTGAATACATTACACGTATTTAACGTATACTTTAACACCAATTATAGCCTATGTTATATTATACTAATAAATGGATAAATGGTGTTAACACTTAGTTTAGGAGAAAGTATTCACTATATATTATGAAATTATTCGCATTTCAGCATTTATTTTGGAAAAATGCATTTAAAATTTATAAACAATAATGCCATGTCACTTAACAGATTAATTTTTATAGTTTAATATAGTGTTTATACTTAATATTATATCTTTTGTGATACTTTGCTTTTAATTAATTTAAAAACCTATAATAAAAAATGAATTTTAATTTTAAAATATTTTACATAAAATATAGTTAAAATTATAATATATAACATTGTGATTATTTAATATTTTAATATATTATAGAAATATTGCCTACATTTTCTAGTTGATTAATAAAATTTAACACTGTTTTACAATGAAAATTCTTTAATATATATTAATAAAAAATTAAACATTTAATAAAGTCTTTCTATATCCTTACATACTTTAAATTATTCAGGATAATAATTAATATTTAATATAACATACACACAAAATTGACGTTGAAACAAGTTTAAAGTCGAAGCAAAATGTTTGTCGCCCTATGTATACCAAGTTCGCGAACTAATTAAAACGCGGGTTGCTGTATTTTATGTTATCAAAGAAGAGAGAGGTTGCTATAAAGTTAATGTTCTCTTTGAGCAAAAACTTTTAACCACTATATGTGAGAAAGGAATTTTTGCTGGCATGTTATGTAATATACGCTTCGCTTTTGTTTTCGCGATTCTCCATAAATTGGGAAAACAGGAACGACGTATATTCGTGTTGTTGGTAGGGGGGGGGGGGTATTTATAGTAAGGACTTTTGTGTGGGGAGGGTTTGTTTTTGAGCTAGTCTGTATATATATATATAGCAAAGGGTATATAGTATAGTATAGGAGAAAGGTTTTCACATACACATGATTTAGATATCACCGAGCCTATCAATTTTCATTAGGTTAAAGCCTTCCTCGCTTAATGAAGTGGGGAATACGATGAACAACATTCACCCACGCTTTTCTCCTAGCCATGCACAATCTCTATCTCTCTCTCTCTCTCTCTCTCTCTCTCTCTCTCTCTCTCTCTCTCTCTCTCTCTTCTCTCTCTCTCTCTCTTCTCTCTCTCCCTCTGTCTTAGCTGGACTAGACCATAAAGCAGCTAGGACTTGCAAGACAGGACCTAAGATAAAAAAAAAGGGGGAGAGAAAATAAGAGGAAATTCTTTTTCGCTCGAAGTTTTTTTTTCTGATAATTCAAAATGTCCAGTCTAGGATATTATGAGTGCGAAAAGGGGATGTTGCACCCCTAAATGTATCGATGATCGTATATCGATTTGTATTGAATATTTTATTAAGCTTATTTGTTAACATGGTGTAATGTTAATAATAGATCAGGGGAAGTAATGTATAATTATTTTGATTTTAAGGTAGAGATAACGCCGAACAGCTGATCGACGTAATGCCCTTTGATTAACATGTAAACCTTAGCAAATTGACAAAAATTCTGAAATTTTTTTGAGAGGCAGATATTAGTGCCTAAAAGCCATAGAAAAAATTTCAAAACGAATTAACGAGCCGATTTTTTTTAATTATTTTTTTTAATTTTCAACATAGGGCTTTCCCATAGAGAGCCAAACTAAAAAATTAATTTAAAAAAATCGGCTCGTTAAATGTTTTTGAAACTTTTGCTATGGCTTTTAAGCACCAATATCTGCCTCTCCAAAAAATTTCAGAATTTTTGTCAATTTGCTAAGGTTTACATGTTAATCAAAGGGGATTACGTCGAACAGCTGTTCGACGTTATCTCTACCTTAAACACACATATTCTAATTTGTACATCATAAAATTATAATTGAAATAAAACTAGGTATTTTAAGACAGCAAATTTAATGTTTCGTAGTAAACAAAATGCATTATTATATCAACATTTTATCACTTGTGCAGTCGTCACTTATAATACTTTTTATTTAAAGCAATGCCATGCTATTAAAAACTAATATTTTTTCAAAAAAAAAAAAAAAAGAGAGATCAAATCTCTTGCTGAACTCTTGTAGCATTTTTTACAAAATAAAACAACAACAATGTATATGAAATATACATTACAACAACATTTTTAGAAAATATAGAAAACATTTTGTAAATTACTAAATAAGAAGATCGCCTTAATTCAACATACGCAAATCTATGCGCTTAAAAGCAGTACAGGTTGCAGACACAGTAAGGCGCATGGACTGTGACAGTGGTTTGTTTTGTAGGGTAATATTTATCATCTCTCATAATTTTATCCCTCGTTGTAAATCATTTAAGCTTAACTTATTGTTAGTGTTGCTGTCACCAGCGAATTTAACATTAGCTATGAATAAATGGCCGTGCATGTATTAAATAGCTAGTATCATAATTAGTTAATTAACTTAATGAAAAGCTAACGATTAAATTGTTAAACTTTGAATTAATCAAATTTCCTTAGTGTGTTTATTACTTAAATTAAAATTTATTGAAATTTAATATACATGATTTTTTTTTAATAAATTGAATTACTGTGTTTATGTAATTATTATTAATAACTAATGTAATCTTAACAAAGCAACTTTCTTTTATATAAATATAACACTTTTAAGTATTATATCAAAATAAATCAATATAATTTAGTAACTTGATCAATGTATACTTAAGTTTAATTTAAGTTAATAAAAGAGACGATTTGGTTTATCTTCTTCAACCGCTATAACATAGAGAGAGAGAGAGAGAGAGAGAGAGAGAGAGAGAGAGAGAGAGAGAGAGAGAGAGAGAGAGAGAGAGAGAGAGAGAGAGAGAGAGAGAGAGAGAGAGAGATAGAGAGAGAGAGAGAGAGAGAGAGAGAGAGAGAGAGAGAGAGAGAGAGAGAGAGAGAGAGAGAGAGAATATATGGTGTGGAGCTTTAGTCAGTGTTGAGTCAAGGGAGAGAGAGAGAGGGAGAGAGAGAGAGGGAGAGAGAGGAGAGAAACAGGGAGAGAGAGACATGCAGACAGGGAGAGACATGCTAGTTTCTCCCGATCAAATAAATGAAGAGCAATATAGTTGGTCCCCTCACCACGCGGGCAGATGCAGTATAAGGGATGATCACTGGTTCTGGCAGGAAGGGCGGGGTGCCCCACCTAGCCGCGGGGGGGCAGAATTAACCCCCCCCCCCCAGTTTTGTATGAGAAGGGATGCCGACTTTGATTAAATGTGATGTAAATGCGTGCTAGATATTTAGACACGAATCTTTGTATATTTTAACACCACACATATATGAACTAAGTGGTTACAAACAATTAGTTCGTTAGTAAATGCACGCAACCAAATCAAAAGTCACGCAATTAAATTTGGTGATGTGATTTTGTTATGTGACAGAAATTATTTTATCATCACATTGCAGTAAAGGTAAAAGAAAATATGTTACTACTTGTTTGGTTTAACAGATTGAACCAACTTATCTGATTCATATTATTATATAACGATACTGCATGGGGAATTATTTAAAAAAAAAGAAAAGTGACTGGGAACTTATGATGAGAGAAAACTTGAAAGCGAGACCTTTTGTTTCCGTCAAGTTAATGTGTCATTAAACTGGAGTTTTCTTTGAATTTTTTTCATGTGTAAATACTTTATAATAATGGATGTTTAATTTATTACAGTTAATGCGTGGTTACATTTCTGCATGCTCTTTGCCAATGAAATGGCATAAAAATCATTACACATAAAAAAGATCATAGCTAAATATTACATGTTATAAATTTACATATAATATATATTATAATATTATTATAAAAAATTGCAAACGTACGCGTACTTTGGGGAATTATCTCGTAATACACAATTAATATATTTTACGCATGCAATTTTTAATTTACTGAGAAAATATATTGTTTAATAGAAACATAAAATTTTGTTTTATTTTTACATTTCTTGTATGTGGTTCCCCAGGCTTTGGACATCACTTTCGTCCATTGATAAAAAGTAGATGAGTCCGTCCTGACTGAGGTTTTCCACGGTTCCCTCAGTCTCACCTCAGTAAATGCTGGGACGCGTAACAGGCCGTGTCCAACAACCTTTTCCTACCTTAATATCCCTACCCATTACCCCGTCGCTAGTTGTAAGCTCTTAGGGGTTTATCCCTGTAAAAAAAATCATTTTAAAAAATTATTAAATTCATATAATTTTGTTTCTACTTCTATATTAATGAAAACTGAACATGAATTTAAAAAAAAGAGTGCTTATAGCATTGAATATGACAAAACTATCTTTTTTTTCATTATTAATATTTTTTTTATAATAAATCAAATTTAATATTAAATTGTACAGATGAATAACATATATAATTGAGTTTCTATATTAAAAATTTATCAAAGCAATAAAAAGTAATATCACTTTTGAGAGTTAGCTTACTACATTTCTGATATATATTTTGATATTGTTTCAAAACAGACATCTCTTTCATCTCTTTTCAAAGCCAAAGCAAGCAACCACTTATATGTAGCAACACAGAAATCAAACGTATAGCTTTCAACGAAAATTTTTACCACTACACTTTTTGCGTTACCTAGCAACAGTAATAATTTTCTACCTTTATATAAAAAAAAGAGAATATAATATATTGAATATGAGAGAGATATAAAGATATTTATATATTTTTTCATCTCTTTTTAATGAAACAATATGAAATCTATTTGAACATTATAGTGGGTTGGATATTGATATAAAAATGTATCCTTGTTGATATTGAAGAGGGTGGAAGGGGGAATGATATGACAGGTATGCAGTAGCACTTGATATTATTACATTCCTCATACCGGTGCCTAGCAACCATGGCAGTTGTGATGCTGTGGTGTACGAGCTACAGGGGGTATAGTAAACATAGCAACAGCCATTGTAGCTCTTTATATCATAATCATTGTTGTTCATTTTATATTATCATTATTGACCTAAGAGTTATTGTGATTTTATAATCAAATTTTTGTTATTAATAATCCATTATATTTGATTGGGTTTTCATATGCAATAAATATGATGGGGAGTTTACATTATATATGTCGTCTGTAATTTTTATTTTGTTTTATCACTTTTTAATATTTTTGCAAAGAGTTTTTTTTAATAAAAAAGGTTAAAAAAGCCTTAAAATCAGAAACTCATAATATAAGTTATATCATAATGACTTATTAACGTATACGTTTTATACATTCAATTACGCTAATTTTTCTATGCATATTCTTGTGTATGAGTGACATGTGTTAAATTTTGGGTGAGACATTAGAGTTACAAATATACTAAAATTCTTCGCATCAGTACATAAATTAAGGTCGTATATAAAAACCACAATGTTTTGTTGCAATTATAGACTTAATTTTCGCTACACATAAGGTCTATAAACCTCATAGTTCATACGACACTTATGTCACTTAAACGTATTCTGATCTGATGCCAATAATAAGCAATAATTATATAATTATACGTTAAATTCAATTTAATATATTTTTATAACTTAAATTGCATATAGTGAGATATTAGAATGTGTAAATTTTAGTGGCTTAATCGAAAGAAGAGGTAAAAATATGGTACTGTGATTTTTTTCCGATTTTTCTGAGACCGGGAAATATTTTTAAAAAATAGACTTTGAATCATTTTTTAAAACTGTTTCCCGGTCTCAGAAAAATCGGAAAAAATTCACAGTACCATATTTTTACCCCTTCCTTCGATTAAGCCACTAAAATTTACACATTCTAATATCTCATTATTCATGAAAATAAGTGTCATTGAAAATTTACACGCTTGAAATTTTCAATATTAATTTAAATTTAAACTATAGTTCCACAAACATAAGTGTTAAATTTAAATTTGCATATTATTAAAAATTTACAATATACTATCAGAGAAAAGCAGATACTATGATATAATTTCGTGGCTACTGATCATGTAAAACATCCGAGAGAATATTCACATAAAATTAGTGACTTTGACGTACTTGATTGATACTTTGTACACAATTAAACAATTACATCGCTGCAGGAATCGTATTAATATGGTGCTGCAAACAACCTGTTTATTGCCGGCGCGTGTCCCTCCCCCTCCCAGCGCGTGCCACCCCCTCCCCCCCGGGGGGTTCCCACGCTCCCCCTCCCCGCTAATAAAATCAACGGCGAGAGTCAGCGACGCAATTGCCATTTCTTTTGAGTAATTGATTTATAAAGCAGTCAGGTATAAAGATGCTTTGTGATTGGTTGTAATATAAAGTAATTTGTTATCGAAATTAGAGACAAAGGTCTATACTTTTGTAAGCACTCTTGCATGAGAGAAAATTCTCAAACAAACTTCAATACTCTGAATAGTTGAAATAAATTTCATCTTTCATTCGTTATTATGAGCTCTCCTCTCGTCTAATTTCCTCCTATTTTGTACCATTTTAGAGGAAAAAAAGATGAGATTACGTCTCTTAAGTCTTTTGGTTGGTTGGTATTTTGGGGCAATTGACACATTTTGTTCATGTATGCCCCCCTTAAGTCTTGTATTGAGCATAAAATGTTAGAAATATTGTCTCCATTATAAGTCCTCATTTTGTAAGCGAGAAAGAAATAAAATGTGTTTTTGAGGTAAAAAGACGCCTTATATAAGATTAATAGATTTAGACGCGTGTAAAGGAGGAGCTGAAGACGAAATTTTTAACTAGGGGTTAAATAAAATGAAGATATATAATATGATTTTGTTTTTCCTTTTTTTGGGGGGAGGGGGATTGTGTGTTGTTTGTTTTTCTATATAACTTCTCCCAAAATTGTTAAACTGCATCTGCAGTTCCGCGTAGCAAATCATACACGAGTAAAATTTGTCGAATTCGTTATAGGTATATATAATATATAAAATAATTTTAATTTTATTACTATACATACAATGTACGTAAATACAGTATATATATGAAATTTATATAATAAAGCACGGCATGCAAAAATTAGGGGGCATAATAATTATACAATTTGTTTTCTATATATTTTTTTTTATTATTTTTATTGCTCCCAGTGTATAAAATAATAATTTTTATTGTGTCTTTTTTATCTCTTCATGACGTCACAGGACCATGTGGTGATGTCCAGTCTATCTTGTGGAGGTCACCTGGTAGCGATGTTTGCTATCTCCTCTCCTACACATGCATATGCGAGGTGTGAGAAAGTGGGGGGGGGGGACAAACAAGGCGATGGCGCCTTCTCGCAGCAAACTGTGAGCATGTACGGACTTGTGAGAAACGTGCGCACGAAAAATAAACACCCTTGGCATGCAGCAAGCTCCGGGACAAAATTAACTGAACTCTTCGTGATTTAACCTAAAATTTTGTGACTTTGGGGAGAAAATTTCAATTAATCTTTTAGTGGAACTGGAAATTCAGAGAACTTTTGAACCGTAGGCTAATGTTCAGCATTTCCTTTAAGTCTAAACTTAAAAATTAGATCTTATCCAAAAATTTTAGACCCCACGAAGTTTTAAAATTTTTGGTCAAATTATGATTTTTAATTTTTGAAGGAAGTTACAAAGTGAGATTATTTATTATATGATTTTCTTGACTATACGAAATGATTTGAGACCAAATTAATCAAATTATGCAATAAACTTTTCTCTATAACAAAAAATACATCTGGAGTTTATAATATGCATACAGGTATAAAATATTGTAATGTATAATATATAATATATAATTTCACTAAAATTCAATGCAATGCTTTGAAATTAGTCCCTGCCTTTAAAATCTCCACACAATATTACTGATAACATGCTTCAGTTTGTCCTTTTCAGAGTGGTTGATAATTTACCAACATTTACCATCGACCGAATTCATCGATTTGACGTCGTCGATAATTTTTTAAAAGCTTACAAATGGAAGCTTCAAATTGAAATTAAAATGTTAGTATACAAAGTAACTTTTTAATGTTATAAATCGGACATATTTTTTTTGTAGATTATTAATAAAATTTCCTTTTGAGCTCGTATATTATTTTACAATAAATTTTAACCTATTACTTATTATCTACCTAATAAAATGCTACTGCAATGCATGTGAAAGAATATAAAAAAGAGCAATTTTTTGATATACCAATAAAAACTAATTAGAAAAAAAATATCTTAACAATTTTATTGAAAAAAAAAAAGTAATTATCTTTGTATTCTTTGAAGTATAAAATATATATGATATACCATTGCATGAACTTTTCCTTACATTTTTCTTCCCTGCCTTTAAAATTACACTAACCTCCTTGCACCCTATTGTATAACATAAATGAATCCTTTTTTTATTTCTTTATTTTCATTTATTATTATTATTATTTTTTGTATGTATGAGTTCATTAATAATTCTCTCACTTTGCCCATACAGCCAAAATATGATAAACTTATAAAATAAAAATAGTATGAGACAGTTGTGATAGAATATTTTAAAAATTAATTAAAATTATTTTCCTTTTGACAAAAACAATTAATTTAAAAAATAAAACTATTTAGCTGTACTTGAAAATTTTGTCTAAAAAGTATGATTTATCTCCATATTAAAATAATCATCATAATCAATTAACGTGAACGTGTCTGTGACGTCACGTGATTCAACAGCCTCCCACTGGATCTGAGAGATGACCACGCCCCCTGCCACGCCCCCCAGTAGTAGAGGGGGGTTGCGCCATGTCTAGCGCCACGGTGGCGCGGATTGGATGGCGCGGAGGTTCCACGATGCCCGCCCTAACATACGAGACTTGACGTCGCCTTCGGTATTAAATCGCACAACAATTCAGCACGGTAGTTAGCGGCCTGTCACTTTAGTGAACACATTGCAAGCCGTGATTGATCATAATAATAATAAAAACATTGTTAGATAATATACCTCATTCACACTGTTTTCTTCAAGATTAGCTGGGGGAGCTATGCTAAATCACATCTGCAGCATAGGTAAGTATTTAAATAATTAATTATAAATCAAATTATAATTTTATGTATAAAGAGGGGAGGGTGTATGAGAGGGGAAGTTAGAGAGAGATAACATTTCTCTCTTCTAATCATGTCCTCATTACTTTCATCAAGCAAATTCTCACTAATTGTTTCGGTTTAAGCTTTCATTACGTAGCCCTGCTTTGATAGGCGAACTTTAAGATTAAATTTAGGTTCGTTAAGGCAAGTAGAGGGAGTCCTTTTCTGTGGTACCTACACCGCAGTCTAGCGACCAGTGGTGAGGTGAAAGGTGCATTACTGCATTCTGGAGTCGTCATGATGAAAGATACAAAATCTTAGATCTGTTATATGGAGGCGGTGAGAAAGATGGGAGGGAGGGGAGAAGGGGAGGGCGAGGCTGCAGGCGCGGTGGTTCAGGCGGCACATCGGCACATCATTGCCGTCTCTCTCCGCGCATACTGCACGTCTGTAGGTCTCCTTCTAACCCTGGCTGGAGGGACTAACCCTGACGAGTATCAGGGATGTGTTGTAGTCCTCAACTTGGTCATCTTTACTTCCCACCAGTTGATTTTTATAATTCACCAATATCAACATCAGCTCAACATCATACAGGTAAAATTTTCAAGTGTTACCTCGTGTGTGCTTTTAATTATTTATATTTATTAAATTGTGACGGCTTGTTTAGTGGTGTAATTAATTATATTTTAATAAACTGTGCTTATGCAATTAAGATTTAATTTTACATTAATGAAAAAATAAGTATAGGGTTTTTTAATTAATTTTCACACCAATATACTAATCTGTTGAATGCAAACTGATGATCATTATTAAAATTGCAAATTTATTATTTTTTTCCCTAACGTGTGAAATAATTTTTTTTAGTAATTTTGGCTTTGTAAATTGCTAATAACTTATATGCGGTTATACTTTTCTATATACAAACAGGCCTCATGCGTACTAAAAATCATTTTGATTAATTTAGCTCTACATTTTAATAACTATATAATACATTGTCTGATCAAACGGGCAAACATTGTCATCATGCACAATAATGGACAACTAGCATGAGATATTTTTTTATTGCAGAAATGGAAATAGACTATATACCAAAATTACCAAATTAAGCTAAAATTCTTGTGTTTTGTATATATATTTAATAAAACCCGGGAACTGTTTTTTTTTTTTTTTTTTTTTTTTTAATATTGAAAGTATAGAGAGAGCCCCCAAATTGTAGGCTTCACTTCTTGTGGGTTCAAATCTGAACTTTTTTTTTATGAATACTTACCGGGCTGTAAAAAAAATCTTCACAATTTCAAAGTAAATGCACATTTCTGCGATAAAAAAATTGCTTGCGTGTTGCCCATTTTCAATAATACCATCATGCAGTATACAAGTGAGTGATGAAGCCGCTTCAAAAAATTACAATGGGAATTAAATTTACATAAAAACTTGTTGAGTTAAAAATAGTATGAATCAAAAAGTTATACATAAAATGTTGTTCGTGGGTTGTAAATATTGTTTATGAAATCAGTTAGGAAATATTAAAAAAATAATCAAGTGCGCGTATACAAACACAATTACGTTTTTAGATTAAAAAATAATTGATTGAAGTGAAATGTGAATATAAACCAATACCACGTAATAAAATATACATTATTGTTCGGATATATCAATAGATTGTTGATTTAATTACATTTTTATTAAAAAATATTGCAATAATAATTTAGAATTTCAAATTTATGTGCACACGCATAAATGCAGGTTGTTGTATTATGAAAGGCACATTTCCCATGCTTCATTTTTCTAGAATTTATTTTGTGTTGAATAGAAAGTAAATATTATTGAGATGAGCTCTGCCAATATAGATACGTTTTTATTGATCGAAATTTTTAGATTCATACTTTTACACAATATATAAAGATTATGCAAAGAACGCCATATATATTACAAATTTACCATACTGATGGTCGTGTATAGCCCATTTTACAAATTCGTTATGTGCAAGCATATATAAAATATCCATTATACTCCTAAAAGTTATATGTATAAGAAAGTACAATATAAGTAAATTATAATTTTCAAAATAAAGTTTTATTAATTTTGAGAATCTTTCAACTTATAAATTTTAAGATATATAACTTTAATATTTTTCCTGGACGCAGCAATATTTTCCATATTTCAGTAAATTTAAATTAATGGTCAATCATGTAGATATATTTAAATAAATTAATTTTTCTTCTTTTTGGAACACACATTATTAGATTTTGAACTAATATTAAAACATTTAGAGAGCAGAGTTTGACTTGCTTCAAGAAATTGGTTGAACCGGCAGTCTATTGCCTCAAATTAACTATAACTTAACATGGTATAATGAAAATGTAATTACAATGTAATCAACAGTTAATTATCTCTGGGAAGTCATACTGAATGTGTGTGTTGTAATTTTGAACTTCTTCGATTAACAAAAATCGTATTATTATTATTATTTTCTTTTTTTTACAAGGATACACCCCTAAGAGCTTACAGCTCGCGGCAAGGTAATGGGTAAGGATAAGGTAGGGAAAGGATGGTGGCCACAGCCTGTTATGTGTCCCAGCATTCACTGAGGTGAGACTGAGGGAACCGTGGAAAACCTCAGTAAGGACGGACACCTCCACTTTTTCTCAATGGACCAAAGCGATGTCCAAAGCCTGGGGAACCACAAACAAGTGCATCACTGCACTGGGTGGAAAGTGAGACGAATTTATCATACCCCAGGGAGGGAGCAGCGTAATTTTTACTTGAAACGGTCACCCATCCAAGTACTAACCACGCTCGACGTAGCCTGACTTCGGTAATCTAACGAGAACTGGTCAATGCACTGCGCCACGCTCAACCTAAATCGGAAACAATAAGAATCTGTAAAATATTAAAAAAAAATTAAAGTTAAAATTGAATTATAATCGGTGCATGACAGTGGCATTTTACGAACACTGTATAGTATAACGTGTATGGTTTAATTACATCATATAATTATACTGTACAAAAAAAAATAGTATATTGTTCTATGCACCTAAAGCTTTATTAATTCCTTTCATGCAGAATCCAAATTAAAGTAACATCTTAATGTAAAGTATAATATATAGTATAATTTTACATGCGTAATTATTTTTGTACGTATTGCAAAAAATTATAACGAAAATTTACAATAAAACAAAATCACGAAAACTTCACATGCAGCATTTCAAGCCCGTCATTTCCAAGAACTTGATAAACACATATTCTATTATTACTCAAGTAAATAAGTATGGTTTATAAAATGCTAATTTTGAGAAGTAAATAATACAAAGATAATTCATAAAAAAGTTTTTTTTCACTCACTAATTTGTGGATATTTAAATCCACAATTTATATTTTTATTTGCTAATATACTGAAATATTAATTTTTTAAATGTTAAACAAAATTACTACTTATAAATATCGATTGATTCAATGTGCACAAGTTATGTGAGTTTGCAATGAGTTATGTGTTAATTGATTTAACAGATTGCATTTAATTAATAAAACAATAGATTCTAATTATACTACTGAAAGTTTTAATTTAATTAAAAAAATACGTAATAAATTTTTAACCTTCACTTTCTCATTTTCATAAAAAAACGTTTATAAACAATTTATTTAACTTAAATGATAATATTTGAACATTTGTTTGTACAGAGCTGCAAATTTCTGCACTTCATGTATAAAGCGACATTTATTTCACCTAAAATTGTGGGACAAACTTATCACATAAAACCGTATAAATATACTGTGCAGAGTACAGAATAATAAAATGAAGCACGGAAACTAATTATAATCAATTTTTAAAATGACCATTTTCATAACTGCAGTATTATTAATGAATATTCTTTACTTCCTGATTTTAATTAATATAAATATTTTTCATTTTTATTCAAAATATACATCATTTTGAATATTTTAATTCCATTATATTATTACGAATTAATAAATGACATATATAATTATATATATATATATATATATATATATATTTATATATATATATATATATATATATATTTATATAATTATATGTGAAATATATAAAATATGAATTACATTTAATTATTGTAAAATTTTAAAAAAATATTAGTATATAATAAAATAAAATTGAATAGATTTATGCACATCGTTGCAAATTTGTCCATGACTTCATGGCACGAAATCGACATTTCATCTAAAATTGTGAGTCAAAATTATATAGGACTGCAATAGGAAACGTATTCGTTCACATAATAAAATGATCGAAGAACATAAAATAATTACATAATTTTTTAGAATTAAATTGAATTACTTCATGATTTTAATTAATATATTTCTCATTTTTATTCAAATTATGCTAGATATAGAAACAAAAATGGACAACTGGCATATAAAAAAATTTATTGCAAAAATAAATAGGGGCTACAAAATTATGCTACTGTGAATTTTTCAGATTTTTTTTACTCCTAGAACTATTTTTAAATAATTATTGAAAAGTTCTGTAAGTTATGTTGCCCTGCCTTAATTAATAAAAACGATACGGCCTAGAGGGCGTGGCTGCATTTTCAATAAAAATATTAAAACAATAGAACACTATAACTAAAAAAAAAAAAAAAAAAAAAATCTGAAAAAATCTGAAAAAATAGAGTAGCATAGTTTAGTACCTTCTATTTATTTCTGTAATAATAAATTTCATACGGTTTTCCATTATACGATATAATTTTAATTCCATCACGTGCGATATTTCCGATGAACGGTCACGGGACTCGTCGCTAATTAAGTGCGTCACTCTCCTCGGTACGCGAGGAGTGTTTGCTCCGTGCCACCCCCGCCAGCAAGGTGAGGCAAGTCTCCTGGTTAGCACCTGTGACGTCACCTGGTGCGCAATTCAGACTGACCGAAGGTAGCGCAAAATGTCGAGCCAGTCAACGTGTACAAAGTAAAGTGTATTTATTAAGGGTAAGGTAACACGGATCAGCTGACCCAATGCTAAAAAAAATCCCATGCATATATGAAAATAATGAAAAAAAAATCAAATGTTCTCCTCTACATCCCCTATATCAGTGGCTAAAATATCAGATATATACAAATTCGAGCTCGTTTCTGAGTTTTGAATTTTGAAAGTTGACTAATTCATAACTCAAAAACTAGCTCGAATTTGTATACCTGATAGGGGATGTAGAGGAGAACATTTTTTTTTCTTAATTTTCATGTGTGGGATTTTTTAGCATTGATTCAGCTGATCCGTGTTACCTTACCCTTAACTATAAACAATTTTTTAATAAGAAACTTTGGAAATATGAAATACTCATTTTTATATCTTTATTTTAAGTCATTTTGATTTTTTTTTTATTGTTTCTTGAAGGAATAATTTTTTTGGTTAGAATTTTCAGATATTTTCTTATTTCGTCTATCAACTTTTGTGTTTTGATTCTGATGCCGATTTTTTTTTTTCATGCATGTAATAATTATTTTATGCTTATTGCAATGAACAAGAACGACAAGATAATTATGTATATACATAAATATACTGTATATCAAGGCTCCCGTGGCATAATGCTCACACTTTGCATTTTAAGAAGGTTGTAAAACATATACCTGGAACAGTAATAATAGACCTTCTTGATTTGTATTTTCCATTGGAAGCCTCGATACTTTTAAACTTTTAAAACACAGAAATAGGTATAGGCGCACTGTTTAGAGCTGAGAGTTTTTTGAAAGTATACAATTTTATAATATTTGGTTACAATTTCTTTTGTTTGAAAACACCCGCTTGAAATACGTTATTATATGGAACGGTTTGGTATACTTCAGGGTTGTGTATCGCGGACACTTTATAAAGGCGAGATCCGTTACGGCTCGCTTACTGAGGCGGGAATATAAATCTGAGGGCTACAACATTGCAGTCCCGTGAGACGGCCGGGTAAGCTGGCTCAGTTTACCACCTCGCGGCTTCTTCCTGCAATATGGAACACACGCCTCAATATATCATCTCTTATTAAATTATGTTCCGTAAATAAAATATTTATACGTTATAATGCCATTTACTATTTTAATTAAAATTTTGTTGATAGACCAAGCATGCGTGATCCATGCAGATCCATCCATGACCCATGCATGAATGCCAAATTAATAATAATAATTATATTTAACTAAACTGCATGTGGCTCATTTTCATGTTAACATAATTTATAATATTTTTTTTTGCTGTTTTCAATTAATAATATAGTGCTAATAGCTTGTAGTATATTAAATAATATATTATTAATATTTTTATTTAATGTCGTAAAGTGTAAAAGATAAAAAAATGCGTTTGTATAAAATATTTTCATATACGTATATTTACATAATGTTCTTTGATGCGTATTTTGTTTTGTATTTTCAATATAGAATCATTTTCATCGACTTGTAATATATATATATATAAGCGTCGTGAATAAGCATGCAGTACGGTCCATTGGATGAATGCAGTTAATATTACGGATACGTTATAATTATGTGTTTTACTTTACGATCAGAATAAAAAATAACGTACAGACTTTGTATATTTGCGAGATTGTGAATTGAACAATGCAGTTCTTTTTTTCTTATATATATGGTAGAAAACATTACAAAAACGCAATTATTGTAATTATTACCTTTAAGGTAGAGATAACGCCGATCAGCTGTTCGACGTACTCTCCTTTGATTAACATGTAAACCGTAGCAAATTCACAAACATTAAGAATTTTTTTTTAGAGACAGATATTAGTGCATGCCTAAAAGCCATAAAACAAATTTCAAAACAATTTAACGAGCCGATTTTTTTTTATTTTATTTATTTATTTTTTTTTTTAATTTTCAGTATATAGGGCTTTCCCATGGAGAGACAAACTAAGAACTTAGTTTGAAAAAATCGGCTCGTTAAATTGTTTTGAAACTTTTTCTATGGATTTTAGTATCTGCCCCTTAAAAAAAATCAGATTTTTTTATGAATTTGCTAAGGTTTACTCCGGTTTAATCAAATGGGAGTACGTCGAACAGCTGTTCGGCGTTATCTCTACCTTAAACCGACAATAAAAAAAGTGCCCACTTAATAATTGATATTGTAAAGGTCGTTTGGGGGCTTAAATAACGTCCGGAATAATGAGCTGTATGCAATCATGTGTAATTGTATCCGATGAGTTTTTGACATTTCAAGTGAATGCAATTTTGAGCTGCAAATCGGAACATAACAAAACATATAAATCTATTATATAATTATTGCACTCACCTGATATTAGTAGATAGATTATTATTACACTGGATCGTGGTAGGCAGATAGTTCAATATTTCAGACAATGACTTTGTAAAAAATCTAATAGAAACTTATGGAGAGCAAAGCGGAGGGTTTTTAGAAGGCGTTTTCAGGTGAAGTTTCACTTTTTGAATGGTGTACACAAATATGACCCCCTGATTGGAAGATTTGAAAGTTTTGTTCCACAATCGAGATGAATGCAAACTATATATTAGTATAATTATTATATTTTATTAAAAACTCGACAATTTTATAAGACTCTTCTGTCTTTTCAAACATTTTTTTTTTAAATATTGCATTATATTCCTTTTCTTATTCTCGCCTTGGAAAATCTCCCACTTGCAGCCTTGTTAATCACCATACTCTCTGTGTTATTATTACGAGGCATGGTGATTAACAAGGCTGCAAGTGGAAATTTTCCAAGACATTATTCCAAACCTCAATCGACTATACCTCGGGTGGATTTTCGTCAGCTGCACGCTTGTGTCACGTGTTAATTGGACTGTCAAGCTTCGTGTAAACATCGGCCTGACGAGCGACTGACGGATTGACATGCTAATACATACCTTGATGGAAAATATTACCGGTTTAAATCAAAACATCGGCCTAAATTTCAACATACTGGCATGTATAGATTTTACAGAATTAAATGCTTTTTAATTTGAAGATTTAACCTTTCCTTTTTTAATATTTTTTTATTGTAATTATATACATGATGAAATGTTGACAAAGAAGTTAAAACTGATTTCAGCCTGGGAATTTTTAATACTAAAATTTGATACCAAAAAGAGTATTAAATAATATAGTACACTCGTCGCCTCGGAAAATTTTCCTTTGCGGCCTTGTTACTCACCATGCTCCGTAAGAATAACACAGGGCATGTTGATTAACAAGACTGCAAGTGGGAAATTTTCCAATGCGACGAATGTAATAAAATTTAAAGGCCACTTAATAACTGCAAATTTTTACATAAATTAAATTTTAAGTCCCAAAATTTATAAAGCTACAGTATAACAGATCTTAGTTTACCACTAGACAGTTCAGTATAGGCTAGAAGGCGTCAGATATATCAGCCAATGAAAAGGTGGCCATCCTTTATTTCAGCCTTTTCATTGGCTGATATATCTGGCGCCGTATACTGAACTGTCTAGAGGTAAACTAAGAACTGTTATACTGTAACTTATGTACTTTTTTTTATAATTTACTCCGATCTTTTAAATGGGACAAACAAAGTCTATGTAATAAAATTTTTAGTGTCAAAAATAAAGTGAAAGTAAGTTGTAAAAATAAACAGAAATGAATTTTATTTGACAATCTATTGTACTGAAATTCAAGCAGTCATGCTTACCATAAATTTACATAATATTATTACGAAATTGGTGTGAAAATAATACATAGACTCAACAATTTCAATACGAATGACCAAAATTAAAATAAAAACTATTTAACCTTGTATTTATTTTTACTTCGATTAAGTATGCGGTAAAGCCAAACAGGTCAGCTAATTTTTTTTTTACCACTGTGCAAATATTCAACCAGTTTTGATCATCTACATATATATATAAAAAAACTATTGTATAATTCAGGCTATATAGATTGCATTTTAAGGCGGGTCGTACAAAGACTCGTATTTCTGCGATCGTACATTTCTAATTTAGAATCGGTTCTAAATTTCTTATCATACGATACGATACGAAGCTGTGTGCGCGACTACACCTGATTGCATTGGTTCTTACTTTTTAAATCATGCGCTGCAAACTCATGCAATATTGTTTGAGACAGCCCTAAATTTATAATTAAAATATTAAATTAATTAAAAAACCATTTTGCATTTAAATCTCAAGTCATGGAGCATAAATTTGCCGACAAACTTTCTCGTAAAGATGTTATAGTTTTATAAAGTTCTTCGTAAAAGAATATGTAATAACAATAATGTAGAACAATTTGCCTACATATCAGGGGCTTGATAAGCTACGATTGAAAAACGAGAGCCACATTAAAGTCAGTTGAAAATATATGGAGAGAAACGCTGCGAGGAAATTGGCGTCAAAGCCCTCTCATTACGCTGTCGCCGTATTTTCTGTTTTATCCGCTCATGACGTCATCACTGAGTGGAGGATGTAAATACGGTATTGATGAACAGAACTTTTGTAACTATGTTATATCAATGGAACAATGGACAACCTGTATGAAATTTTTTAATGCAGAAATGAATAGAAAGTGCAAAGTTATACTATTCAGATTTTTAGAGCCCAGGAAATTATTTTTTTTTTTAAATTATTTAAAGTGCAGGGAGTCAATTGGCATCACTTCTTATAATAAAAGGATAGGACCTAAAGGAGGCGTGGGTTTAAACCCAACTTCTGCAAAACTTTTTAGCAATACTTAATTCCTGGGCTCTGAAAAATCTGAAAAAAATCAAAGTAATATAATTTGATGCTATATCTATTTATTTCTGCAATAAAAAATATTCATGAATTTTGTTCATTTAAAAATACATTTATTTTTTAAAATTATGTTTTTGTTGATATATAGTTGCTATATACAACAGTTATACTTTATATACTTAAATGCCGTGATGTATGTTCGCCATGTACACACTGCAAATTCCCAGTTCCAAATAGATAAAATTTATTACATTAGCTTATTAATGCGCAGTAATGTTAAATTTCTGGTTAAAAATTAGCGTTAATGACAGCCTAGAAAATATAATAATATTGAAAATGGTAACTTGAATATTCTGATACAGATATTATTACCATCGGGCACTAATTGTAATTTTATTAAAATATCGATCGGGAATTTTCAAAATCCTATGTAATTATTAATTAATTAATTATTAATAAATAAATATAATACTTGGAAAAAGTTCCTTAAATACTATAAACATTGGTAAACAAATTGTTCATAACATGCAGTGACTTAATATGTACACAACCTTTTAGACAACACATGTTACAAATAAGAAACAAAGAGTCTTAGAAAACAGCCAGGCGGCCACAACTTCAAAAACCCTGACTGGACAATAAGTCATTGTGTTCAATTTACCTGGAAATAATCACCACTTGAGCCGATAATGCACGTTTTATTTAATGATTTTTCAAGTTTTCCATGCAATTTCTAAAATAAAATTATTCTTCCAAGAAGATGGCTCAGTGGTATGTACATCTAATAGTCTTGAGTTCGATCCCAGGCACCGCCAAACTTTTCACAAGTTGCTAAAGAACATACACTCACACATCCGGGAGGTGATTGATGACATCTTCTATCAATTGCCAACAATCCTGACTGAGGTTTCCATGGTTCTCTTAATCACAACCAGGTAAATGCTGGGATGGATTTTTTTAGGCCATGGCCGCCCCGGTTTGAAAGTTACCCTAAAACCTCTAAGCAATAAACTAGATCCACAAAGAGCCTGGAAGTTAATTTAGTAACTTGTGACCATGTAGTACCTTACAACAGGGTTCAGTTGAAGCACTGAGATGTACAAAATCTAATTTCAACCTTAGAGTACAATAAAATTATGTCAAACATCTGAAAAATCACACAAACTATAGTTAGTCTGTTCAAAGTTACTAAAAAAATGTATTCTAAAGCAAAAAACAAACTTGTTGACAGTGAATAAAACCGGAAACTAAACTTTAAATGTGACTTTCGTTTCATGTTACAAATATTTTGGGAAAATATCTTAATGATGATATGAGCAGAAAACCAATGATAAGAGCAGAGCTGCTTTACTTTTGTGCATGGTTGTACTAATGAATGAGATCTGGTCTTGTCGTTGGGACTCCCTGGGTGTCAATTATTCAGACCCCCCTCCTCTCTCTCTCTCTCTCTCTCTCTCTCTCTCTCTCTCTCCGTTTTCTTCTCTGTTTCGTGGCCTGTCGTGGTACATTGTTTTGTTGTTTTAGTTGCACAAGAATAGTTATAATTTGAAAAAAATCATACTAATAGAAATATGCAAAATAAGCACAAATATAAATGACAACAGTAATACATTTTTTTTTTTGTTAAATGTTAAATGCATTGTTAAGACAGGGTAAAATAAAATCTTAATTAATTATTTTATTAATAAATTAACATAATTTATTTGTTTTATATTGTTAGGAGTAGGAGAAAAGTATAATTATGTAAATAAATAGCAACTAAAAATATAATTACCCAATATTGTACAGTACTTGATTAAGTCCATGATGACGTCACATCATAATCAAACATGTTTGTACATGTCCACAGGCTCCAAGGACTCTTGTGATGAACTCAAGTCCTCTCCATCATCACAACAACAGGCGGGGGACTTGATCAAGTCCGCTGTGACGTCACTAGAACAGCACGGCGTGGTCGTCACAACGGGACCTCCCGGGGGCCGCGGGGGCGGCGGTAACCCGGCCTCAATGTGCGGGGGCGGGGACCAGGGAGGCGGGGGTGGGATGGGAAACGCTGCCTCCGCAGCAGCCGCAGCAGCCGCCGCAGCAGCAGCAGAAGCGGACAAACCAACAAAACAAAAAAGACATCGAACGAGATTCACCCCAGCGCAATTGAATGAATTAGAAAGATGTTTTTCTAAAACACATTATCCTGATATATTTATGAGAGAAGAAATTGCAATGAGGATTGGACTTACAGAATCTAGAGTGCAGGTAAGAAAATTTCAACTTTTTTTCCAAATTTTATTTTTTTATATAGAATTATATATGATTTTACACAAATTCGAACCAAATGCTGAAGGAACTTGTGATATTTTTAGCAATAATCACGATCAATTGATGAAATGCTATACTTTCATCACATGTTGTTTGTGCGATATAATGACAAGTTATTAACTAAGCTATAATACTACTGTAGCTTTGCGAAGTCATCAAAACTCATATAAGACAGCGCCACGAGATTGTTGGGTTGCCTACTTACAGGATAACACTCAGCTGTTTATCTCCCCTCACTTCCCCTACTGTTGTAATACCGTACGCTCAAAAGCATTGAAAAAAATAGAAAGATTAGAAATTTTGACTTTGTTGCCAGGTTTAATTATTTAAAGATACAAAAATGTATAGCTTATGCAAGAAAATTTTCAGGTGTTTCATCACTAGCCGTAGTTAGTATAACTGAGTTACGTATAATAAATATAACGTTAAACATGCGGGTTAGTGAGAAAATGATATCTTTAACCTTATTGAATTGCTTTCAGATTCATTAGATTAATCTGCAATGCTGCATTGAATTTTAATTGTTATTTTTAATTGCAACACGATTTCATACTTAACAAATATTTTGACATTTTGAACATAAAAAACTATTTAATTTACAGAAGGAAACTGCACTAACACTAAATTAAACAGCACAGTATACGTTCGTATTAATACCGAGTTTACCAAATTACTTTGTTTATAAACAAATTAAACTACATAACTTTAAACAACAATATTTACATACAAAATATAAATTAATTGAAAGCTTCCGAAAATATTAACAACAAAAAGCTACATCGTTATCTCTCAATAACAAATTTTACCACCTCAAAATTGTGATAACCATAGTTAATAAATATTTAAGTACGTTAATTGAATATTTAAGAAGCGTACGAATGTAGACGCGGTCTGGTAACTTACAAAGCCCCGAGCTGAGCTTTGTTAATCCGGTGTTAAGACCCCACAGATCCGCTAGCTCGCAACGCCTTATAACACCGCGTCTCTCCCTCTCTCTTGCTTGCATTTGGCAAATGACAAGCAGTTTCTGTTCACAACTATATGGAGTTTTAACCCAAGGTAGATTCAAATATATAAACAAAAAAAATTTAAACTTAGCTTTTAAAGAAATAGATTTTTACGATCCTAAACCATTCATATGTAAACTTTAAAGTAGAAAAAAAAAACTTTCCGTTAAAGTTTTATAACAAGTAAAAAAATATATATTTTACCTTATAGTTTTTATAAACCTTTTTGAAACTTTTCAAAGATGGTATAACAATATTCTTCATCCTTAAGTAAGCAAGTAGATAGATTTGTGTGTGGGCTTAAAACAAACAAACTCCTTTTTTGAAACGTTACAAAAATTTCTCAGTAAAGAAAATATTTTTAACTTGTCTTTATTTTTCAATGTTTGGCTTCCGACTCGTCAGAAAGTACATCTTTTAACATAAGTTTACATCACATGGAAATTCCATACTTGAATCTGTGGAGGAAAATTCGTTTAAGAATTATTATAGTTTCATAATTGGTGGTTATTGCTAAAATGGAGAATAAACCTCAAAAATTTTATATTACAGAAATGGATAGAGGGTGCAAAGTTATGCTACTCTGATTTTTTTTCCAGATTTTTTAGAGTCTGGGAAGTGGTGCTAAAAAGTTTTGCTGAGGCCAGGTTTGAACCCAACGCCCCTTTTATGCCATATCTTTTTAGGCGTCTGGAAGCGTCACTCTATCTCTACTTTCAATTGTATTTTTTTTTTTTTTTTAAAAAAAAGACCCCGGACTCTAATAAATCTGAAAAAAATCAGAGTAGCATAACATTGCACCCTCTATCAATTTCTGAAAACAAAAAATTTTGATGTCGATTCTTCATTGACATAATATTTAATTCTCTCTCTCTCTCTCTCTCTCTCTCTCTCTCTCTCTCTCTCTCTCTCTCTCTCTCTCTCTCTCTCTCTCTCTCTCTCTCTCTCTCTCTCTCTCTCTCTCTACGCCTGTAAATAGGCAACTGTTACTCAACTCTACTTGAGTACTCTACTTGCTGAGATGAAACTGAGGGAACCGTGGAAAACCTCATTCAAGACGGACACCTCTACTTTTTCTCACAACGGACCAAAGTGATGTCCAAAGCCTGGGGAACCACACACAAGTGCATCACTGCACTGGATGGAAAGCGAGACGAATTTACCCTAGGGAGGGAGCAACGTAATTTTTACTTGAAACGGTCACTCATCCAAGTACTAACCATGCTTGACGTTGCTTGACTTCGGTGATTTAATGAGAACCGGTCAATGCACTGAACCATCTTAGATATTTTGTCTTACATACGCTTTTTTTTTAAAAAAAATATCTTTTTGCGACGTTTTTTTAATTGATTTTTTATTCCATGCAATTAAGTATTAAAACTTACTTCTGAGTCGTTTGGCAACATTTTACTGCAGAATTTTACCATCGATATAAAACGTTAATATTTTGTAAAATTTTGCACTCTCAACCTGATTTGCATCCAGACTTAACTTTTGTTCTCAAGTTTTTGCAACCAACCAGATCGTAAAGTAGATTTACGAGGCACTTAGCTCTTTTCCACTATATCAAGTTCATGACCATATATGGTAATAATCACGTATTGATTTATATCAGACTACGATTGACATATTTATAACTTTCTCTCTTTACGCCTGTAATTAGGCAACTGTTGAGGCTTCGATTCAATTCAGGGGTATAGAAATTAACTGAAAATAATTAGATTTAGCATGACGCAGTGCATTCACTGGTTCTCGTTTGACATAAGTCAAGCTACGTCGAGCGTGGTTAGTACTTGGATGGGTGACCGTTTCAAGTAAAAATTACGTTGCTCATGCACTCCCTGGGGTAAAATCATCTCGCTTTCCACCCAGTACAGTGATTTACTTGTAGTATGTGGTTCCCCAGGCTTTGGACATCGCTTTGATCTATTGATAGCTCTTAGGGGTGTATTCCTGTAAAAAATAAAAGAAATAAAATTTTTGTCAATTTGTCAATTTATCATTAAGATATTAAATCAATAAAATAAAATTGTTACATTTATTCAATGTTCTCTAATTTGTCATATTATAATAATATCATTTTTTTTATAATCAAATTCCTCCACATCCACAGCTAGCTACCTTTTTTTAAATATATTTTTTTTTTTTTACGATTATAAAATATACTTCAATCAAAATGAAATCCCAATATTACAAACGTATTACTGAAATGTAAAACAGAAGGTGGGACGTGTGGTGCAGCGCAGTGCGTTTGACCGGATCTCGTAAGATCACCGAAGTCAAGCAACGCCGAGCGTGTTTAGTAGTTGGATGGGTGACCATTTTCAACAAAAAACACGTTTCTCACCCTGGGGCATAAATCATTGCGCTTTTCACTATGTGGTTCCCCAGGCTTTGGACCATTGCACTTCCGGTTCATTAACCAAAATTGTAGCGTCCGTCCTGACTGAGGTTTCCACGTTTCCCTCAGTCACAGGTAAATGCCGGGATTGATTGCAAGGCCGTAGTCACCCTCGTTCCGGAAGAGCCCGTGAAACGCTCAAGGTAGGGTTTCTGAAGGTTCAGGGTTTCAAATTTAGTGAGTAATTTGTAAGTAAAAGTATAACCCAATTGTGTTTTGAAAAAAAATAAAACAAATAAATAAAAAAAAAATAGAAATTATCGAGAGGATTTTTTTTTTTTTTTTTTTTTATAAGAGCAATTCAATTCTGACACAGCCTAGAAACCACATGTCGTAGGTATTGCAGGTAAGCTAAAAGAGAGAGAGAGAGACCTCCCATCAACTTGCAACGCACGAGTGGAAGCTATCTTCTAAGGTTCAAAAGGATTGCCGCAATCCCTCCAATAAATACGCCCCCCTCCCCCCCGCGAGAGATCCGCGCGAGCTTTCATCCAGTGGGCAATAAAAATGTGTGATGTGCTGGCGAAGAATGCTCTTACGTAAGAACTTCTTGGGCTACCGGAGAGCTATAAAAGTAATAATAGAAACACTTTTATGAATGAAATGATTCTAAAAAAAACACTTATTATTAGTTTTTTTTTTTACAAACAAAAATAAAAACTATATGAATAAACTAACACAATAGCTATATAGGTATTATATACTGTATAATAGTTACGTTGGTGAATTATTCATAAATAAAAAAATACATGTTTTAAAGATTTTTTGTTTTTAAATATAATGAAATTAAACTTTATAGAATATAATGGGTGGTATTCACGAAGAGTTAAGGAGCGTTTTAGGGAGAGATATTTTAAGAAGCGTTTTTCTTACCTATTACCTGCATGGTATAAAAAACGCTTCTTAAGTTATCTCTCCCTAAAACGCTCCTTAACTCGTGAATATGTTCACTTATAATCGTGAATACTATTTTTTTTTAAATTTAGATACTGAAACATTGTAGATAATTTAACTTAATTTTGTCTGCCTTAAAAAAGTGATTGTTTTTCATTCGATACTATACTAATCAAGTCAAAATATGCAATAATGTTAATGTGTTTATGGCTAAATTAAAGCTGTTTATTATACGCTTAACTTTGGTTTAAGTTGATGCATAAATATTTTATAATATACTGTAGTATGTCTCCATAGCTTCCAATATGAAATCACTGCATGCTTAAAATTAAAACTATAATATAACTAAAACTATAATTATAAAAAAATTCAATATTAAAAATTACAATTTCCAACCATAAAATTACGTTTAAATAAAAAATTGCAAAATCAATGAATTTAATATATTATTTTGTACAGTCATATAATATATATTCAAGGAATTATCTTTGGATTAGTTCTCTATTAATGCATTACTGCTCTCTCTCTCTCTCTCTCTTTCTCTCTCTCTCTCTCTCTCTCTCTCTCTCTCTCTCTCATATATTTATGACTGTTGGCACAGAAGTTTATTATAATTTTTTAAATAAAAGAGTGTATATGTATACATATCTTTGGACATCACGAACGTTACTCCTGCCTCACTTGCTAGAGCTGCAGCTCCAATAGACAGAGAGATGCAGATTTGTAATTTTGGGAGATGTAAGAAGAGCACCCAGTCTATCAATATCAAAATATATGATATTCACCACACCTCCATAGACTGCGTGGTAACGCCTACAAACATAATTCATAATTATTTTATTGTTTTTTGATTGTACACTCGAAGCCTCAGAAAATTTCCACTTGCAATCTTGTTATAATCACCATGCCCAGTAAAAATAGCACAGGGCATGGTGCAGGTGGGAGATTTTCCCAGGCGACGACTGTACATCTGTGAAGACTGACAAAATATTCTGGAGCAGTAAAGACTGGCTGCTTGGCATTCCCGTCTTGCTCTCCGAGAATGTTGAGTTTTACAGCCGCCAGGGAAGGTGCAGCAGCCAGACGGGGTGGAAAAAGGGTTAGGCGCGAAAAGCACCATCAAATGTTTTTGTTAAAGTATCACGACCATGAGACTTTCAGAACAATTTTTTTTATCACTCGCCGATCTTTTTGTGGGTATATATAGGATCGATGTTTTTAAAGCAAATGTCCTCATATTATAAAATTGTAACATCCCTATTATAGTTAAAAAATTACGTCTTTTACACGTCTAAACCTAATCTTATTACATCTTGTTACCTCATCAAAAACACATCTTATTTCATCCTCACTCAATGTGAGGATGAAATGGAGGCAATGTTTTTTACATTTTATGTTAAATAAGGTGCGAGAATTGTTTACAATATAGAAGGAAATTAGACGAGGAGAGAGCAAATGAACAATAAAATATATTTCAACTCGGGTATGACTTGTTATTTTTATAGAAAAATTATATTTAATTTTATTTTAATGTCTTATATATGTAGTTCCATCAATAAGTATAAAGTATATATGAAATTAACAGAGGTGTATTATTTTGCCTCTCGTGTGGGTATCTGCTATATATTGCAGGCAGGTGTAATTATGAGGTTAAAGGTATTATAAAGCCAAAATCGTCACGTTTTTCCACTATATATGTACTTCCCCTGGTTTTTGATCATTGCACTTCCAGTTCATTGACAAAAGCTGTAGCATCCATCCTAGCTGAGATTTCCACGTTTCCCTCAGTCGCAGACAAATGTCGGGATGGATTGCAAGGCCGTGGTCGCTCCCGTTCTGGAAGAGCCCGTGAAACGCTAAGTATATATATATAGGGTTTCGGAAGGTTTGGGGTTTCAAACTTAGTGAGTAATTAGTAAGTAGAAGTACCCAGTTATAGGGTTTGATTAAAAAAAAAATAGCCAGATATAGCACATGAATTTTGGAATGCAGAAAGCTCATTATTTTGGATGAGGGACGATTTTGTCAGAGAGCCATTTCTTCATAACATTCAACAAGATTCATGGCATATATTTTGTGATATTTTCTGTATATTAATAATTATGCCATATTCAAATCATAATACTATAAAGGCTTCAAATCAGCTGATTTTGCGGTGTTCCCACCGTTCTATTCAAATCTACGTAAAAAAAAAGTTGGAATCGCTTTTTTGGTATTAAAACACATTTTTTTTTAGGGGAAATTGAGTTCTTGATTCATTATCAGAAGATCTTTAAATGCATGGGGGAAGGGGGTAGAATATGGTTTCAAATTAATAACTTCAATAGGTATGGAGAAAAAATTCAAATTTTCAAGCATGCATGGGTGGCTTATGGAGAAAATTTTGAACACTTGAAGCCTACTATAAAATAAATATACTAATTTTATAAATTATAGGATGTTTTGCTCAAAAAATTTTTAACAAAATACTTCAAGTCATACTTTTTATGCCATAAGATTGAGAAGTACATCGTTCTAGACTTGTTTTGACACGGGTTGTGACACGGGTTGTGACATCACGTCATCACGGCTGACGAAGCAACAAGTCTCCTCGTGCTCACATTTGCTCGCACGCCACGTCTGAGGACGTGTCACGTGTGGACGAGACAACACGTCCCATCGTGAGAGTATAACATATGTTATATATCACTTGCTTAATATATTGTTGTACACAGTCGAAGAGAAATAAAATAATTATGATTTTTTTTGTAATGGTAATGGTGCTAGCATAAAACTCATTCAAGTCAATAATATAAATTATCATAATTATTAATTTATTAATTATAATAATGACGATGATTAAAAGCAAATAATGGACAACATTCATGGAATGGTAATGATGATGGGGTTAATATGAGTGGTTGAAAAGGTTTATTTTCTTGACTTAACTGCATGTCAAAAAAGAGATCGGCTATATATATATATATATATATATATATACATATAGAGGGTGGGACTCGAACCCATTCTGCTAGGTAGATGGTATCGAGTTAAAATGTATCCAGCACAAAAATTTTACGAATTTTTTGAACCCTCTAACGTCTCATGCTGCAATAATGCTGTGACATAATAAGCAAGAAGTTAATTGTTAATTTGGCACCATGCAGGGACGCTGCGTTTGTCTTAATTAAGTGAGTATCAATAAAAGATGATTTTTTAAAATTAATATTTTATATAATATAGCGACTAATGATAACAATAATGAGAAGTTTAAAAAAAGTACGTATAGCATCGATATTAGCATTTTTTTGTTCTAATAATTTTTATTTTATATCATCAAAATGTAGTTTTTTTTGTTTTCTTTTTTACTTAAGCTGCAATGGTTTTGAACAATGTATACAATCTAATACCCTCTCTCTCTCTCTCTCTCTCTCTCTCTCTCTCTCTCTCTCTCTCTCTCTCTCTCTCTCTCTCTCTCTCTCTCTCTCTCTCCACAACCACATCAAAACAAAATCCATTTTAAAATTTTATACAAAACTCAAACAAATATTATTTTCTCTATAATTTACATTATCCTTATAAGCTTAAAAAATTAAATAATAATTTAATTAAAATATAAAATTCAAAAAGGTATACAGCATCAAAGGCTTATCAAAATGGTATTTGTATAAACAATTTCCAAACAATTTGAACAAAAGGTAAGGCACGCTGCTTGTCTTGGTCCATCGATCGAGTGAGACCACGCCCCCCCTGCCCCTGGTAACTAGGCACGCTGCAACGCACCATGGCCGCCGCACGCTCGCACATAATCCCTCAAAGTGGCCCCCGCACTTGCCGTTTACTATGTCCATGTGTGTAAAAGTTAACCACCTTATGTGTACGGAATCATAATGACTTATTTTTACAGAAGATTAACTTTTATTATATTTTAAGACATGTTTATTTTTATAATAATTAAGAAATATATTTTATTGAAGATTTAAAAAATAGAAATGTATTTTTTTTAATGTTTATGTAAAATAATTATAAATGATTAAGGTTTATTACAGTGTCATGTTTTTATGGAGTTCATTATGTTATAGTATTAACGATTAATTAACATCAATTATTAATATCTTTATTAATAAAGTGTGCATGATGGATACATAAACATAATTATATAATAGAACGATATTTAAATATTAGGAATATTTAATTCGGTACATGTTATATGTATATATTTTTCAATGAAAATTTATATTTTATAAAATAATTTTTTTACAATCGAAAAATTTAAGACGTGTTCTTCAATATACATACAATCAAATGAGAATAAATTAAGATTCAAATTTTTCTTATTGTTATCAAATGGATCATCTCAATTCATTAGAAGTACACTTTTGTCGCCTTTTAAACTTTCCCTCTTGTTAATAATCATGCATGTTCTGTGTTATTCTTACGGGGCATGCATGATGGTTAACAAGGCTGCAAAGGGAAATTTTCCGAGGAGACAACAAACTGTGCACTTACGACCATACCAAACCTTTTAAAAAATATATATAAAAAAAAAAAATTAAAGCATGGAGTTATTGGGCGAGATTCATGAAGCAGTTAGCCAGATTTCTATCCACGTTTGTTTAACAATACCTGTACGTGTTAAACCATGCACCCTATATAGTTAAGCATGGTTAAGCTAAACGTGGTTAGAAACCTGGCTATATAAGTGCTTCGTGAATCGCGCCCAATATCTATATTAAAAAATTTTCGATACAAAGTATATGAAATTAATTTTTGACTGCAGCTGTTTGATGACTCGAATGATGGACGTTTAGATCCGATTGTTGTAATCGTTATTGTTGATTTGATTGCGGGTGGGAGGGGGCGTGTCTGGGGCAGATGCGCTCGTCTCACCTGGCCTCGTGATTAATTAAACACGGTCAGCTGTTCGCCGTCTGCTCGGGAAACTAAGAATCAGCTATTGCAGGAGTGACGTCATCAGGAATGAGAATAGTCTCCCTCAAGATATATAAGTAGAATAGTACTTTTTTTTAAAAAAAAGTCAAGCGTCTATTATTTATAAATAATGTACATTATATATACTGAATTTGAATTCAGTAGTTTTATTTTTACCTTTTTATTATAGTAATGACTTTTTAGGATTCAGTACATTAAATGACTTAATTCCAGTAATTTTCATCCTTTTAAGTACAACTTTTGTACTGACGTGAAGTAAACGGATCCCCTATAGTTGAAAATTACGTCTTCAACTCATCCTTTACACGTCTAAATCTAATCTTTTTACCTCTAAAACACATCTAATTTCTTCTTCGCTCAAAGTGAGGATGAAATGGAGACAAATTTCTAACATTTTATGCTCATGAAGAGGAAAAAAAAAAAAACGTTAAATCTTTTTTTTTTTTTTCTTTTTTCTTTTCTCCTCTAAAATGGTGCAAAATAAGAGGACAGAAGACGAGAAGAGAGCTAATAAGCTCTCTTATTAGAGCTAATAATAGCAAATAAAAGATAAAATAATTTCAACACGGGCGAGTACAATAGTTGTCCTTACTGTGGTTATATTAAGTATCTAAAAGTTAAGTTCATTTTAAAATTTTAAAATTGAAGATTTTTTATTAAAAGATGAGTATATTGAAATTATTGTGTGATCTAAATTGTGTCTATTTTGTGACTTGTATTTATAGGAAAATTAATAATTTTAATAAATGATTTGATTTTGAACTATAGTCATTAAAACATTACTGATAAAAGAAGGCACACCGACTGACCTTCATCTCTACAATTTCATTACACATCGTTGCCGATACGATGTAAACAACTAAACGACAAAATGCTTCTTTATACTCAAGTTTTCTGACGATAAAGAAGACCATTAATCCTAAACTGCGGAATTCATTCTTTATGGCTGCAGAAATATGTTGTATTACATTAAATTATATATGCAAGGTCATTAGTGTATTTCTCTATATATTCTATATGGTCTAGATTAAAACTATACATATTTAAGTCTTGATTTTAATTATTATATTTTAGGAGACCATTATTTCAAGAATTAAAAATCAATGCTGCATATATTGTCCCAACGCTTCGTGAAGCAAGTCTTTTTTTAATATACAGTATATACAGTAATAATATATAGGTATATTTGAGATATAAATGATATAATATTCTGTATACTATATTAAATTCATATTATAATATTATTTTATAATATGTATGATGAAAAATAATTAAAATTTCAAAACTATAAATTTTTATTTTAAATTATTATTTAAAAATAAATTGCTTGTAAATTATGTTAATCATTTTAATAAATTATAACGCTGATCACATTTCAATTTGAAATAGCTTTGTTTGTAATATAAATTGTTAAAATATTTCTAAGAAAATAAACTATCCCGCATCAATAAATTTTATTTCGAATGCTGAAGAATCTTATATTAAATAAATCACAATCGTTACGGAACCTGCTGGATTTAGAGTCGACGATTGATAATGCTCCCCATGACTGAGAAATGGCGCACTCAACTCTATATACTGAGACCTGGCCGAGGTCTGGTGTCGCATGTGATCGGGGCATTAGCAGGAAAGATTTCTGGCGCACTAAAAATCCGACACGTCGCAATAAATTTGTAGAACATCCCAAATTGATGTTATGGCTTGCAGATCAAATGGTGCTCCCAAATTATATTGGACACATAAATTTTTTGGGAGGTATGGCGAGACCAAGTTTAGTCAGATCACCGAAGTCAAGCAACGTTGAGCGTAGTTAGTATACGGATTGGTGACCATTTTCAACAAAAATCACGTTTCCCACACCCAGAGGTAATTCAATGTATTTTTTCACTACGTGGTTCTCCTTGCTTTGGATCATTGATCATTGCACATTTATGTCTATATATTGTAAAATGTTGTAGTGTCCATGTTGGATGAGGTTTCCACGTTTCCCTTAGTCATATGCAAATGCCAGAATGGATTGCAAGGCCTTCAACGCCCTGGGCCATTCTGTAAGAGCTTGCAAAACGCTCAACTTAGGGTTTCAGAAGGTTCGGTTTTTCAGACTTTGTGAGTTATTACTCTAAGTATTTATATAGAAGTACCTCATTTGGGTTTGATAAAAAATTATAATTATTTTTCAACAAATCTTTATCAAAAATCAACATACGTAAGTGCAGCCTTAAAGCGGAGGCTTTCAATAGTAAAATCATGATTAAGACATGAAAGGCGTAGAAGTTGCAAAAATTATTCATCAGTTTATGAAACAATTGTAAAAAAAATGTGATATCAATTGATATACTTTAAATTGTATAGCTTTGTTTTAAATAACAACATCTAATGGATCATCTCAAACTTTTTTCATGCAGATTTTAAAATTTCAATAAAAATCAATGGAAGATTTTATGAAGAAAAATGTTTTTGTTATATTATTAACACTGATGCATTTAATAGTAAAGTATATAAAATACAAATTTAAATAAAAATAATGTTTTATTATTCATTTAGCCTAGCTTTATATATTAAATTATTCACACCATATACTCAGACATATCAAATATATATATATATATATATATATATATATATATATATATATATATATATATATATATATATATATATATATATATATATTGGTGTATTTTAATTTCAGTATAATTTCATTATATATTAAAAGATGAATAGTATATTACATAATAAAAAATACGACAACCACTTTGACTGCATATTGATTATTTTTGTTCTCCTCCTCCTCTTCTTTTTTTTTTTTTTTTTTTTTTTTGCATGTTTTAGTGAGGACATGCTAAACCTTTTTTCGTTTTCTCAGTGGAATTATTAAAAGTTAAAAATCCCTTGAAGTATTACTTTTTTATATATTTATTTTTTCTTTCCCTCTCTCACTTTTTTTCTTTTTTTTTTAATACCCTTCTTTCTTTATTTTTTTTTTCAGTGAGACTTCTTCTTTTTATGCCTTGAATTACACATTAATCACAACAGCGCAAACACATTTATGGGCGAAATGGGTATTTCATGTTAATTTACGGAGTAGGCGCCTCCTTTTTCCCTCCAAACAACTCCCCCTCCTCCCCTATCTACTCTGCGTTCATCCTTTGCTATATAACGGATCATCCACCATTCTCTCTCTCTCTCTCTCTCTCTCTCTCTCTCTCTCTCTCTCTCTCTCTCTCTCTCTCTCTCTCTTCTCTCTCTCCCAGGCTGGCGCCGGCTTCTCACAGGAGCCTGGCGCTCGATACATTCAGAAACCTCTACTGTGCATGCGCACCACCACTCTGCTGATTCTGATTGGCAATCATCCCCCACGCACCTCGCGCACCCTTATAGAAATACTCTGTCATCTTGCCTGCAGACAAAATAGTGCATTATTGATGATTATCATAATTAATATCACAGGATTTTCCAATATATAGAGACTTTCATTTTTTTATTAAAGCAAATTTAATTTTGAAAGGAATTTAGTCTGTGTTTTTTATTCAACTGTTTTAATTAATTAAAGCTGGTATTACATGATATAATTATTTTAACTATATATAGCATGCAATTTTTTTTTTACAAGAAAACTTTAGCTTCATTTATTAGTTTGAATATTTATATACGGGTATAATATATAGAGTTGAATTTTTCTTTGATGTATGGAAAAATTGCGTCTCCTAAATTATTTTTCAAATAAATGATGCTGTATATGAAATGATCAAATTTATTGGGGGCGATTCACGAAAGGGTTATCCAGGTTTTTATCCGCGTTTAGCTTAACCACGTTTTAGCCAGGTGATTTAACACGTAAAACAGGTATAGTTTAAACGTGGTTAAGCTAAACGTGGTTAAAATCTGGCTAACTGCTTCGTGAATCGCACCCATTATTTCTAATTGTAAATGAAGAATATAAATGTAGTTTGATTAATTATGCATACGCCTACATTATTGCATATAAGACTATAGTCTATATATACTTTTTAGAAAACTGTTTTGGTTTTGTATCATAAAAAATTTAACTGCATGCTTTACTTATATTAATTTTTATTTATTTTTTTATAATTAAACTGTGTTAGGATGTAAATTATCTATAAAACTTTATTTGGAAAGATTCAGTAAAATATTGAAACATTATGTAAAACATTAGTAATTAAGTAATGTCATGTATGAAGTATGAATGTTAAACAGAAGTATCAGAACTGGGAAGCCTAGCTCTAAAATGATGTTGTATGTCGCTTTGGTGCGTGCCCGTCTTTTGTTTGGTGCTCCTGCTTGGCATCCAACCTCTGTTACAAATATTACAAAATTAGAGAGTCCAAAGTCGAGCTACTAGATTTATACTGGGTCATAAAAAATATTCAAAGTGTGAAGACAGTGTGCAACGTCTAGTGCGTTGCAATTTGCTTGATTTTGGTTCTCTGTTTAAAAAAATTGATATGTCATTTTTCTGTAAGTGTTTGTCTGGGAAGTATGACTTAAATGTGTTTGGTGCGGAGAGAGTCACAGTCAAACCACGTAGGGAGGGTCTGCGGGGTAGTAGTACTGTCCTCTCTACACCACGTGGTTTCTCTACGTACCTGACTTCGTACTTCCCACGTGTGGTCAAAGCTTACAACTCTCTGCCTGAGGATTCTAAATTTCCTCTTCCTATTACTGTTTTGCCCGCCTAATTTAAAGGTTGTAAAATGTTATACTTCTTATTTTTGTATTAATATATATATATATATTTTTTTATTGTATATATTTGTATTGACGAAGTAGCTATTTCTGACATGTTGGTGGTTGATCACATTGTGAATGGGCATTTGCCTTTTTCAATCCACCATTTGGGTTATTTATTCTTTTTTTTCTTGTCTTTCCCTCCCATTTTATGTATTTCTTGACCCAATAAACAATTATTATTATTATTATTATTATATATTATATAATACATAATACATGTTATTTATATTTAATATTTTGAAGAAAAAATATTAAAAATTAGATGTCAATGGACGAATTGCTTTTGTATATCTTTTTTATTTATCTTAAAAAAAAAAAGAATTAACATTTTTTACCCTAAAAATATGAATGAATAAAAACAATATCACAGATCACGCAGATCTGATCACTTTATATTAAGAAAATACTAACATTGAATATGGTCTATAATATTATATAGCCAAAAATATCAACCTTAAATCGTTAATACGTAATATAAAATATCATGAAGATCAAGCTTATAGTGCAGATGGTAAAAATCCCAAGAGACACTCCGAGTCCGTCGCAGTGTCGTGTCCCGGCGGGGAGGCGCTCGTTCGCCGGTTCCTGCGCTCCCAAAGTCTCGCACTCATCCATCACCGGGAGCTGTGATGTCTCGCCGGTGTTTGCGGGCGTCCTGGCCCGTTGTTTCTCCCCCCACATCCCCCGGGATCAAAACAACACCGGTTATCCATTTCAGCAGCCAGCTAAATTCACCATATCGAGTAGGGGTGGGAAGTTTTATATTATAGTCATAGAACAATAAGGCCTGCTCGACACATTAAATCCCATCACGTCAAAATTTGATGACGTATATGACGTTTTATATACCCGTGATGGCAAATATCCAAAAACTTTTTTTTTTTTTATATTTAAATATTATTATGATAATATTTTTATTTACTCACAATTTAATCGATATTTAAATTTTTTAAGTATTATTGTTATTTATAATAAAATGTTATCTCAGTTATCTGTAATAGTAATGTGGCGTATATTGTCCCTCGTCCGGAATAATGTGCTATCTGCTATTTCAGGTGAACGCAATTTTGAGCTTTATTTTATACTGATTTACAGCTCATACTTGCGCTCACCTAATAGTAGACAGCTCATTATTGCAAAGAGATCATGGTAAGCAGATAGCTCATTATTCCGGACGAGGGACGATTATATTTTAACAATTGAAATTTAATTGTAAATATAATGTTCAATTAAATTAATTGTTAAAAATTAATGAACACTTGTAACAATTTTATAGATGAAATAATGTTCACGTTGTCAATATAAAAGATTAATCGGTTTAATTAATTAAAATTGCAACTGTTAATAAATAGTAGTTACAAAATATGAAACAAATTAAAATGTTAAAGAATTCAATCATTACAATTGCATGGTAATTAATATGTTTTTAATTTAACTAAGTTTAATTAAACGATTGGTAATAATTCAGTGCATTTAAATAAAATCTAATTTGCGGAGAAAATTTTAAAAAGAAATATAAATTATCAACAATGACTGCAAAAATTATGGAAATTCTAAATTATATTTAATTTTACATTATTATATAATTTTTTATTTAATTATTTAAGAATAAAATGTCTAAAAACATCTTACCAGTTAGTGTAACATAATTATATTTGACTATATTAACTCTGTTGATAATTTTAAGGATTGACCTCAGTTGATTAAGATCTCAGAATCAGCCCCCTTAAATTTTTTCAAGATTTGCAGAGAACTTAAAACTCACCATCAATAGAGGTGACATGTGAATTTTGAAGTGGACCAGTCTTTTCAGTTTTGAGAAAACCGAGGTAGAAGTTTAACATTGGCCTTATAGACGGAATCCGAAAATGAAGCTATTGTGAGGAAACCGCTTCTTGAATCTGCTCAAACCATAAGCGATTAAGTTTTAGGGCATTCTCGAATTTTTAAAATTTATTTCATTGGATTCCGTGTGACAGAAATTTCCTTAGTAACTGCTGAGGTCAATCGTTAAATATTTTGTTATTTTTTTTCGTCTGACAGAAATTTCCTTAGTCTGAGGTCAATCGTCAAATGTTTTGTTATTTTTGAGTGTGTTTTTCTTCTTACTGCTGTTTTTTTCTCTTTTTTTTATGACTTGGTCCTTTTGTTTTGTCTTGTACTGTACAACCGTGCAGCTGGTTAAAAAAAATCATTGAATGGACCACATTAATGAAATTTTTTATTGCATGCATATTTGGATAGAGGACCGACTTAATTATGTATTTTCATTATTATTTTTTTTTTTTTTCAGATTTTTGTGAACCATCAAACACAAAATCATGGGAAAAGATGGTTTGATTTCATGCAACGTCTTTTCCTAGATATATTATGTTAAATATTTTCAAGAATATAACGTTACAGCATCTTGCAGCATATTAATTTTAAGCGTGTTTGAGTTATGTATTTTCAGATTTTTTTGAACTCTCCAACATCCTTAAAATTATGCTGCAAGACGCTGTGACGTTACATTAATTCTTGATATCCGAATATTATAATGCAAAATAAAAAAAATCCATGAAGATTCTTCATATATTAATATACCTGAGTTGAAATAAATTCCATACTTTTTTTGCTATTAAACTCTCCCTTCGTCTTTTCTCCTATTATTTTGCAACATTCTAGAGGAAAAAAGAGGTGAAAAAGACGAGATTACGTATTTTTTCCTCTTTTTGAACATATAATGTTAGAAATATTGTCTTGATTTCATCCTCATTTTGAGCGAAGAGGAAATAAGATGTGTTTTAGAGGTAAAAAATATTAAGTTTAGACATGTAAAAGATGATTTGAAGATGATATTTTTCAACTAGGGTAGTTTATGAAATTCTACAAAATTTACACAAAACATAATTCTATGATGATATGTACTTTAGAGGCGTGATGAACGACGAGATTCGTGACCATTGTTATGTTTGATCCTCCAGAGATTGCTACAGTTGTCACAGAGAACTCAACTTGTGATGGCTGTCACCTTCTAGATAGAGGAGGCTTTTAGAGGCGTTAGCATTGTGTCGACTCACTTTATATCAGGGCTGATGTATATATTCGTGGTAGCTTTTAACCCTCACCCTTCTCTAACACACATTTTATACACCCCCCACCACACCCTCTATCATGTCCCTGTTATTATATTATATTATAAAGGATGCATCTTTGCTCTCTCTCTCTCTCTCTCTCTCTCTCTCTCTCTCTCTCTCTCTCTCTCTCTCTCTCTCTCTCTCTCTCTCACACACACACACAAACACACACACTCTATCACCACCCCTAACCCTCACTTTTAATGCATGATTTCATAGGCATTATACAATAATAAAACCTGTGAGTGGACATATTTAAAAGAAAGAATATACATTACTGGTTTATGAATAAAATTATTTAAAACTTGTTTTGATATTGTTGTATTTTATATATGCATGGTCAATAACTTGAGAATAAAATGATAAATTGGTGACAGATGAAATAAACAAATCCAACTGCACTTTTTTATATAAATTTAATCTGTCTATTTCAAAACAGAATAGTACATTTTCTGATATAAGAGTTTTCTTTTCTCGACATCCTGAGAGTATTTAAAAAGTTTAATCTTATCAATCTGATCCTAAAAATTCACAGTCAATAATAAATTGTATATTTGAAAAACAAAAATAGTATGCTACACACAGTGGAGTATCGTCCTCCTTTTTTTATAGCAGAATTCGATAGAGGATGCAAAGTTATGTTACTCCGATTTTTTTTTAGTCTAGGAGGTGTTTAAGATCAAAATTGATAGTACAGAGAGATGCGTTAATAGGCTTCACTTCTTAATAAAATGATAGAGACTAATAAGGGGCATGCAGGATTCAAACCTAAACTTTGAATGACTTGTTAGCAATATTTACTAGCTTTTAAAAAATCTGAAAAAAATCAGTGGGAATACAAGGCATAATTTTTCACACTCTATTTATTTCTGCAATAAAAAAATTTGAGGTCGATACAGTCAATGATAAATATGCCAATATTGTAAATTATAACTTAAAAAGCAATGGAGTATCGTCATGTATTTTATAAATACAGAGAGAGAGAGAGAGAGAGAGAGAGAGAGAGAGAGAGAGAGAGAGAGAGAGAGAGAGAGAGAAATATTTATGCATAATTTCTTCATAATAGCAGTATTTTTTTATATAATAATATTAGGGACTAAAAGGGACGTTGGTTCTCAAAGCTAAACTTTGAATAACTTTTTATCAATACTTCCTTAATTGCTTCTAAAAAATCTGACAAAAAGAGTGACATAATTTTTCACCCTCGAATCTATTGATGCATTTCTGCAACAATTTTTTTAGGTTGATAATCTATTGTTTAGATACATAATTATACGTTACATTATTACAATAAGATTTAGTTGTGTAAAATAGCAATAATAATTAGCAAGTTGATTTCAATATAATTGTATAGCGTTAATGATAATTGGCAGCAGTAAACGAATTCAATAAATAAACCAGGTGTGGGTGTGTTACATTCCAGTTTCGAATATTCATGACAACCACGACATGAAAAGAGGTGGTTATATCACATGTTACATACATTTTCATCACCATCAAATTTTATCGATATAATATCGATATAACGATACATAATATATCGATATTATATATCGATTTTTGTAATTATATGTCGATATAATTACTAAAACGCATTCGATTTGCTTGTGCAGATTATTAATCATTAATACGGTGCTTATGCTTATTATTCTTTGCTCAATTTGGAAAAAAAAATAAAAGATATGAAAAAATATATAAAATTGAATCAAAGTAATGAATATTGAGTAAATTTTGTGTGGTACAAATAAAATAGTAATATTGACGTTTACATGCAAAACAATTCATCTTCCTTTATTATATCACCCCAAAATACACACAGTAAACATTATATTATAAGTAAAGGATGCGAATTACATCAGCAAATTAATACCAGTATGTGTTACAGTTTTATATATTTGTTAGTGGCTACAATCCTATATATCCTACCTTTCAATCATTTTTTTTTATTTTAATTATTATAAAAGTATACGTATAGTGTATTTCTGTAAAAAAAAAAAAAAAAAAAAAAGGTATTTCTTTCTTGTCAGTGCAGTAACAGATTTTGTAAATAGTGCTTAAAATGCATTTACTATTATTACTTTTTTTTTCAGGTTTTACGAATTTTAGCACACAGTACAGTATACATGACTTATATGAGTTATAAAAATTTTAAAAAAATTTGAAGATATTGTTTTGAATGCTTTGCATAATAGCATGCTTTTCAATAATAAGTAAATTATAATTTAAATTATAAATTATTGTTATAGTTTACAGTGTAACAGATCTTAGTTTACCTCTAGACAGTTAGACTAGACGGTGCCAGATTTATCAGCCAATGAAAAGGTGGCCAGCTGACATTCTAGCCTTTTCATTGGCTGATATATCTGGCGCCGTCTTGTCTACTGAACTGTCTAGAGATAAACTAAGATTTGTTATACTATATATTGAAACACAATTTAAAATTTGTTAAATTAATTAAAATTTGACAATGCATTAATTACGTCCACTCCGTTTATTTTGTCATTAAATAGCCATGAGGATTTGTTTGTATATACAGATTAACAAAATATGCTGGTGCAATTTTATTCAACTATACCTCTCTTGCATACAATCATTATTTTGTTGATTTCTATTTACACTTAATGGGGTACTGACCGGTATTTGAGTTAGCAACACTAATAAAAAGTACTGTGAATTCTATGAAGAACGAGTCCTATTAGAGCACTCTACGACAATTTGTTGATTTTATATGAGTTTTTAAAACTTTTTTTGATGAAGTCATACCATTGAATCTTAAATGGGAAAATGCATAAGTTAACATTGTTAAAATGAAAAGTTATTGAGGTAGGAATTTGAAACCTTCATTATCGTGATCCTAGCACCTAAAAACCTTACAAATGAGGTTTTGGTTACATTTCAATATTAAGTATGGGATTTGGCAATGTTAACTGATCTATTTTCCCATTTAAGATTCAATGCTATGACGTCATTTTTGAGAGGTTTTAAAAATTCATATAAAATCAGGAAATTGTCGTAGAATGCTGTAATAGGGCTTGTTCTTCATGAAATTCTCGTGCCTTTTGAAAAATTGACAAAAACTTGAAACTTTTTTTTTGGTCAGTACCCCATTAGCTATACAATTTATTTTTTTTCATATCTTGGGAAAAATATTAATAAATATTTAAAGGAAAATGCTGTCTGTAGTAATTTAAAAACATATTCACTAATTTCATGATCTAAAATACTAACGTTACAAAATAATTTAGTATAAAATTGAAAATTAATATACAGTTTTGTAAAAATTTGAAAGCATTCAAAATTATTATACTTCTCATGGTATATAATCGTTTATATAAAATATAATCATTAAAAAAAATCTACTCTGATTTTTTGCACTTTCTTTTTTTACTGTTATTACATTATAACAAACTAGACATTAGATATTGTAACTAATTCTTATTATTATTTTATCTTTTAAAGTATATCATATCCCTATAATAATTTTTTTTTATAACATGAAGTTCCTATATGAGTTTTCTCACCCTCATAATACTATATATACCTTTATATATATATTTTTTAGTTGGTCGTATGAGTAGATTGCATTGGTGCTTGTTCCTATACATATATACCCTCCCTATGGAGACTTTTATATAGAGAATATAATATACTGCAATGAATATTATACCTATATAATCTCACAGTATATAGTTCTCATAATATATAGTTAGTACATCATATATATATATATATATAATACACGTACGTGAACCATCAAAGTTATAGTAGCTACAGTGTAAGTTTGGTTGGTTGTAGAAAAAAAAAAAAAAATGAAGGTCATATAGGTGTTAATGAAGTGTAATGACAACGCGTTGAAAGTCTTCTTGGTGTGTGACTCGCTTGCTTGCTACACCGACTATATGTGAAAAACGTACGTGTGTGATGTTGAATCAATATTCTAGCCTCTCACAAGTGCTATATTCAAAGTCAATATTCGAGGAATACGTTATAATGATGTCATTTTTATAATGTACATGTTACACTTTTTATTTTTTTTACTTATAACTGATAATATTGATTACTTTATTTATTTTTTAAATCATTTGGGTTGTACAAAAATATATATTGATCAAATTAAAAACATTATTATATAACTAATTTAGCAAAATTAATGTATAAAACAAAAACAATCTACATAATAAAATTATTTATCAATTAACAATTAAAATGGGCAAATACAATAACTTAATGCAATATTTTTTGGCAATTTACTACTAAACAATTACTGAGTGTTATTTACAAAGAAATATAATCCAGATTTTTATAAACCACGTTTAGTTTAGGCTCTAAACCTCGGTTTGTGAAGAATTTGGTTTTATTTTTAAACAACTTTTTCATTTAAAATTATTTTTTTAATATTTTAAAATATTTGAAATTATACGTGACTATTTCAGCATTTTATTTATTTTGTTTTTTGTTTTTTTGTTATTTATTGGGGTTATTGGGTTTCAATTACAATAAATTGCATAATAATATTGCAATTATAAACAATTTAATATTTGGAACGTTTGAAAGTAAAAAAATTAAACCCTTATTATCATCAATTATGTAAATTTTGAGACAACATTGTATAGTTTCATTTCCCGCCTTTTTTGATAGATGCAATAAAAACCTAAACAACCCAAAATAAGGAAGAATCTGGAATTTAGGTCAAACAATCATTTGCAACGCAAAAATTGCAACTCTTTAAGTTTCTATTATAGGTTCATTATTTAACGATTACTCTCACAGTAACTTTAACATGATCATGTTGTATCGAAATTTTCTATCGAATGAAATAAATTTTAAAAATTCGAAAATGTTCTGAAACTTAATTGCTTATTGTTTGCAGTTATCTCACTCCACTTCAGGTTTCCATCCACATAAGACCCCATGTTAAATTTCTACCTCAATTTTCACAAAACTGAAAAAGCAGATTTACTTCAAAATTTGTATGCCAGCTATTGATGGCAAATTCAAAGTCCCCTGCAAGTCTTGTTGCTTTCAAGGGGGCCGATGACGAGATATCAATCAACTGAGATTCATCCTCAAGGGATAACGAATGCAAATTTATGTTGGAGATCCGAAAAAAATCAAACACAAGGTAAAACCAGAAAAAGGATGATATGATATTCTCTAGTAAAACAAACATTGCCAAAAGCAATGAGCGCATCACGATTAGAAAGGAGCCTAAAATTAGCACGCCATTATACAGCTAGTCTGCTACTCTGCTACTCTCATCGTTAAAATCTTCAAAGGAAGTTTGTGCCTATAATAGATTGTGTTGACAATATTTAAATATTATCTCAATGTTGATATCAAGAATTAAAACACCATAATCACTAAATTATCTACCTTAATTATACGTACCTGAATGAAATAAATTTCATATTTAATTATCAATTTTAAGCTCTACTCGTCTAATTCCCTCTAATTTTGGACCATTTTAGAGGAAAAAAGACGAAGAAAGACAAGACTACGTATTCTTTCCTCTTATTGAGCAAAACATCTTAGAAATATTGTCTCCATTTCATATCCTAACTTTGAGCGAGGTAGAAATAAGATATGTTTTAGAAGTAAAAAGATTAGGTTTAGACGTGTAAAGGATGAGTTAAAGAAGTACTTTTTCAACTAGGGTAGAGAGTTTTATTTAGAGTTAAAGAAAAGTGCAAGAAATTTGAAATTTTATTTTCAGCGTAATTTTGTTTTAATTGAAATAAATTAAGCTATATATGACGTCACAAAATCCTCCATGGCGATGACGTCACAGCATTCTCCCTTCACTGCAGAATAGCGGAAGGAAGGAGAGACTTGATTACAAGACGCTTAGCCGAGCGATGATTCAACCTTAATGAAGTGTTAATGTTCTACATTATATTTAATAAGACAATAATGGTCTCTTAAGGACTTTACTTAATTGAGTTACTTTAAATTAAATTTGTCATGTTAATTCACATTATAACAAATTTAAAAGTTTTTTTAATTATTCTGGTTAGAATCAAATTAATGTTATTAACTTCAAGTTTTTGAATATTATTTCATAGTTTTTATTTCTTAAATTACACGTTGATTCAGATATTATCCGGGAGTTTCATGTTTACGTTTTGGGTAGCACGGAGATGCCCGAAGCCGTCCGAAGTTCATCGGGATGTAGGCAGAAATCCCTAAAATCCTAATGCTGTGCAGGTTAACGTAACTCACAACATCTTTTTTCTAATAATAGTTTTGGTCGCCAAATATTTTTCTTCAATAGCATTGCTTCTTCTTGGCATCATTTATATATGAAAGAAAATTCGAAGAAAAATTATGCGAATAGCCAGGAGAAATTAATTTTGATACCAACTTTGGCACGTATATCTGCATGCCTCTGACAATGTTTTGCCTACAAAATCGTGACGTCATATTATTTTATGACGTATTGTGAAAGACTCGTTTTTGCTGCATTGAGACACCACAAACCTCTGCATGCCCTGATGTTTGTATGCGATGCCAAGCATGTGGGAAAATTTAGCTTATTTTGTTTTCCATTCATTGAGTGCATGAGTGCAAAAAATTCCCAAAATTGCAAATTTAAATACTTTTTTCTCTGCAGTTGCAATTCACCAGGTTTAAAGTTCGTTCCCTGAAATGGAGGGGGGGATGGAGGTACTGTAAACGGTGCAAGCTAAGGGAGTTATGATTAACATCGCTGCATCGCTTGAGGATTAATTTTAACAAATTTATATGTATAATACTGATTAAGTTCATGAAACAATATTTTACCTGACAATATATTAATTATGTAAAAATGTAATTTGTATAATATTAATTATTTACTATGTACCCATGATAATATAGTTTTAAATACATTTTTTGAATTTAATACAATGTTTCTCACAGGGATGCCTATATATACACTCTTTTTATTAATTTCTTCATGGATTATTTTTTTTTTTTCCTGCCTCTGACTTGTTGTTTATGTATTCATGAGGAAAATATAATAAAATCTAAATATACGAGTCTGTCATTGCAAAATAACTCTTCTTCCATTTCCAATAAGGTTCATATTCTACTGATGAGCAAGTGAACAACAAACCTTCTTGAAAATGGAAGAAGTGGATTTGCAACTATAACAGACTCACATTTTGTTTTATAAAACATAAATATGTTTTACACTCTTCGCCTTGGAAAATTTACCACTTGCAGCATGCCCTTATATGCGGTTATTCTTACGAGGCACGGTGATTATCAAGGCCGTAAAGGGAAACTTTCCGAGGCGACAACTGTACATTGATGATGCTTTTTAATAGTTTTTGTTAAAAATTATGGAAGGTGGCGAAGATTCTCTGAAGTATACCTGAAATTGAAAATCAATATTTTATCTTCGCTCTAAACTTAAAATTCCCCTCCATTTTAACTCTTTAAGAAATCAGTGCGTACATCCTGCACGTTTGTAACTTACGAATACATTGTCTCTAGGGACAACATAATGAAACATTTAATTCCTGTGGCTCCCAATACCATTAACATGTGGCATGTGATACCCTCATTTTGACTTAACATCAATCCCCTAGTGAGGATTACCTTAGTTAATATTTTCTTTCAACCCTTATTTGATCTCCCTCTATGTTTGAATTACAAATCACTGACAATACAATATAGCCTTATAAAAATCTTAATATATATTTTTTATACATATTATGAGGTCAAAGAAAAAGGGAGTGTGGTTGTTTATATAACTAATGTTAGCAGCCTTCTATGCCACAGTATGTAGTCGTGATGGTGATGATACCCCCCCTCCCCCACCATAGATCCCCAATCTAATTACACGAGGATCCACGCGGCGTAATATGGCGACGAGCAATAAATAATAGCACCCCCTTGCCTCCCGTCATCCCCCCCCCCCTCTCTCTCTCTCTCTCTCTCTCTCTCTCTCTCTCTCTCTCTCTCTCTCTCTCTCTCTCTCTCTCTCTCTCTCTCTCTCTCTTTATAGCAACTACTATGTGTTATATATGCCTTGCCGCGAGTTGGTTATTGCCACTATATTTATACCATATTATATATTATATACCCCCACAAGGGACCATGAAAGCTATAGTAGAGAGAATGTATGTAGAATATACTGAAAGTAACAAACCCCTCCTTGGTTTATATAATAATATAGAACATGACTTGTAATGTAATAAATTATGCATCATTACCATCTGTGTGGTTTAACAATAATATTGTTATAGTACATGATGATATTGAAGGAATTTTCAGAGGCATTTAAATGTTGAATGCATGGGTTCTTGTTTCGAAATCTGTGCAATGAACAACCAGCAATGAAAATTTGTACTGCATTTGGATAGAGGAATTTGAGTGTATTGTTAAAATTTTCAGATTTTTTTTAGCCCTCTAATTCCCTAAAAATCAAGGGGAAAGACGCTGTGACGTCATAGTCATGCAACGTATATCCCTATGCTTGTGTGTTAAATAATTGCATGACTGACATCACATCGTTTTTCAGCACGATTTTAAGGTTGTTATATAGAGAGAAAAAAATGGAAAAAATTTACAATAACTCGAGGTCCTCTATTTATCGAAATATATACAGTAAAAAATCCATTTATAGTAGGCTGTGCATTTTATTTCTGATAGGTCTGGAAGTACTGAAATTACTTGTCTCTCTTAATAATTTTTAGGCTAATGCAGGCACTATTTCCAAATATAAAATTAACAATAATTCAAACACTGAAACGCGATTAAAAAGAAAATTAAGGCTGAATGATCAATCGATTATGAACCTTATATATATATATATATATATATATATAATGTTTGTAATAAAACTTTTTCTTAATGTATTAGATAAAAGGATTGTATATTGTATATTTATAGCCATGTACTATTAACAAGTGAAATAACACCATTGGTGCTTTGCTGCAATCCGTACCCAATATTGTAAATGTGGATTGTGTATTTCTGTGGTAAATACAATAATGAAATTGCTTATGGGCTGAAAATAGTATCTTAAATATATATATATATATATATATATATATATATATATATATATATATATATATATATATATATATATATATATATAAAAACAAGTTTAAGATTAAGTCCTATTAAATATATGATCTTAAAGCGCTGTGAATGCCTCTTCCTCAGGTCTATAGGCTGATAGTCTTAATGTATTTTTTTACGAACGGACAAAAATTTTGATTGCAGAAAACTTAAAAAATATTCAACACGTATTTCATCAAGAGTTTTTATTATTTAAAACAAAAGTGGTAGTTCTATAAAATTAAATTAACTTGAATTAAAGTCAAAACAATTAATAAAAAAAAACGTACTAAACAAAAATCAAATAATATTAAGAAGTATCAACAAATTATTCACCAGTTGCAACTTAATATTTGGAGATAATTAAGTCCATTCTGAAACAGCTGTATTAATTTTTAAAGCAATTTTTTGTACCCGCGGGACCATAAAAAATGTCTATTTGCTTACATGGTATCGGCAAAAATGTATATTGTATCTGTGAAAATGATTGATGGAAGGTCATTTGATACTCCTTCTCTTATCACTAGGGCCCGGATTTTAAGTTTTCAAAAGTATGAATTTAAGCACTGGATTAAGTCCAAATTTTTCTCAAAATCAGTTTTTAAGTTTCTTAAAATCAGTTCACTTTCAGTTCAAAAATGTAAAATAAGTTATTTCCAGTTTATATAATTTTTTACGATTTTTTGACTATTTTGACTCTTAAAACCTAGAAATAAAGGAAAAATTTAAAAACAATAAAAATTCTCATTTTTTTTTTTTTTTTTTTTTTTTTTTTTGTTTAACGCATTTTATTGGTAACCTACAATCTTAATGTGAGAAGTGTCAGTACAATGCAGATGTAAGATGGAGGGAAGAAATAAATTAATTGAAACATATATTTTCATTTTAATTTTTTTTTAATAATTCCACATTTTTTCTACACAAAACATTGATTTAAGTTTTACAAAACTGAAAAAAGTTTTAAAAACTTGAAAAAACTCTAAAAAACTGAAACAGTTCTATAAATTTTCAAAATCAGTTTTTTTAAGTCCAAACTTTTTTGCATTTTTAGGCATGAAACTTCATGATTCGTGGACATTTGAAGTCAGATCCCATATTACATGCGTATTTATAAAACTTGTTAAACTTGAGATCCGGGCCCTACTTATCACTCATTCCTTGATGCCAAACGTCTTTTATGGCGTCACCCATATAAAGGCCTGTGTATATATAGACATTTCTTGTGGTCCAGCGGGTACATGAAAATGATGTTATTAAAAAGTTGCATGGAAAGAAAATTACATAAAATCATAATATAATATACGTATTCTTCATAAATTATAATAGTATACTTAAACATACAGATAAATTTATAAAACCTTTTAAATTTTAAATAAAACTTTTTTTTTTTTTTACAACATTAAAACTTTTTTCAAAGACATCGTGAATTTATTTTAATTTTCTTGATATACGAAGAAATCAAATGGAATTAATTGAAACCTTTCACTGAAACAATAAAGTGACATCAGTTTGATGGAATCAGTTGGAGCGTGGCGCCTGATGGCGCTTAACTCGGCGCCAGCAGCCGAGGTGAAGCTTTCATATCGATCTTCCCCTCGTAACGACGAGAAAGCTAGCAGAGAGCAAGTCGCCATAAAAGCAAACGGTATCAGATAATGGTCCCATGTCGATCACCGTTATGGCTCCAACGGCAAGGGAGTGATGGCAACGAGCTTTTCATGTACCATAAAAACAATCACATCCTAGTATAGTATTATTATTATTATGGTAGTGATCAGCACTAAATGATAGTAAATAAAACATCAAAAAGTAATGGTCATTAAAATGTGTAATAAACAATATACATTTTTAGATTGTAAATTTTGATACAGTTTTATAGTAAAAAGTTATAGTTTTTAATTTATTTTCATTTGGGAATAGATTTTGTATTTTAAAATTGTTGTCAAAATAACCTGTTGCAAAATAATTAAATTAACAAAACAAATAAACAATTAATATTTAAATATTTAATACTTCCAATTATATTTTTGCAGTTATTAACTTTTTATTCAACAAGCAATTATAAAATAAACAAGTTAATTTCATTTTAAATTTTGTTCATGTGGCTTTAAAATTTGTTATTAGTACCAAGTAAAAACGAATCGGATAAATAAATGAACAATAAAAAATATACTTTTCTAAAATTAAAAGTAAGAGAATTATTATGAGAATTAGATACAGCAAACTTGATTTGACTAGGGTTTTCAAAAATTGTACAAAATATTTTACGTACACTAAATTTTTTGAAGATCGTCATGAAGCTAAGTACATTTAAATGACAAAATAATATGCATATCAATATTCTTGCTTCATATTTTATTCTATACACAACAAAAAAACAAAATGAATTGTTATGAAATTTTCAATTATCTTATTTTGAATATTACAATATTTACATAAATGGCGATAAATTAAATTACTTATATTCATCATACAGTATTATATAGAAAAAATAATAACGCAACCATAACCAAGAATAACATTATTCCTATATTAAATTATTAAAAATAATTTATAATTATTATATGTAAATGTGTACTCAAAATATTAAGGTAGAGATAACGCCGAACAGCTGATCGACGTAATGCCCTTTGATTAACATGTAAACCTTACCAAATTGACAAAAATTCTGAAATTTTTTTGAGAGGCAGATATTAGTGCCTAAAAGCCATAGAAAAAATTTCAAAACAATTTAACGAGCTGATTTTTTTTAATTAATTTTTTTAATTTTCAGCATAGGGCTTTCCCATGGAGAGCCAAACTAAAAAATTAGTTTAAAAAAATCGGCTCGTTAAATGTTTTTGAAACTTTTGCTATGGCTTTTAGGCACTAATATCTGACTCTCAAAAAAATTTCAGAATTTTTGTCAATTTGCTAAGGTTTACATGTTAATCAAAGGGGATTACGTCGAACAGCTGTTCGACGTTATCTCTACTTTAATAAATAAATGTTAACAGAAATTATTGTAAAAATATTAAACAAGAAATTTTATTATTCAATTTATAGTGTGAAATCTTTGATTATGGGTTGAAAATACATAATAAAAACATTAGAGAAAGCCCATGGAAAATAAAATCGTCTCTAAAAAGAAACTATATGTTATACAGTGTCTATTTACCTATATTATAAAAAAAAAGTAACTATATAGGAAAATTATATATATTTTATATTCTTTTCGATTTGCTTTAAAAGTACACACTAAAATTTTAAATATTATTATCGCTATATCATATTCTAACTAACAACGTACAATTTCTGTATTTTGATTGATTTTCTCTCTCTCTCTCTCTCTCTCTCTCTCTCTCTCTCTCTCTCTCTCTCTCTCTCTCTCTCTCTTTTTTGAGTACACATGTGCGAAAAATAGTGAAAATAAGGTTCAATTAGACCATTTAATAGCCTATAAGGTGAAACTAAAAGAACTGAAAACCTATTCAGTATGTAATATTAAAGAGGGTGGTCGCCTGGTAATAATTTATATAAGACACACGCTCAATCTTAGGACGGTAAATACGGAGGATCAGGACTGACCAAGGCGGTGGACTGACACTCCATTTGTCTGGCCATCCTCGAGGGACCGTCCCCCTTGGGTCAGCCTCTCTGATGGTACACTCGTGGCATCGGAAAATTCCCAAATTGCAGACTTGTTAATCAACATGTCCTGTGTTATTCTTACGGGGCATGGTGATTAATAAGTCTGAAAAGGAAAATTTTCTGAGGCGAAGGCTGTACATTGGTTTCAAAATTTCCAAATTGCAGCCTTGTTAATCAATATGCCTTGTGTTATTCTTACGGGGCATGATGATTAACAAGACTGCAAAGGGAAAATTTCTGAGTTGACGAGTGTACCTCAATGCCGGCCATCCTCTCTCTGATTGTACCTCGATGTGAGTGTCGCTTTCTCGTGCACATCCAAACTTTCATTTTCACAAAGGTCACTCATTGTTTATTTTACTTATAATTAATGTTTGATGATTCAGATGCTGCTACTGAAATTTTAGAGTGGAGTTCCATTTAGCTTGCAAGTCTAACGTTTTACCGAAGAGAGTTTAAAAACTGTCTTAAGGTGTTTTTCCATGGAGTGTTGTCGCGCGAGGCTTTAATGACAGCCATATTGGCGAGGAAAAAATCGTTGCGCAATTAAATCGCTGCGAGAAAGTGATTTTTCCTCGTCAATATGGCCGCCATACAATTTTACTGCAAGTGCGCTTTTCTCGCCCCGCCAAGCCTCGCGTGACATCGCTCCATGGAAAAGCGTCTTTATTGTTTACATCGTTTTGGCAATGATGCACTGTAAAAAAGGAAAACCTAAAACGGGTAATTACAGATACCCAAGAGGTTGTCTTCAGATTAGGTCAACTTATTAAACTAAAACGGGTAGCATTCCTGCTTACCTATTTTAGATGAGCATATAATTTTAATGTACCTAATTCGGGTAACTTTATTTAGCCAAATATTAACCTAGGAATTCAAAAATACTGAAAATAGGTATTAATATCAGCCCGTTTTAAGTTATATTTTTAACTCAAAATTAGGTAGTAAAATTTCCTAAATATATATTTTTTATAAATAATACACACATAATTATAAAATAAAACAATTTTTATTCAATGAAAATCATTTTCATACATATATCAATGGAATATTTGTAGTTTTGGCGTTGGGGCAGAACAGAAATAAAAACTTAAAACACTTCATAAACATAATTTTTTATCGCAATTTTTTTGTTAACTATAGCACTTTAATTTTTTTGTAGGCGTTGAAGGAAAAAATAATAATCGTCTTTTTAGTTAATGAGTCAGTCAGGATTATTTATATAAAAACTCACTGTGGATATTATTTGCATGGGGTAGGGGATTTTGTGGGTCCACTGCTCTTTGGCTGCATGGACTTGAAGGCTAGAAGAAAATGTTGAGAGTATGATCTTTCCTGGTGAAACAAATTCTGCAATGAAAAAAGAAAGAAATGTTATAGAACAAATAAAACGTTTAATTTTAATTAGCATCGATGACAATTTTGTTATTATAGTAGTGAAATTAAAAACGTTTAAATAAAAAGATACAAATTAAAAAAAGTGAACCACAAGAATTACTTAATATACTGTCATATATAATATAATTTTATAATTATGATACTGTGTTTACAATTAGAAAAACATAAAAATCCAGCAATTTTTTAATGTTAACAAAGTGAACTTTTGTATAATAATTATCTTGATTTTTTTAATACTCCTTGTACTATAAGGAACATAAAAAATAAAATATTTTAATATTTCAGTAAAATTATCCCATGTTATTATAGTGTAAAAAAGTCATAACAATCGTCTTGGTTATATGTTAATTAATACGCGCTCACATTACAAGAAAGGGATCTTTTGAATATCCAGGACTATATCATAATTCATATAGCGCATATGAGATAAGAAATTAAGAATCTCGAGGATGCTGCATGCATTAACTTCTATTTTATTTCCTTCTTTCATAACACGCATTTATATTTTTTTAAATTTTTTTTTATTATTATTATTATTATTTTTTTATTTTCAAGTTTTGTTTTGCACCCATACAGAATAGATACTGTATACTATGTACAACATTATAGTAATATTTACATTAAGTTATAAAAAAAATGCTGCATTAAGATCAGTAAAAAAGTGTAAAAATAATAATATTAAATATTAAATCTACTATTATAATTTATTATTGCTATTTTATTTAAGCATAGCATAATATATGTTTGATCTACCATATTTGTCTTTGTACTAGTAGAACTATAGGTAACAATGCACTTCAGAATAAAAATACTTTTAATATAATAAAAAAAAATCATAATGTTTTGTAATGTTTAAGACAAGAGAACGAGAGATTCTTTTCTCTTATCCAGCAAAACTTCTACATATAAAAGGTCGCAGTAAATGTTCACTTTTTAATTACTATACCTGTGGTAGCAGAGCATCATTATGGGCTGTGGGTGGGTGGTAATGTGGACAATGTAGACGGGCGGGCGACTCGGCAGATCGCAGTAGCTCACAGCTCGGGCCACACGGCAAGCTCCAAACTCCCTCTTTGCATTCGTGCCGGCCTCTATGATACATTCAATTTCTACAGAGCAATTGCACACAAGTGTTAGAAATTTTCATATCAACGTGTACACTATAACTTCATGATTATAATTATGTCTTTATATTTCCTTAATCTTACCTTGGATTGACGAAATTGTCCAGTAAATGAGGATGTTTCTGCATCAAACTGCACTCCAGCTGCAGACCGACGCTAACACGTCATGATGATGTCATGTGGTGGGAGTCATCTCTCGCCATAAAAATTTGATTGGCTTAGTCTTTTTTTTATCGTCTTTTATTTAAAATTTTAACGGACAAAAAATCAGGCTAATATAAAGACCTATTCTGGGCACATATAGAATGTAGGTAGGCTAATATTTAGGTAATTAAGTAACCCTTATTGGGTACATCTAAGTTTCAGGTAGTTTCGTTTCCAATTTAGGCAACTAAATACCCGTTTCACGTTATTGCATACCTAAATATGTAATGTCATATTACATATTTAGGTCAATTAATGAAAATAGGTCCATTTAAACCTGAAATGGGTAAAGCACCCCTATTTTAGGCTGCAAATCTTTGTTATTTGATACCTACTATAGGTATAGCTTTTTTACAGTGTGTGTATTGTATTCGTCGAGTCAGTCGATGCTGCTTTTTTTATAAACAATTTTTATGACGTCACCCATAAGGCCTCTCCAACCCTCTTCGGTACACGTTTTAACATGTCCCCTGCAAAGATCATTGCGCCTAGAACTTAAGCAATTTGTTCGGCACACAAAAATTATAAAGCACTGCCTTAAAATATTATAGTTTCAATCTTAATTCATTAATACAAGTTTTTTTTAGAAGATTATTAAATTCCAGGAATATTTATATTGATGTACTGTACTGTGATGTACACTTGTCACCTTAGAAAATTTCCAACTTGCAGCCTTGTTAATCACCATGGCCTGTGTGGTGTTTAACAAGGCTGCAATGAGAAATTTTCCGAGACGACGAGTGTACATTAAAATTATATATCATGTCATCATTAAAGTAAAATTTTTTCTCTAACTCAATTCTATTATAATTCTCAGTCTCTTAAAATGTTAGTTATATACACCTCTGGACACCACGAACGTTACTCCTGCTTTGTTTGTAGACGTTACCACGCAGTCTATGGAGGTGTGGTGAACCAAAACTATTGTGGTATTGATAGACTGGGTGCTCTTCTTAGCTTCTCAAAATTTCAAATCTGCATCTCTTCTTTTTTTTTTCTTAAAGCTACTACACCACAGCAAATGAGACAAGAGTAACGTTCTTGCTGTCTCGAACTGTACTTACATTTATATATTGTGATACACTTTGAGTGTCTCTTATTTTAACGTCTTTTATATACATCAAAAGTTTAATAATATAAAGTCTTATTATAAATATAATACTAAGTCTTATAATACGATGTTTCTGGCTGTGCAGGTTTGGTTTCAAAACCGTCGCGCCAAATGGAAGAAGAGGAAGAAGACAACGAACGTTTTCCGTTCTCCGGGCGCGCTGCTGCCGTCCCACGGTCTACCTCCGTTCGGCGCGATGTCGGACGGTCTCTGTTCTTCTGGAATGTTCGGCTCTTCGGACACTCGGTGGGGCGTCAACGGAATGACTCCAGGTTCGTCCAATATCGGACAGTCGGTTCTTATTGAGACTTTAGTTCGAACTTTCCTCGATGATGGCGTAAGCGTATGGCCAATTTTATTAGCAAAGCATATACAGTCGTCGCCTAATGGAAAATCTCCCTTTGCGGCCTTGTTACAAGTTAGTCGCCATGCCTCGTAAGAAGAACACAGAGCATGGTGATTAACAAGGCTGCAAGTAGAACATTTTCCAAGGCGACGAGTGTATGTTATCACCAGGGAAGAGAACCTTTTTTTTTTTTTTTTTTCACTGAAATCTGATCATAAGAATCGACCATCTTGTCAGGTCTTAAAATCCGTCTTTGTTAATCATGAAAGTTAAGCCAAATTTACATTAAAATTCCTTCCGGAAGTAGCCGGAAGTACCAGAAGTTTGTTAGGTTTCTAACCTTCCTGTTGCAATTTTACATAATGGTCACTGGTCAGTTTACATTACTACAAACTTAATTAAAAAGTTTCAAAACTGAACGATTATCAAAATTCACACAGACTTTCACTTCCGGTGGCTATTTCCGGAGGCAATAAAAAATTAATTTGACTGTATATCTTTTTGCCCCTTTACTTTACCTATTAAAAATTGTCATACATTTCGTATGATAAGCCCCTATAATTTGTTATGTGCTTTACTTTCATGCACAAGCAGCTGCATACTTTACAGGCTGAATTAAAATTTTGTGTCATAGAGTCTAACAAATCTTAGATTAGCTGTAGACTGCGCCTGATCAGCTGACAATCGTGATTTTATGTCTGCCTTTATAAAATTTTCAAGATGGCCGACGCGCGCAAGAAACTAAGATCTGTAATACTGTAGGTCTTTTAAAATTATTTTCACACATTAAAACATTGTGTGGTGCTCTTTCAGCTAGTAAATCGTGACAATCAAACGTACTTATGAATTAAAGTAATTCTATTTTTTAACAGAAATTTCTTCAAACCAATGTCACTAATAGAGAAGGTCTTTTTATGAACAGCTCTGTACACTAACTTGTAAGCTAAGTGATCTTTGTAGTCGATGTTCTAATGCGCGATTTCCTCACCCAGACGCGATGGCGATGGTTGCAGGGCTCGGCCAGCTCAGCCAGAGCGGCGTGGCAGCAATGAGTGGATTTTCTCAGAGCATCGGTCAGTTGAGCCAGGGAGTCAACTCGGGGCTCAACTCCGGCCTGCCCATCTCCTCGTCCATGTCGACGAGCGGCTCAACTGTCTACCAGCCGCACTACGCGCTCAACTCGCTCGGTGAGCACGCGCTCGTCTCCTGGTCCTAGACACGTGCCCTGGTCCTAAAAATGCGTGGTTCTAGACTTACTTCCTGGTCCTAGGAACGTTCTAACCCTGGATTTGCGTGCTGGTCCTAGACACGTGCCCTGGTCCTTAACACATCTCCGGTCCTGGTGTCCTGGTCCTAAAAACGTCCCTGATCCTACTAGACACGTTCTAATCCTGGACTCGCGTCTTGGCCCTAGACACGTTTCCTGGTCTAGGAAACACGCGTGTTTCCTGATCCTAGAATCTTTTCATGGTCCTAGACTCGCGTCCTGGTCCTATACGTGTTTCTTTGTCCCAGATTCGTGTCCTGCCCTAGTTGAAGAATTGCGTCTTCAAATCATCCTTTACTACACGTCTAAATCTAATCTTTTTTTACTCTAAAACACATCTTATTTCCTCTTCGCTCAAAGTAAGGATGAAATGAAGACAACAATTTTAACATTTTAGCACAAGAAAAGAGACGTGATCTCGTCTTGTTTCCTCCCTTTTCTTCTAAAATGGTGCAAAATAGGAGGAAATAAGAGGAGAAGAGAGCTTAATAGTGAATAGAAGATGAAATTTATTTCAACTTGGGCTGGTTCAAGAAACGCGCGGTCCTAGGCACATTTCTTTGTCCTAGACACGAGTCCATATCTTCCCCCTCGCCCACACTTTAATGCTTAGTGTATATTTCTCTCTCTGCACTATGTCTTGTTTATAATGTTATTGACAGTATCGTAGCAGAAAATGGAATCAAATTTATAAAGTTTTATTTAAAAAAGATAATTCTAAATTTATTTCTTTGTGAATAAGTTTGAACAGTGAATATGTTTCATGTGTCTGATTTTCTTTTAATTTTACGTTGGTAAAAGTTGTATGGGTTCCAGGAATTTGGTATGAGAATAACTGATTGTGACTCTAATGGGAAGATATCTGTGGTTTAAACAATGTTGCTTGATTATTTTGGTGATTATGTCTCGGAGGTGACTGATTTACTTGTCCTCGTTTGTACTTTGCAAGAAAAAAAACTCGCTTGATATTGAAGATGAAAAGTTTGCCATATTTTTAATATCATCAAGTTGTCAACAAAATTCATATAACTAGCATTATCGTGTAGTAGATCCAAACTTTAGTTTCGCTTGCAGCAATTGATGATTTTTAGGAATACCTCACCAAATTCAAGACAAAAAAAACATAATATATATATATATATATATATATATATATATATATATATATATATATATATATGATATATGAAAGTGAAAAATTGAACTGTACATTTTTCCTGTATTTTAAAATTAAAACTAATTTATCAGACTTAAATGACGCATGTCTAAATTTTATATGAACACTCAAACACAAGTCATAAAATGTCCACTACAACCTTGTTATTCTCCGTTCATTTTAAATATGTACAGTCGACGTTTTTGAAAAATTTCATTTGCAGTCTTGTTAAAAAGTTGTTAATCGCTATATTACAATGCCGATTAGCAAATGGATTTTTTTAGAGGCGATAACTGTACATTTTGCTTATTGTTGTGTACACCTCTGGACAGCACGAACGTTACTCCTGCCTCACTTGCTAGAGCTGCAGCTTCAATAGACAGAGAGATGTAGATTTGTAATTTTGGGAGATGTAAGAAGAGCACCCAGTCTATCAATATCAAAATAGTTTTGGTTCACCACACCTCCATAGACTGCGTGGTATAAACGTCTACAAACAAAGCAGCAGTAACGTTCGTGGTGTCCAGAGGTATACATATATATACATACACACGAGCTGCGACAATAAATGCGTGCAATGCTGTCCGGGCAGTACTTAGCAGGTCGACGTTGTAACAGGCTGGTGCGAGCGAGAGTAATTAACGTTAATTAGAGTCCACCCGCCGCCGAGTCAACATGTGACGCAACTAGCCAGCTATAGAACGAGAATTGAGAACATCGATTTGTGTTTCTTAAAAATACATTCCGTTATTAGAGACTTACAGTGTGCTAAAATTTCATTGTAATTTTTGTTTAGTCTACAAAAATGTAAATATTTACAATTTTTATGAGTTTTTTAACTATTTATTTTAATATGCATTTAATTAGACGTATTAGATATTATTAATTGTCCTCAATTTTTCATTTTAATTTTTCGGTTGATGATTAATCTCATGCAGTAACTTCGGCGCCATAATGTTCTGTCATTTCTGTCAGATGGAATGTAAAGCCGGTATTACACGATACAATTTTTCTAATTATTGTATACAATTTTCCTTTCAAGAAAATTTCATCTCCTTACAAACAGATGGAGTTAAAGTTTTCTTAAAAGGAAAAATTTTTATGCATTAATTAGAAAAATTGTATCGTGTAATACCGGCTTTAAGAAATAAATTTTATAAAAAATTCGAAAACTTGAAACTTATGGTGTGGCCAAATTCAAGGGGGCGGTTTTCTCACAACAGCTTTATTTCCGTTTTTCGTCCATAAGGCTAAAGTTAAAATTCTACCTCAGTTTTATCAAAACTGATCAGATCCACTTCAAACTTTGTATCATGCCACCTATATTGATGGCGAGTTCTTAAGTTCTCTGCAAGTCATAATGCATTCAAGGAGGGCTGATTCCGAGATCTTAATCAGTTTTCAGTTTAAAAGGTTTTAATTATAATAAAAAACAGCACAATAAAGTCACATAGTCGAATCAGATAAAAAATATCTATAAGACACTCAAATCTTTAAAATACTAAAATTATAGAAAAGAAAATATATATGCAAATAGAAAAAGAACACATTATGAAAATAAACACTGCTAAATAAATAAAATATATTATAATAAAATATATTATATGAATAAAATACAGGCTGAAATATTGCTTTCAATCTCCGTAATAAAAATATAACATTTTTTTATTAAATTTAATTTGATGTTAATTATTGCACATTCAATAAATTTCAACTCAATTCAAAAATACTTTTATTAGAAAAAAAAATCATATTACATCATGCATAAATTTGGGCTTAAGTACACTCTTCGCCTCTGAAAAGTTCCCTTTTGCAGCCTTGTCAATCACCGTGCCCTGTGCTATTTTTACGGGGCATGTTGATTAACAATGCTGCAGAAGAGAACTTTTCAGAGGCGAAGAGTGTACTTCATAGCCAAACTTCATGAGATTCATCCTTTAACTGAGGAGAGTCAGGCAACTTTTCAATCTTCTATGTAAGGCGGGTTGCATCATTTCAATTTCTAAAATAATTTCATTGTTCTGCTCGTTTGTTGTTTATGTTTTGTACTAAAAAAACTAACAATGAGTTTGTTCGTAAATCGTGCCCCAGTTGTAAAAATTGTAACAATGGTAGCACAACAATGATTTCATCAGCGTCTCTTAATATTGTTTATAAATTATGGTGTTGATTTACGAACATTTTAATATTAAAAAACAAATTGTACTAAAAACTTTGTTCTATGTATTTTATTGTTAAGGATTAATGTCACTGTTAGTTCTTAGTAGATGGCAAATCTCTTTGAAAAGATCAACAAAACTTTTTTTAATATTATAAATAGTATCATTATTGGGAGAAAAAGTAAGACAATTATACAATATGCAATTTTTGTCATATTATGCCATATAAAACGAAAAAATTGCATGAGACTATTACTATTTAGTGAAATTTATGCAAATGATTAGCTCTGTTCGTAAATATACAATCAGAAATAATAAATTATTATTGATGACCCTTCTGTTCTATGCACAGAAAGTTCATAAATAATAATCAATTATTTTTTATTGAATATTTATAATACGAACAGACCTATTATCTAAACCATACCATAAAAATAATTTATAACATAAAAAAAAAAAAAAGATTGAATACCTTTTTAACTTGTACAGGTCACAGGTCAATAATCAATTTGTCCTAAATTTAAGGCTTTAAAGTATAAGCTTTTGCTTTCAGCTACGGCACTTGATTGGCCAGACAATTTTGCCGATCTTGACCCAACTTTCTGTGTCCTGGCTCTGCAAGGGCGAAAAAAATCTGACTTGAAAATTGGACCGAATGGGGTACTGGCCAAAAAAAAAGTTTTAAGTTTTTGTCAATATTTCAAAAGGCACGAGAATTTCATGAAGAACAAGCCCAATTACAGCATTGTATATGGGCCAATTTCCTGATTTTATATGAATTTTTAAAACTCTCAAAAATTACGTCATAGCATTGAATCTTAAATGGGAAAATAGATCAGTTAACATTGCCAAATCCCATACTTAATATTGAAATGTAACCAAAACTTCATTTGCAAGGATTTTAGGGGCTAGAATCACGATAATGAAGGTTTCATATTCCTACCTCAATAGCTTTTCATTTTAACAATGTTAACTGATGCATTTTCCCATTTAAGATTCAATGCTATGACGTCATCAAAAAAAGCTTTAAAAATTCATATAAAATCAGCAAATTGTCGTAGAATGCTCTAACAGGGCTCGTTCTTCATAGAATAGACAATAATGGTTGCATTTTTTTATTTCAGAATTAGAAAGTATACCTAAAATTATGCTTTTCTGAATTTTTTCAGATTTTTTGGAGTGCGGGAACTAATTTTAAACAAATATTTAAAATCTCTGAATTAGGGTGGTACACCTGATGGGACAACCGTGACGTCATTTGTCGTGCTGTGATTGGCTATTGCTGACATCACGGTTGCTGTGATTGGCTATTGATGACGTCACGGTTGTCCCATTAGATGTACCACCCTAATTCAGATATTTTAAATATTTTTTAAAAATTAGTTCCCGCACTCCAAAAAATCTGAGAAATTTTCAGAAAAGCATAATTTTATGTATATTTTTTAATTATGAAATAAAAAAATGCAACCATTATTGTCTATTCACAGTATTCTTTATTAGTATTGCTAACTCAAATACCGGTCAGTACCCCATTCAAATATTGTTATTTCCCATCAAATTTCAAAATAATTTAGAACCATCTGAAAGTAATGAGACTAATGAGCACTAACCACCAATGTTGACATTAATCCTTAAGATAAAAATAACATTTGTAATACAATATATATTTATTTTTATGTATTTTTTTGTTTGTTTTTCATACATTGCTGAAACAGGATCAGGCCAGTTAACTTGCAACAACTTGAGTTCGAGTAATGGAGGATCTGGAGTCAACATGCACAGCAGCATATCTGCTTCTCTACTACATCAACACCACCAACAACAGCAACAACAACAGCAACAACAACAACAACAACAACAACAACAACAACAGGGGGGTTGTAGCGGTTCCAGCAACAATGATTCTCCCCCTCCTTCTTCTCAAATTCAACAACAACAACATTGTTCTATGTCACAATTAAATCAATCACAAAGTCCAATGCAACTATTACATCATCAATCTGCCACTAGTGGCGCTGCGAACGCTACAGATCAAGGATTAGAAGAACACGAGGCTTGTAGTGGGGAAATGCAAGATGATTCTGCAGGATCTTGGAGGGGACATAGCATCGCATCTTTGAGAAGACGAGCTCTGGAACATAGCGTTTCTATGGCAACGACAACTGCTTACAGATAAACAAAATAATGTTATAATCTAACATGGAACTTTAATTTTATATTTTATGTAATATATTTATGAGTTTTGTCAATATCGTTGAATTAATTTTAATTAAAGGGCGAGTAAAGTTTTTTAATATTTTGCAATTTGTTTTAATGATATTCCACATATAATTCAACAAAATAATTATTCATAACGACGAATAAACGAAAACGTATTAGATATAAATAAGTAAATAAAGTTCTTGATATTAATAAGCATAAGGATTAATGTCAGTGAAAGTATACTTAGTAGATGTTAAGGGTGAGGTTAAAATGTTAAAAAAAAAATCCCACACATGAAAATTATGCAAAAAAAAATAGTAAAATGTTCTCCTCTACTTCTCCTATCAGTATTATAGGCATTATAGCTCAAATATCAGGTATACAAATTCATAACTCAAAAAGTAGCTCGAATTTGTAATATCTGATATTTTAAATTTAACTGATAGGGGAGACAGAGGTGAAAATTTAAATAAAAAAAGTCTCATAATTTTCATTTATGAGATTATTTTTAACATTGGGCGCATTACCTTCCCCTTAAACCACTCTGAAAATTTCAGCAAACCTTCCTGACAACAGGAAATAATTTACAATTAAAATAAAAATTAAACGAAATTCAGTAAAATTTTCGAGATGTTCAGCATTTAAGATTAAGCATTGTTTTAAATGGGGGACTGCTGTGACTTTTAGTCAAATCAGTGTTTTTTTTCACATGAAAAAATTAATTATTCAAAATATGCATCGAATTTTTGTTTATTTTTTACAGCATTAGAAAAACAGCAGTTATTGTGTCTTTTATTTTTATGGAGTAAAATTATGTTCAGTTTATCATTGAAAAATATTGAGCGATGACATTAATCCTTAATTAAAAGTTGAAAGCAAATTAATTTATTTTTTTATGCATTGACTTGAGGACTAAGGATCAAGCAGAAAAAATAAAAAATGAATAAACTTTGCTGGTCCTTTGATGATTATAATCAGTTTTTATGCAGATGATATTGTTTTTGTACTCAACACTATCCCGAGCATTTCAATTGTTGTAATAATTGAAATATTAAAATGTAATAAACAAGATAATTAACATTCTATGTTCAAAGTAATAAAGTAATCTAAAATTAAAAACTGAATGGTTGTAGAAATATCACCATTACAGATTCAAAGAAAGATAATATTATTCTGAATCGAACTATTCTTCATTATTATTTTCTATTGTTAATAATAATAATAATAATAATAATAATTTTATTTCGATCGTTGGCTTTACAGCATAGATCACGTCAGATTTGTTACATAAATCATACATAACAGGTACTTAAATCTAATTAAAATTACCTAAAATTAACATACATAGGTTTACATAAATAATTTTAAATAAATTTGCACTATTAACATAGTATATATGTATTGTATTATTCATTATTATCAGGTTCTTTAATCAAAATAAAAATTTCACAAGCTCTACCTTCGTTAAATGTGTACCTGTAGAATTATAATTAATTATGTATCGGTTTTGCATTATGTCAAAAATTTGATGAAATTTAATAAAAATTAATTTTACGGTTGAAGCAGTTTGAAGTTGATAAAATTGAATGACATTTTAAAGAATAAAAAAAATAAACATTTTTTAAATTGAATATTGATTGTCTGATACTCAGGTAAAAATAAATAGATGGCCTGTTTAAATAATAACATTTTATGAATGTTTATAATAAATATATACGTTACTTAGGTTTTATCACTTTTCTTTTGTATATAAACATATTATTATTCAATTAATGAGTGTATGATATTTTTTAAATAATGATATCTTTTAATGATTATATATTTTATGGATGACCGATGTGAATTTTTTACGGCATAAAAATGCGAGGTTCAAGGGAAATATAGTGTCTTTTTTTACTTAATTTTCAATTTTATTTTGTTTTAGTACACATTTTTTTTAAAGGAATTATTAATAAAAAGAAAATTTGACACTTTTGTACTTTAATCAAAATGAATTAAAATAATTATAAATTAGAAAAATCATAATGCATCATTGCATTATGGATAGAGTTTAAATTTAATCCAGGCTTAACTCTGTTGATTTTGATTGTTACGATAACCAACAAACTTAAGCTTAGCTTAAAGTTATAGACCTCACCTATGCAATTGAGTAATTAATTTTTAATGAAAAAAATGAATGTCGGTTGTCCATTGAAATTTATAAAATTAATTTAAAAATATTGATGGATTAAAAACGATTGATAGGTCCAGTGCTGTGTGTTTTTTAAATACAAATTTTTAAAACATAAATTTGTGGGCTACGATACTCTCACATAACTATGATGATGTATACGTTTTTTATTTTCAAATTAAGCAAATTAATGGTGTCCAATGATTATTATTTTTTAAAAATATTGTAAATAATTAAACAAATATTATTATTATTAATTAGTAATTTCTTTTTCAATGTTATTATGAATATAATATTGATAGTGTCAGTATACGATTTTTGTACGAGCCTACTAAAATATATTAAGATATATTTAAGAAATATTGTAAGCCCCCCTGATACTAAGTATACCATTAAAATTAATAAAAACGATTAAATTAGTTTCTTATACAAATGAAAGAAATAAATATTTATAGTAATTAAATTTTAAAAGAATCTACTATTTGGCAGTGCAAAAATCACTCGTTTAAAACTCTTTAATGTATTAATAAAAATTAATTTGAAATATCATAAAATGCTATATCTATATCAATTATACTTGAAAAAATATTTATGTTTTAAAGTATCTCAAATGTATTTTCAGATGTATTAATTTTTTTGTTTATAAACAAACAATAATATTTCTTGTTAAATGTAAACGATGTTTCAAGTTAATGCCAGGCTATTTCATAAATGTTTAGCTTTAAAAGCATGTCAATGAACTAGATCAAATTGCTAGTATTTTCTTGACTTATTTTCCGTAACGATAAATGGAGTATCGACCTCATTTTTTTTTTTTTATTGCAGGAATGGATAGAGGGTGCAAACTCAAAGTTATGCTACCCTGATATTTTTCAGATTTTTTTGAGACCGGGAACTATTTATTTTTTTAAAAATTATTGAAAGTCCTTTTCGTGACGTCACGAGACGCCGCTGCTTAAGAAAAAAATAGGGCTTGCCGCCTAGTGACGTCAAAAAAAGAACTTTCAATAAGTTTTTAAAAATAGTTCCCGGTCTCAAAAAAATCTGAAAAAAACCAGGGTAGCATAACTTTGCACCCATTTCTGCAATTAAAAAATTGAGGTCGATACTCCATTGTAACTTTAATTATCCATTTTAAAATAAATAACTAAAAGACCCTTGGTATATTTGTCCAAAATGTTGTAATATTTATTGTTTTATGAATTATTTTGATTTTTTAGAATGTAGTTTTAGATTACAATGTGTTGAAAATTATTTTTTTAAAAATTAATTATTATTTTTTGAAGAAATTTGATCAGTTTTCATGAAAACACATTTTTTTAAAATTTTATTATCACTGTACAAAGACCAAAAGTGTGAAAAAGTAAAATGAATGAATGAGTGAGTGATACCGGTAATTTAAAATGGGTAATAAATAAAAAAATAAAAATTAATTATCTCACCAAAATGTTGGATGGTGATTTTATTTTGCTGTCTTTGCATCAACCCTAAAAAAAGATTTATGTGAAAAATATATAATGTAAAGCTATACTTACTTAGTGCTAAAATTAAGTGTCCCCTAAAAATGTTTTACATGCCTGGGTTGTGCAATAAATAAATTGTACATAGGTAACTCATAGTGTTTTATTTTACTGAATCCTTTCTGAATCGCATGGTAATTTTTATAAAACCCAAGACAAAAATATAGAAAATATTTTATTGATAATTATAAGAATCATTTTGTAATTAAAGTGTTATGTTGTATAGAAATATTTTTATGAGATATTAGAATGTGAAAATTATAGTGGCTTAATCGAAAGAAGGGGTAAAAATATTATATGGTACTGTGAATTTTTTTCAGATTTTTCTGAGACCGGGAACTATTTTCAAAAAATTATTGAAAGTCCATTTTGATGACGTCACGGGCGGCACTGCCCTATCCTTTTTCTTAAGGATTCGCGGGCGGCACTCCTTAAGAAAAAGGATAGGGCAGTGCCGCCCGTAACGTCATTAAAATAGACTTTCAATAATTTTTTAAAAATAGTTACCGCTCTCAGAAAAATCTGAAAAAAATCACAGTACCATATTTTTACCCCTTCTTTCGATTAAGCCACTAAAATTTTCACATTCTAATATCTCATTTAAAATGAAAATTCCAGCAAAATTTGATAAAGGTGTTATAAAAATAATGTTACATAACCGAATTTATAAGAAAAAATTAAAAACTAACATAATTAAGTGATCACCTGTATCAATTTGAACTACATTAATGTATAATATATTTTAAAACTAGACCGAATAAATCTATATCATGCATATTATAAGAATAAATGCAAACCTTAATTAGAATAAGCAAAAGCGTACAACATCAATAACTAAATGCATGCCGTAAATAATATAAATGATATTTACGTTCTCATAAACACCCTCGAAATAGTAATATTTGCCTCCAAGTCTCGTCATGTTGAGGGCACCAACTGAAGATAGAAAGACTTTGAATATCTAATTTCATAAAGCAGTTCTAATTTAAATACATTTTTCAAACATGTTTCATACATAAATCAAATATCATTTATTGAATTATTTGGAATTGTTTATATGATATTTATTTTCTTTATACATAAAATATGCTTTGTTTATTTACTCTCAAATGCAGAACAGTTCTGTTTTAAAAAATTTGCTCTAATTTTTTCAAAATGGTATATATTTTTGCACGAATGATTGTAAACAAAGAACAAACAAAAAAACTTTAATTATGTATTTATCTAAAGAAAATAATGAAAACCTCTCATTGTGTTTCATTCCAATAAATTGAAAATTTACTCTAATATATTGTTCAGTAGCATGCATTCACAGTAAGCAAGGTAAGCAGAGTTTACCTTAAAATTTTAAAATTAAAAGAAAAAAATTGATTCCCTCTAAATGATAAAAATTGTGAAAAAATAATGCAAAGTTTCAAAAAAATCCGAAAAAAAAATTTGTTTTCCATTTGAAAAACGACTATAAAATATGTTGAAAAAACTTAAAAGCTAGCATACTAGCTTCCCTTAAAAAGCATTGCATATAATATACAGCGTTGGGAGTTTTACGGTCTTGATTTTCGGCCGCTTGAAATAGACGGCAAAATAAGCAGGATTTTCTGCTTTTAAGTGTTAAAAGGAAGGAGAGAAGAAACTAATAAATACTTGCAACATTGTGCTAGCAGGTCAGTGAGAGGGATGGTTGGGATCATCACACTGCTCATTCAGACAGACATTGACTTATTCTTTGCTTGCATTATGGGCCTTCGTGTACACAACGCATGCATATTGGAAGTACTTCATTTTTTTTTGTTCACTTGGTGTAGTTTATCGTGATATGTTAAGATTTCAGCTACTATAATACTTTAAAAATAATATTATAGACAGAAACCAAAATATTTCAGATATAAATAGATTGCATTTTATACTTACAGCATCAATTACGAATTGAAAAATATAACAGCAAATTGCCGTAAATTGTCAAAAGAGGGGCGTACGTGTAGCTTAAAAATATCGCGCCCTGCGCTGGGATTGGTGCTCACGCGCCGTCTCACTGAGGGCTACTCCACCTTGTTCCTAGGTCCTCTGCTTACCCTGACTCATAAGTCACTGCACGCCACTGATATTGTTTAAAGAACAGAAAGGACAAAATAAAATTAAATTCAAGTTAATAAATATAATTTAATAAACGTCATTATTATTTTAAGGATTTGAACACCGCTTTGAACTCTATTGGAGGAAAAAATATTCACCGAATTTTCCAAGCAGTCAAATATGCTTTGAATAACTTGAGTTTATAATGCAAGAAATTTAATAATGAAATATTATATATTTTATCACAATCTTGTTTTTGCATTATTTAAACCTTTAAACCTTGAGGCAAAAGTAGGTTATTATAATTAGTCAATGAGCTTTCATGTTGAAATAGAGGTAATTGTTGTTGTAATTTGTTAAATAGTGATAAAAATGACACAATTAGACACAATAACTTTCATATTAAACAATAATTTTCAATGGTCCATTGAGAAAAAGTAGAGGTGTCCGTCCTGACTGAAGTTTTCCACGGTTCCCTCAGTCTCACCTCAGCGAATGCTGGGACGCGTATATAGCATGCAGGCCATGGCCACTATCCGTTCCCTACCTTAATTATCCCTACCCAGTACCCCGCCGCGAGCTGTAAGCTCTTAGGGGTGTATCCTTGTAAAAAAAAATAATAATAATAAGTTAAAATGAAAACCAATAACTGTTTCCATGTTTTTCATTTATAAGACTGCAGACATTAGCAACAATACTCTAGCTGTTATAAATTTGATTATAAATAATGTATAATTGATTTAGAAAATGCAGTCCAATAAGTGCCCAAAATATATTATTATTATCTGTAAACTACTTCTAACACCAGTGATAGTCACTTAATAAATATACTATCAACTTATTGTAGGATTTGCAGGATGGCTCGTCTATGATATGGAATCATACAAACATGTAGTGTAGACATAACCATTTATTAATACTCGTTCATTGTAGTTGTAACATTATACAGTTATCACCGAGGCTAAGTCCAAGAAGTCTTGCAGAGACTATGTCCACTTTCCATAGCGGTGATGGTTCATGTATAGATGGCGTCTAGGTGTGTGTAGAAGAAGTGCGAGCAGTGAGTTATGAGATTCATGGTACGCAACTCATTATATAGTTATGCTATGGATGAATGTTAAAGATAATAACTCCGCGGCATACGCGTTAAAGAATACCACATTGCCCATAGTAGTTAAGATGCGCGCTTCACTTCAAAGATGACCATGGACACTATATAGCTCCACCCCCCGTCTTGCAATACATGCAGTTATATGAGGTATATTCTTTTACTTAATCAATAACGCACAAAGCTAGAATTCTCATAAAGAGAGATCAGAGCTTCAAGAATTATAATCTTCACAATTGCAGTTATAGTCATTATTACAGTTACAATATCATTACAACAAAATTTGATATTTGTTTTACTCACATCTCTGTGGTCTTGCTACAACGTTGACTTCTTTTCGGAAAGTTTTGTCGACAGTAACAGGTGGGTCTGTCTGTAAATATAAGCCAATTAATATTACTCAATTATTGTGGTTGTGAACCTAATACTAATTCATTGATCACAAATAAATTATTTGTTGATTTTATAATGAAGCTTAACGAAGTTTGGGTGAAAAAGTTTTGGAATTGCATTCTTAATAACGGTATTTAAAAAATAATACGCAAAAATAGTTTTATAAACGTAGGGTAGATTTATTAATTGAGCTGGCTAAGATACAAATATATATTATATTATACTATATAACTTTAAAACCATATTGTTGTGAAACACTTTTCTTCCATATTTAGAGTGAAAGTTTTTTTTTTAACAAATTTCTTAAGAATTTTTAATTTATTTATTTTTTCTTGTTTGCTTTAGTTTGATGTCACGATATCCTCCCATTAATATTGTACTGCAAGAGCAAGATAAAAGAAAACATTCATGACATAAAGCCAAAGACAAACTGAAAAGATTATACGCTATACTACACTGATGTATGCATTCTAGTTAACGAATATCTATCTGTTTACCTGAAAGCATTCAAGTGGTTTGGAAGTTTAATTTGATATAATTTAAGTTATTAAAAAATTAAAAGGTTAACAAAGATGAATAATAACAATAACTTACATTTTGTGAACACGCCATTGATTCAGTAAACACTGCGATGAGAAAAAACGGGAGAAGAATCGGATTACGTTTCATCTTGCAGCAAAATCTGGTAACAGGACGATAGTGGTTTTAAGAGACGGGCAGGTGGAAAATGAAATTTTACATATTTAATAAGAAATGAATGAAGCAAAGATGCTTTACATTTTAATGAAAGATGAGATTAATCAAGATCTTACTCTAAAGTATAAGTTAAATTAGCAGATCAACCCATTGAACTGACAGAAAGTATGCGAGTGTCTCTTCTTGCATCGTTAATCATAACACCATAAATTTTGAATGCAATTTTTCCTGACTGGAAAATTCAATCTCCAAATAAACATTTCATTTTTTCTTTAAATATTTTTTATTTATAAAAAAAAACAATAGTCTTATCAAGGCTGGTAGCCATACAGGTAGGTGCTGTTTTACAATCATCTTACATTTTTGATGAGCTCAGCAAAAGTCAATAAAAGAAATAATATATAGTATTTAGTTTAAAAAGTGCACTACAAATAATTAAAAACAATTAAGAACGAGAAATATTAGTTATTATCAGAAAGATTGTATTCAATGAGGTAAAAAATAGTATCGTATAATAACAGCTTTATTTAAAAATTTATTTCAATTTTACATTACAATTTTATAACAATAACAATATCAATTACTCTTTAGTTTCGTGATTCGTGATAATTATTCCTTGCGCAATGCTATGTTATGAACTCCAGATTAAAAAAATTATGATAGATCTTGAGAAAAAGCATAAATTCATTTCCTTCAATTTTTGTAGCTCTCTAATAAGAGCCTAACATATACAGTATATAACCTTAAAAAAAAAAAAAAAAAAAAGAAAAGAAAAAAAAAAAAAAAAAAAAAAAAAAAAAAAAGAGAGAGAGGTGAGTGACGACTTCCGCCTGTTTCAGGTAAATTTTTTACGAAAAGTTACAGAAAATAATTAAACTTTTATTAAGAAAATTTTAAATAAAATAAAAAATTGAAGTTATTTTAAAACAATTATATATATTTGGCACTATTTATATTTTGTTATCTACAAAACAACCAATAAAAATATTAATTATATAAAAATATTAATAATTAGTAATTACACCTCTCACGAACGTTAACCCATTAAAGCCTAGCGATGCATTTTAGCATCGCAAAACACTCCCTGGCAAAAAAATATTTAAAAATAAAGTTTCGATGCTATATTGCTAAAAACAGTCAATAACTATATGCATTGACACTATAGATATGCTAATATATCAATTTTGATTTTTTTTTAAAAAATTGCCCATCAGACGCTAAATCAAAGTTGGGGTACAAATTTTGTTCGCCTTCTGCTCAAAGTTATTTTGCAAATATTTTAATAACTTTTTTAAAAATTGTAGTAAAATTTTCATTCTTATATGAAAATGCTCCCTACATACTACACTTTGAAGTAAAAAATCAAAAAGTTGGTTGACATTAATATTTTGGGTGATATGCCGTTTCAAGTAAGAGTGATGCTAAATTGCATCGCTAGGCTCTAATGTAGTCAATTTCTGCTTTTTTGCTGTTTTGAGGTTACGACCTCTTACAGTCCAAAAAAGTTTTTTGGGGGATCTCTAATGAGTAGATCCTTCTGTTTTATGTCAAAACAAAAATTCAGAGGGTCCCAAGTGGGCCCTAAAGGCAAAGGACCCACTTTGACATCACTTATAGAAACAGAATAAAGTGTCAAAAAAGGTAATGGCTATTCAAATTTGTTATTTGTGTGTTGAATATACTTTTGTATGTTACTTGGAAGCATATGAAGGGACTTCAACGGGTCCCAACAAGGGGTCCCAAGGGTCCCAGAGTAGTTTTTTGCTCCCTATTCTTTTTGTCATTGTAATTGAATACCATATAGAAAGTATTATTTGAACTTATGGTATTGCAAATCCCAAGATGCAAGTTACATGGTGGGGCCCATGCAGGGCCTCAAATGAGACCCAGAGGCCCATAATACTCTTGCTCCTATATTTTAGTTTGGTATTTTATATATTTTCTAATGCGGTCCTCAGTGTCTTTATTCCAGTAAAGTGTAACCCGTACCCTCAAGCTAGCGATAATTTTGTAAATATACAGTTACCTTGAAAATACGGTTAACCCTTTAGTAGCGCAAAGGCAATGAACATTACATTAGAAAATATGTAAGATGCCAAAATACAATATAAGAGTAAGCGTATTATGGGTCCCTGGGTCTCATGAGAGACCGTGCATAGACACCGCCATCATGTTCATACCTTGCAAAGCTAGCTCAAAAACAGTACACTCGAGTGTATTGTTTGAGCTAGCATTGCAAGGTATATCCCAACATGATGGCGGGGTCTATGCACGGCCTCACATGGGACCCAGGGACCCATAATACGCTTGCTCTTATATTGTATTTTGGCATCTTACATACTTTGATTATTTTCTAATGTAATGCTCATTGCCTTTCCGCTACTAAAGGGTGACCCGTTTTTCAACCTACATACTTTGAGTATTTTCTAATGTAATGCTCATTGCCTTTGCGCTACTAAAGGGTTAACCGTATTTTCAAGGTAACTGTATATTTACAAAATTATCGCTAGCTTGAGGGTACGGGTTACACTTTACTGGAATAAAGACACTGAGGACCGCATTAGAAAATATATAAAATACCAAACTAAAATATAGGAGCAAGAGTATTATGGGCCCCTGGGTCTCATATGAGGCCCTGCATGGGCCCCAACATGAAACTTGCATCTTGGGACTTGCAATGCCATAAGTTCAAATAATACTTTCTATATGGTATTCAATTACAATGATAAAAAGAATAGGGAGCAAAAAACTACTCTGGGACCCTTGGGACCTCTGGTTGGGACCCGTTGAAGTCCCTTCATATGCTTCCAAGTAACATGAAAAATTATATTCAACACACAGATATAACAAATTTGAATAGCCATTGCCATTTTTGACACTTTATTTTGTTTCTATAAGTGATGTCAAAGTGGGTCCTTTGCCTTTAGGGCCCACTTGGGACCCTCTGAATTTTTGTTTTGACATAAAACAAAAGGGCCTACCCATTAGAGACCCCCAAAAAACTTTTTTGGACTGTAAGAGATCTTAACCTCAAAACAGCAAAAAAGCAGAAATTGACTACATTAGAGCCTAGCGATGCAATTTAGCATCACTCTTTAATTGTCAATTAAACCTTCAATTAAAATTTAAAAAAAATAAAATTTTGATTTTTCTCACTTAGGGACCTAATACTTTCAAATTATAGCAAAAAAAATTAAATTTGAAACAAAAAATTAATTCAGGCTCTAATGGGTTAACCTGCCTAATTTTTTAAAGTTTACAAACTATGCAGATTTATCAAAATTTAAAGATACGAGAAGAGCTGCACTCAATTGAAAATCACAAAATCCAAGTCAAGTCCCTCCATAGACTGAATGACAGACAGAGAAACGTTCGTGATGGACGAGGTGTACACTGACCTCTTGTTTATTGGAGATCTGGCAAGACAATGATGACAATTTCGTCTCTGCAAATTCTTTTATAGGCTGTGGCGTCCTCTAATGAGCCGAGTGCAGGAAACATTTGACACAATTACGTCATTGAACTGTCGAACTTTTCAGTAAGCAGAATTTTACAATGTACTGGAGGTCAAGAGGGCAGTGTATGGATTATGTATTTAAAAGCAATATAATAATATTGCTCTAATTTTACATATTGTCACTTTTTATGTTAAACTATATAATAATATATATTAATTGTATAAAAATTAGTAGCATGACATAATATTATATAACTTGCCAATAAATATGCAAGATACGAATTCAATTGTCATTAAAATAAAATAAATAATAAAATAAATAAAATGGTTAATTATAAATATTTTATAATTTTTATTAATATTTGATAATTATATTATTTTGTTGTTGCAATGTTTTCAAAAAATTATAAAATTGATAAAGCTTATATATTTTCGTTTTTAATTAATGTTTAAAATTATTGCTTGTAGACGCAACAATAATAAGAACTAACGTATTAAGTAGAAAGAAAACAAAACAAAACAAAAACAAAAAAAACATACGTTTGTCTAATTTTAGTCTAGCGGGTACTATTTAATTTTGATAAAATTTGTATAATATACAATAATTGAATATATAAATGATCTGATTATGCTACTATGTTTTCATATAATAATAATTATTGTATATTGGGTTAAAAATACAAAGTTTGGAAAGAAAAATATGAATAATAAATAAGAGAGAAATTAATGCACTTAAGGCGCGCGTTTTATCATTACTTTTAATCTTTATTTCCATAACTCTATCTCACTGACTTTTTAAATTCATAATACGACTAAATTTGATAAATATATTTCATGTTGTTTCTGCTCTTAATTTTGCCACGTTGGTACAAAACTCCCTATCAATCTAATTTCAACATTAATTTTGAACTTCATACAATCATGCAATGTCCTAAATTGTTTGCAGTAATGCAACGCTTCGCGAAGCTTCACGCGAAATTTCGCTAGTTTTGCGAATATTCGCGAAGTTTCGCGAAAGTTTCACGTGAAACTTCGCGAAATTTATATATTTGAATTTCCCGATCTACTTTTTCGAATCGTCTGTAATGAATACGCCGTTTTCTTCATAATTTTGCTTTAATGACAGGTTTAATTGCATAAATGAATTAAAAAAGAGTTCAATTTAATTTATTAGATATAAAAATTTTTATTTATTTTTTATTTTAAAAATTACTTTTAATTATTTTTGATATCATTTAACACATTCGAGGATAGACAGGTCATGAAAGGGGCCATTTTATCTTGTTTTCTTAATTTGTTGATGAATATATGAAAAATCGCATTGCGACAGTCATTTTTTAAATTTCGCGAAATTTTCGCGAAGTTTCGCGCACCATGTTTCGCGCAAAGTTTTGCATCTCTTATTGTTTGTTTCTGAAAAAAGGTGAGTTTTGTATTATTTAAAACTTGAATATAAGGCACTGAATTACTGGAATTGATAATTTGAGTAAAAAATAATTTTTTATTTTAAGGCATTTTCAACATATTGCAACAATGTGTTGAAACAACGCAACTCTGCACAATGCATATCACGAATCTGCAAAATTACTGCAGAATCAACTTAACGTGTGTTACTGGGGTTTGACTACGTTATAGTGTTGATCTGGCAGAGCAATGATGATAATTTCGCCTCGGCAATTATTTCATTCGCTGCGTCGTCCTCTGATTGCAGAAACATTTTACACAATTAAGTTGCAACTTCGAACTTTTCAGTACGTAGAATTTACCAAAGTACTGGAGGTCAAGAGGGCAGTGTATGGATAACGACGTAAACATTTGAAATAAGGATGTACTTATCAACTTTAAAGTTTTCTCTCGCCAATAATAAGATTTTTTTTATATATATGTCTCAAATGTCTTCCTTATTGGCGGGCTTTATCAAAGAGAAGTTAAGTGTTTAATTTCTTTTAGGAATAATTTTGCCTCTCGCATGATCAAATCATATTATAATCTATTCATCAATCTAATCAACTATTCAGTCTATTGATTATATAGTTAATTGTCTTGACCTAGCTCGTTCATATATGATGCATGGCACTTTCGTTTTTAAATTCTCAAAATTTGTAATTTTTCATATATTTGCAAATAACTAGGGTAATATTTACAATTTACAAGTAGTTCTTTTCACGTTCATGTTGATAAATTCTTTATAATTCATTCCCTAGCTCATCTTCAATTTGCCTGTATGGTATATGAATTGAAGTTCATTTTAGCTTTTGCTTCATAGTAAAATGTTTGAAAATAAAGAAGTCATATATTCAGCTACAAATTGTACAACATAATTATTCAAACAATACTTGTCTTGCTGTATTAAGCTGAAAGTCACATTTACATTTTTAAAAGAAGTATAAAATTTGAAGACACAAAAAAACAAAAATTAAAATAAAAGATTATAATGAGAAAAAGAATCAGGAAAGTTAATTTAATTGTAAAAAAATATTATACATAGTGTTAAATTTTATAATCATTTTTAGTTTTTTTTATATTATCTTTATCTTTATCGCTTAATTGAGCTCTGAGTTTTATTTGCTTTGTAATTGCATTTCAAGAGAACTTTTAAAAGGTAGAATATATCCCAATAATTTTAAAGGTGGGGATCGATGAACGACCTTAGCTTTTAAAGTAAAGTGCGCGCTAGAAAAAAAAGTTGAGTTAGTATTTTCTAAAAATAGTTCAAGTAGTCCTCCATATCAAACCAAAATTCAAAAAATTCTATCTCAAATAGGTTTGCCAGAAAAAAATTGCAAAGTCAGAGTGAACGCGTCGCTTAACATGGGGCCTTACCTGACAAAAACCCTCGAATATCTCGAAAAAATACACCGTTAGGTGGTATGAAAAAAATATAGTGATGTTCTATGACCCAAGCTTTAACCAAAAACCGATTTAAAAAAATTTCTCTCGAATCCATTTTTCCGTAAAAAAATAATAAAAAATCTTATGGGAATTAACATGGTAGATTTTCTTGATTTTTTTACGGAAAAATGGATTCGAGAGATTTTTTTTTTAATCGGTTTTTGGTTAAAGCTTGGGTCATAGAACATCACTATATTTTTTGCATACCACCTAACGGTGTATTTTTTCGAGATATTCGAGGGTTTTTGTCAGGTAAGGCCCCATGTTAAGCGACGCGTTCACTCTGACTTTGCAATTTTTTTCTGGCAAACCTATTTGAGATAGAATTTTTTGAATTTTGGTTTGTTATGGAGGACTACTTGAACTATTTTTAGAAAATACTAACTCAACTTTTTTTTCTAGCGCGCACTTTACTTTAATATATATTTGCTTTATAAATTATTTTAAACTTATTGCCTAATTGCAAGACGTGATCAGCGCCACTTTTTTTCGGCACATAATGTAATCTTAACTGAAAGGGAACTCTTAGAAGGAGGATGGTGTTAATCTTATAAATTGTATACTTATAATTTTGACATTTTAAAAACAGTAAAATTTATGGCATGTCTGCAATCAGTTAAGTTTTGACCTTTCACAGCAACAATTTTTAATTATTTAAAATAATTTTTATTTTCATATTCGAAGATGTGTTAATTAATCAATGACTCTTCGATCGATCTATATATTAAGTATTATAGTCATTGCCAGTATATATATATATTGTCATGATCATTGAGGGTTTACAATCCAGCATAATGTATAAAATATATATATATAACAGAATTATATCGTCTATATCATTTATGGTATATATATATAATTAATATGACGAGTCTGATATTATATCATGCATGGGGAGTTGCCAATGAAAAATTATATATATATATATATATATATATATATATATATATATATATATATATATATATAATTTTTCATTGGCAACTCCCCATGCATGATATAATATCTGACTCGTTATATATATATATATATATATATATATATATATATATATATATATATATATATATATATATATATATATATACACACTATACACTATAAAATTTAGTGTCTATATTAGCTATTTGTAGAATATAAAATAATGAACAATAAAAAATATTGATTATGTAAAGTAATTAAACAATTAAGATAACAGTTAATATATCTTTAATACTAATAATTTATTTACTTGTAGTCTTTTTTTCATATTTTTCATTTTTTTGTAGGGTTTTTGGTCCACATAATCTCATGACTATAAATAATATATCGATTTGATTATTAATATAGGCAATAGAGTTGTATCATGATTATAGGCATATATTATTATTATTTTAGTTTGGCTCACATAGCTAAAAAAAAAAAAAAAGAATTTAATTAGATTTGGAATTAAAATAAATTATAATTCATTTTGTCCAAAAATGGGTTTTATAGAACGTTAAGGATTATTGTCACTGGTCTTAGGAAATGGTAAATCACTCCAATTTTTCAGCATTGCATAGAGAAAAAATAAATAAAAATTCTCATGCAATAAAATACACCTAAATTCAGTGCCATTATTTTTTAAATTGAGATATAAAAAACGCATGTTATCAAATGCAAATTTCAATCTCCGTAATGGTACTGAATAATGGATTCAAATTTTAGCTTAAAAAACAATCATTATTTTAAATAGAATTATGATGAAATAATAATTATAGATAACCATTTACTTTTTGAGATACAAGCCTTCATAAAAACTGCACAATTCGGCAATGCTGCTCGTAGCTTAACTGGATGGGATAACAATGTTGCCAAATCGTCAAAAAACAACTTTACACTTTTCAGCAGAAAAAACAAATGAATTGCGATCATTTTGACTAGTGAGTCAAAACAGCGTACAACTATTTACCACCCATATTTAAATGTTTTTCAATGTTTGCAAGGATGATGGATGATAAAATACACGAGAAAGTGTTTAAAGTGATTCATTTTATTAAATTAACATATCTTACTGTGCTGATCACTGCTTTCCTAATAGTGCTTGTTCTTGTCACTCATATGTATTGCGTATGAAAAGAAGATGGCGGCGCATAAAAGAAAGATGGCGGAACTTCCGGTGACAATAATCGTTAAATATGTTTTTACCCGATTAACAAAGGTAGTATTTCAAAAATACAGAGCGCCATATTCAGCACTATGTAGTTTTATAAATGATTCATAGATGGACGTAGCGTCCATAAAAATTAACTTTCCTCAACTAACGACTGACAACATTTACAGCTGATCGCGGTTTATTAATCAAATGTTATTTTTTTATCTTGAAAGGCGATCTCTCTTTTTTTATTTTTTATTTGCAGTGGCTGCCCCTCCCATGTAGTTGAGTCATTCGAGTTATGAGGTTATGACGTCACAAAGCCTTTACTCAGCGTGTGGTGTTTTGCGTGGGCCTAGGTCTAGACTGTGTTAGTAAATTCCCTTTTTGGATAATCTTAAGTTGCTGAATGAAATTTGCACCGTGGCACTTGTTGGATGCGCGTTCAAGCGTTTAATTTTAGCCAGGAAGAAAATAATTAATTGCAATGCCGTTTGTTGTGTGTGGATATGTCAACACAGAAGCATGAGTAATCTCTTGTAGACAATCCTTCCCATTGATTCATGCACAACAGGATTACCTGTTCACCTTGTCTTTCCTTAGTATAACTTTACCTAAGACTGAAGCAAAATGGTAAGTAAAAATGTCTTCACTAACAAAAAATTGTATGGTCAAAAAATATTCTAATCAGCTGCTATTACCTCAACAGGTTTATCATTGGCAATCTCATAATGTCAAACTGTCAGGAGTTGATGATATGGTATTGTTACCAAAAATTAATGAAGATGCTATTGTTGAAAATCTTAAAAAGAGATACATGGATGACTACATATTTGTATCCTTTTTTTGCAATATTTTCTAGTAATGCAGTATGCATACATATAACAGTATATACATTAACTGTATACTTAATAGATTGTGCTGTTACTGTTATTTATTTGCTGTATATATTCTCACTTATAATCTGTAGACCTAATAATCACATTTCACACCTCACACCCAGGCATGCAAATAAATAAACAATTAAAAAAATTAATAAAAAATGCCAGTATATATGTAACATACCGTCTTTGCTCTTTTTACTTAAATTTTGTCAGGCAAGCCAATCAAAGGCAAAAATGGCTTTTGAACTAATGATGTCTTTTATGATTTAATCGTTGGTGTAGCAGTAGAATTTAAAAGTAATATGTACGTAATGCTCCATTTTATCCCCTAGTTGTACAGTTGTCGCCTTGGAAAATTTCCCACTTGCAGCCTTGTTAATCACCATGCCCTGTATTATTCTTATGGAGCATGTTGAATTTAACAAGGCTGCAAAATGAATTTTTTCTGAGGCAACGACTGTACATCAATTTATGATCATAGTTTTTTTAAAAAAATATTTTACGCTACGTTCTTCCCATTGTTTCTTCCTACGAAGTTGTGTTTTTTCCTTGACAAGACGACAGACATGTATTGGTCCGGTGTTGGTGTCCATCAACCCGTTCAAGCAGATGCCTTACTTTGGAGAGAAGGAGATCCAGATCTACCAGGGCGCAGTAAGTTTCCTCGACTTTGTTAACGTGGACAGGCGTTGACGTTGTTGATTTGCAGGCTCCGTACGAGAACCCCCCACACGTGTACGCACTTGCTGACGAGATGTACAGAAACATGCTGATTGACTGTGAGAACCATTGTGTGATAATTAGGTAAGTGACCTGGATATCCTAATTAACATTGGACTGTCATCTGCATTCTTCTTTCAAGAGTTTCTACATTTTTTTAGAATAGTACAGTTACCCAAAAAATATCATGAGACAAATTAATATTTTTTTTTATTGAATCCATTTCTATTACAAAACTAAAAATCTTAACTATATGTATAATAATATTTTATTAAAAACAATATATTCATGTGCTTGCTTTGTTATTAAATGACAACTTACTTATTATAAGTACAGTAATCAGTATAATCAGATACACGTACATATTTTTTTTTTGTTTTTTTTTTTTTTTTGTTTTTGTTTTGCATGATGTACACTGTATCTTGCTAGCAGGTACTATAATACTGTTTCTACAGCATACTGTTATTTCAGTCTTTTTTTTTCTAACTATTTTGACGAATTGCATTTATGAGATATTACTTTAAGCCAGACTTAGGCCTGACTTAAGCCTGTCTCTTTTGCTATAAAATTAAAATAGCCAGGTCAAAAGCTGGACCTCATCTATGAATCTATGCAATTTTTTCTATCCATATCCCTAAATAGCCTATTATTTTTTTTTATCCATATCCTCAGATGAAGTGGCTTGTTTTTTTTCTATCCATGTCCCTAAATAGCTTCTTTTTTCTCTTTCATGAACATTGTTAAGAAACTTAACGCTATATTTTCTACAGTGGAGAGTCAGGCGCTGGCAAGACGGTGGCCGCCAAGTACATCATGGCGTACATTTCGCGCGTCTCGGGCGGAGGTGACCGAGTGCAGCACATCAAGGACGTCATCCTCGAGTCCAACCCTCTGCTGGAGGCCTTCGGAAATGCAAAGACCGTCCGAAACAACAACTCCAGTCGCTTTGTAAGTCCTGCGATGTGACGTCTAACATGTGTTGATCTCTGTCTCTTTGGTGTGACGTCTAGAGCGCTTGTGGGCTAATCCTCAATCACTAGGGGTATAGTCAACCCCTTCTAGCTTATGGAGGTTAAATTCTGAATTCTGATTGGCTTATAAAAAACTTTTTTACCCTCCTATTGGTTGAAAAAGGGTTTTTTGCTTGTTGTTTACAAACTTCAACAATATTTTTTTTCAACGTAGGGGAGTGATTAATAGAGGATTAGCCCTAGGCATAATATGCTGACTGTCCGTTGTGACGTATAGACATTTGCTGACTCTGTCTGCGCAGGGCAAGTACGTGGAGATCCAGTTTGGAGCCGGAGGACAGCCGGAGGGAGGTCGCATCTCCAACTTCTTACTGGAGAAGTCGAGGGTCGTGTCCCAAAACAACGGAGAGAGGAACTTCCACGTCTTCTATCAGCTGTGCACCGGAGCAAGTGCGGACATGCAGAGTGAGTACAAAATAATAATCTGACGATCATTAGCAATAATGAACTATCTGCCTTATCAGGTTAGTGTAATTATGAGCTGTCTGCTTTAATGATTTTACAGCTCATAATTACATCACCTGATATAGCAGATAGCTCATTGATACACTCGCTTATGGTAGACAGATAAATCATTATTCCGGACTAGGATTGTCTTTCCAATAATTTTGTTTCTTCTTTTTTGTTACTAATTTTAAACACTACATGATTCTGCATTGCATAATTATTGAAAAAGACTATCAAAGAATGAATTCTAAATACAGTATTTTTAAGAAGTGTCCTGAAAAAAATACTGGATCAATATTTAGCTGTTATCTTGACTTTACTTGACTTTATTCTTTTTAAGGCATTAATTTTAAAAATAGCTAACAAGTTACTTGTAACAAAATACAAAAACTTCCCAATTTTCCGTAATTTAGTCAAAACGTCGCCTCAGAATTAAAATCATAGAACTATAAAAAAATTTGATGGAACTATGACCCTTATGTTCATGTGAGATAAAGTAAAGAGTTGCATATATTTTTTTTATAGTCAAGTGGCTTGAATTTTGTCAAAAGATGCATTGACGATATCTTTGTTCCCCTGACTAATTACCCTGATCTGCAGGTAACCTGGGTCTGACGCAGCTGGACTACTACGACTACCTGAGTCATGGCGGAGGTAACCACAAGGTGGACGGTACCAACGACGCTCACGAGTTCCAGGAAACCCTCCAAGGTAGGTTGGTGTCCCCCTCTGTGGTCATTTCCTTGAACTAGTGTTGATTGTTGCAGCGATGAGCGTGATGGGCATCTCGGAGATTGACCAAAGTAACATCTTGAAGTTGGTCGCCGGAGTTCTACATCTGGGGAATGTTAGATTTGTCGAGAAAGGAAATTATTCTGAAGTCCAAGATGAAACAAGTGCGTGAAATTAATTATCCTGAGGTTGATGTAACTAGTGTTGTAAAAAATCCTTAAAGGAGGGAAACGGCTTCAACTTTTATATTTTTATTAATTTATAAATATAAATAATGTCAAACTTATTAAAAAATATTGCACTAAAAAAATGAACACTCTCTGCCTTCAAAGAATTTCAATAAGTTCTGATGGTTGATGTTCAAAAAGAGCATCACTTCTGTGACATTTTTTTGCTGTATGACGTTACTTATAAAATGATAAAACTATAAAAGCTAAAATCGTCCCCCTCCTATAAGTTTGGTTTATGTGTTAAAGTGGGCATTCACAAAGCTGTAAGGCCACATCTAAAGCAACCTTTTTCGAATCTTAAAATTGTGACTAAAATTTTGCCTAAAGTGTGGCCTTAAATCAAGCCTTCAATAGTGTGTCAGATGCAAAAGCTTAATTTAAGGCTTAATTTTAAGATTCGAAATAGGATGCTTTAAATGTGGCCTTAAGACTTAGTGAATGCCCCCTTTAAAAAATATAATAAAATAACGTCTTGCGTCATAGCGTTGAACTTCCCGTCGTTCTTGTTTGAAATTGAGGGGTCTCAACTGCAAGCGAAGCTCACGAGCCGACTCTTTGACAGCAAGTGGGGGGGTAAGAGCGACAAGATTGACGTCACGTTGAACAAAGAGCAAGCGTTGTACGCTCGCAACGCCCTAGCGAAGGGAATCTATGCTCGCCTCTTCGACTATCTCGTGCAGGTAAAACACCAGTCCAGATTTTAAATTGATTTATTTAAAATTACATCACAGTCATACATGTGCATATTTACAGCGAGTGAACGACGCTATGAAGACGAATGTTCAAGGACAAAATATAGGAATATTGGATATATACGGTTTTGAGATCTTTGAAAAAAATGGTTTTGAACAATTTTGTATTAATTTTGTGAATGAAAAACTTCAACAAATCTTCATTGAACTCACCTTAAAAGCTGAACAGGTAAGACAATTTTTATTTTATTTTCTTGTTAGGTCAAAATGTTGACTATGAATTATTGATAAGCATTTTTTATGTTTATCTTTTTTAACCACAAATGCAGCTCCTGGAAATGATATTTCCTTGTATATTTTTATTATTTATGTTTCACAATTATATGTTCAATACTTTTCACGGTAAAATTTGATGAAAATTTCCTCATTATAAACAATATAATTTAATCCTATATAATCCTTGTTATTGTTAAATCTAGTTAAGTAAATGCCATTTAAATACTATTAATTTTTATATGGTTTCTGATACAAAATTGCAACATTATAAATCACAATAAATGGAAGTCTTATATGTTTCATGATTATATATTATAGTTCGTTGCACTCACTTCACTTTAGGTTCAATCGGTGCACATATATTTTGGTGCACACATATTTTATTATTTTTCGGTGCACACATTTCGGTGCACACATATTTTTCGGTGCACACATACATTTCGGAGCACATTTATTTTGATGCACTTTTTATACAATAATAATACCCTGGCTGCTATAATCATAGCATTTTAACCCAGGAGGTGGGTAGCATCGGAAATTTAATTTTTATCAACAGTACAACAGCCCTAAGCTTGAAAAATGTCAGTAAAGATTTCTTAAATTGGTTGTCGTTTTCTCACTGCCTGCCAGTTTGCCTTCCTCTCCCAAGCCTCTTGGTTTGGTTTCTTGCTTGCGGCAGGGGTTGAAGGAGTTACATCCTTTTAGAAGGATATGCCGTATGTGGAGACGGTTGCGGGGTATGTTGAGGGATGAAGGGTCTCGTGGGGCCCACTTCCGAGACCCACAGTAGTCGCAGTTGTCGCGGGGGCGCGTGGGGAAGTTCGTACTCGGGAGTGGTGTGCAGCACGAACCGAGCGCGGCCCGGGGGCGGTGGGGGCGGGATTTGTTTGGGCTGATCGCTCGGCGTGTTCGCTCGCTCTGGCCGCGTTGAGGCGGTCACCAGAAGTTCGTCGTAGTGCAGCGAGCGTGGGGGGCGGGGAATCACCGTGGTGGAGGCACCCCAACACCCCGAGCTGGCCAAGCAGGCACCGAGCACCAGTAGATGTGTGCACCACATCTGAAACAAGAGGAATAAAATCAGAAAATGTCAGAGAATTCGGTGGAAATAAATGTCATAATGGACAACTAAACTCGTATTCATTTAGGAGTGACTTGACGTCATAAAACTCTCCCAAGAGGACAGAGGAAAAGGTTTGTGACGTCAAGGCATTCCTAAATGAATATGACTTTAACATGATTTTTTTATTGCGTATTTGGATAGAGGACCTCGAGTTATGTATTTATTACAAGTCAATTTTTTCAGAATTTTTTAAACGAACTAACGTCCTTAAAATCGTGTGTTGCAAAATGCTGTGACGTCATCGTCATGCAAATATTTAACACGTAAGCATAGGGAAAGATTATGAACTCACAGCGTCCTTCTCTTCGATTTTGAGGGTGTTAGAGGGTTAAAAAAGATACGAAAAATTGTCAATACATAACTCGAGGGTCCTCTACCCAAATATAAAATAAAAAAAAATCATGGAAACTTGTCAATTATAGGTTACAAATTGGTTTAATTAACTTTTAATGTCGCATAGCCGCTAGTGAAATTTACTTGCAGTTGCAACAAAACTTCTGTGACAATCTTTAAGAAAAAATTAAAATTTACGATTATTTATTGCATGTTTGAAACACATTTTCTTTACATCGAATAGAAAAAAAGGAAGTGACGAAATGATTTTGACATGCAATATTTTCTATAAATGTGGTTAAGTGAAAACTAGAATAAAAAAGATAAATTTTTATGATATTTTTTAAGACAACGCATTTAGATTATGAAATAGATTTTAAGACAAAAAACATAAATAAAAAATGTTATCAAGATTGTCATAGATACATCGCATTACTTGAATACTAATTTGTGTTCTATTTTTTTTTATCTTTAAAAAAAAACAATGAGATATTAAATTTGTTTATACTGTGTCCGGTAGTATATAAACTTTCCCCCCTTTTTAAACGTCCAAGAAGGCACCATGGTGCACCATGGTGCAAGTACCATAGAACCAATGGTACGGCACATGACCATCAAGTCGCACGGTCTAAATTGAAAGTAGAAAGTTCCCATCAGCCTTGACTATTGTTATACAAGTGTATCATTTAACGTTAAAAAAAGAGGGATTTGTTTTTCGCGACACAGTTTCTAGGATTTGTTTGTACTCGCGTGTTATATCGGTATTCACATGACAGGTTGCCTACATTAATCTTGTTATGTATGTTCGGTGTATGGAAGGCTCAATTATTAGGAAATAACATTAGAAAATGAGCTTTAAAAGTTAATGTCTTTGAAGACCCTGTAATGGAAAACGTTTAAAAAAAATATTGTTTTTTGTATGGATTTTTCGTGTTGTATTTCATGTTACATGCTTTTGTATAGAATATAAAATTTTTAAAGAGCTTTTTACTGAAGAAAGAAGAAATAATAATAGTAATGTTGTCTCTGTTTTTATACAATATGCAGTTGTATCACAGACTTGCAATGGGCTGCATTGTTTATGAGAAAACTATATCAAATTCTGGTCCAATAGTTAAATATATACCCTAGTAGACAATTTTCGTATTCAACTCATCCTTTACACTTTTATACATCTAAACCTAATCTTTTTACCTTTAAAACACATCTTATTTCCTCTTCGCTAAAAATAAGGATAAAATGTAGACAATATTTCTAACATTTTATGCTCAAAAAAAGGAAAAAAATGCGTAATCTCGTCGTTTTCTTTCTAAAATGATGCAAATTAGGAGAGAATTAGACGAAGAAAGAGCTTAATAGTGAATAAAAGAAGAAATTTGTTTCAACTCGGGTGTACCCTAGTTAAAAAATTACGTCTTCAACTCGTCCTTTACACGTTTAAAACTAATCTTATTACGTCTCTTTTTTCCCCCCGAAAACACAATTATTAGGAAGAACTTCCGAATCCTAACTCAAAGTGAGGATGCGAAATAGAAATAAAATTTCTAACATTTTGAGCTCAATAAAAATTCAAAATTCAAATTCAAATGGTTTATTCGTCAAATTCCACATATACAAATACAAACATTGATAATGCAGCACTTTGAATATGAAGGTTAGACACGTCAAAAAACTTGTTTATTAGAACTTAAACTGTAAATAAGAACTAACACTGGAAGGAAGGAAGGAAGGAAAAACGTAAACTCGTATTTTACCCTCTAAAATGGTACAAAATAGGAGAAAAAAAGTTAAAAGAAAATAAAAGATGAAAATGATTTCAACTCGTGTAGTTCCCTGTTTAAATATCTCAATGCTTGTTTTATGCAAACTTTTTTTTTTTTTTTTTATTCAACGAAAGAATTATGACACATCGTCTGGTCATAAAAAAATTCTAATTATAACCATCTAAGTGTAAAGGTCTGTTTGCGGTCTATTTTTTTACGCCCCTCGAGAAGTGACATTTGATACGAGAAGGATGTCCTGAAGACGTCAATCCAGATGTATAATTAATTTGCCGCGTTAATTTTATTATTATTATTATTAACAATTTTTTGTTTACATTTTTTTTTTTTTATATGTCATCGCAGACGCAGACTGTTGTGGTATTTTATGAGTCAGCTCGATGTTTTGACACAATTCAGAATCTTCAAATATGGTACCAGCGGGTGACTTAATAGTGCGACGAAAAATTACATCTTCAACTCATCCTTTACAAGTCTAAACCTAAAATTTTTACCTCAAAACACATCTTATTTCCTTTTCGCTTAAAGTGAGGATGAAATGAAGACAATGGGTGCGATTCAAGAAGCAGTTAGCCAGGTTTCTAACCACGTTTTGTTTAACCACGTTTAACTATACCTGTTTTACGTGTTAAACCACCCTAGTTAAACGTGGTTGCTAAACGTGGTTAGAAACCTGGCTAACTGCTTCGTGAATCGCGCCCATAATATTTATAATATTTTATATAATATATATATGCTTAATTAAGAAGAGAAAATGTATTTTCATCTTTTTTTCCTCAAAAATGGTGCAAAATAAGAGGGAATTAGACAAGAGGAAAGCTTAATTATTAATTAATAGCGAATAAAAGATGAAATTTATTTCAACTCGGGTGTTTATACACAGGTCTTATAGGTGACGTCATAAACGACGTTTGGCATCAAAGTATTAGTGATAAGAAAAAACACACCGACTGACCTTCACCCCACAAATTCAATACACATCGTTACCGTAAGATGTAAACAACAAGGCATTTTTAAGTTCCCTTCGGTACAAAATGTCATCAGTTTCTCTTCATTATAAAATAATTCTTAATGATTATTATATCGATTCTGTTCAATGCTAGAATTTATTAAAGTAATTTTCTCTAAATTCAAGGTTTAATGAAAACGCTGTAATTGTAAAACATAAATAAAGTAACAATTTTTTAAATCTGATAATCATGTAGGTCGTAACCTTGCGTGATAAAATTGAACGACTCCAATTTGAGCCGTTTATCAAATTTCGAGGCGTGCACTTTTTTTTTACCTTATACTTTCATTTAACATTGAAATATATTTGATTGATTTATGTTTATTTACTTATTTACTCTATAATAATATTTTTCTTCGAAGAATGCAGAAAATTGAATAAATTAGCTATTTCACAACGTTATACTTGTATTTTTTTTTTTTTTTGTAAAGTATAATCAATTATTATATGGTATAATTTTTTTGTATACATGGGGAAGGGAAAGAAATAAAAGCTATATATGGTCCTCTCTCTTTTAATTATTTTTTTTGACTAATGAACGTTTACAGATTGCATTGCTAATAGGGTTTTATAATAACCTGCATGTCGGCTGCTATATACAAGCAAGCATAGGGAAATGCGTAAAAAAATCGAAACAAAAATGACAATACATAACTCAAGGTCCTCTATCCAAATATCATGAATAAAAAAAAAACATGAAGGTTTTCCATTATTAGGTCTGTTCCTAAATACATAATTAGAAAATCGATTATTTATAATTATTAATGAACCTTACATGGAACATTTAAAGGATCATCAATAATAATCGATTATTTTTTACTGTGTATTTACGAACAGACTTATTTATTTTATTTCAACATTAATTTGGCCGTACGAATTCACTTTTATTACTTAATTGTTACGTAAAGAATCGTGTTGTGTAGCGCTGCCAAGAGTGGATAATGATTTTTAACATTGTCAGTTCAACCCCGCCCTCTTCTCAATGAAAGGCCATTAATTATCTCAATGCAGCAAGTAATCGCTCGGTATTGCACTTTTCAGAAACAGCTGTTAATTCTGTCTGCAGAAAGTAAACGTGTTATTTTATATAAAAATTTAATGTAGTAGAAAGTTGCTCTTGTTATGATATATTGCAGTGTTATGTATTTATTGTATATTATTTAAAGATTATTAATTTATATGTTAATAAGACATTATAACGGTATATATTATATTTATGATTAATTTCATGTTTAAGGATGAAGCTCAGTTTATTGAGATCTCAGAATTGGCCCCCTTGAAATTGAACAAGATTTGCAGAGAACTTAGAACTCACCATCAATATCTAGGTGGCATGTAAATTTTGAAGTGGATCGATCTTATTAGTTTTAAGAAAACTGAGGTAGAAGTTTAACATTGGCCTTATGGATGGAAACCGGAAATTTAGTTATTGTGAGGAAACCGCCCCCTTGAATCTGCTCTAACCATAAGCGTAATCGTAAGTTTTAGATCATTCTCAAAATTTTAAAATTTATTTCATTCGATTCCGTCTGACAGAAATTTCCTTTGACTCGCATAGTAACTGAGGTCAATCTTTAATATAATAAAAATTATTAACACATAATTATGAAATATCTTTTTATATATAAATATAATACAAATTAGTCATGTCTTAAATAATAATATATTGTAATGATTTTTCAAAGGAACATATCTATATAGGGCACTATAGGCGTTCTTACAAATATCAAATTTGAGTGATTTCGCAATGTAAAGCACGGGCGGGAGTCTCGGACATAATAGCCTCCCCCTCTTGTGTGTGCAACTCGTGATGAGGCGTGTGGCAGACTCGTGATCGTAGTAGTCTAGTCGCTTAGAGACAAAAATCATCAAAACCTTGCACATTATGACAAAAGCAAAAGATTTTCAACATCGATACAACTCACCAGCATGGTCAAATCTGGAAACGTAGCCACGCGAAAATACTGACCTGGCGACCTGAGGTGACCTTCAAAGGTGGGGAAAAGGTGTTTTTGTATATAATTTATTACGGGCAGAGTTTTTAAGCAAATTAAAAACTTTTTTCACTCAAATTTACAACAATAGTATTAAGAAACTGAAATAAAATTTTAGAAATGGTAGAACCAAAATTGTGCCCAGAATTAAAAATAAAACTCAAAATTTCAAAATCTAGCGCTACTCTATGCGGATTGGTTATCAGGGAACTCAAAATTTGTAAAAATGTTTCGAATAGAAAATGAAGGGAATATAATGAGACGTATTTTGGTGTATCATTTGTGGAATTTGGTTAAGAAGTTTTGAAAATATCCCAGATTTTCATTTTATTTCACGGCTTATACGCGCTAATACCAGTGCAAGGCCAACTAACTCGCATCTTATATAAATGCTTGTTTCATGTATTTTATACTTATAATAAGTAAATGATTAATTTAATTTACATAACTCGTTGTATTTTAGTTTTTAAGTGTCCCGAAAATTAGGGTCGTCCCTAATTTTTGGATTTTTTTTTTTTTTTACCTTAATCATATTTTTTAGATACAATTTTAATGTGTTAAGTAACTTTTTTTAATTTACATAACCCGTTATATTTTGGGTTTTAAGTGTCCCGAAAATTAGGGTCTTCCCTAGTTTTTTTTATATTACATAATGTGTATTTCTTAATATTATTCTATATGTACACTTTTGTGTTTAATAAAAGACTTATATACCATAATAAAAAATGTATACCAAAATCAAATACTGCATGAACCTGCATGGGGCCTCGACCCTCTTACGTGCATCAAACCTAAAAAAATAATGTAAGAACGATTCTTGCCAGTAACGAGATAAACATCATTCGATGGGTTTATGAAGGTGATTTATTATTATTTTATTGGTTAATTGTCATGCATTTTACGTTGAATATGCTAAAAGCAGTGGACACCCTGGCTTCGATAAGATATATAGTGCATTTGCATATAGCCATATTTATATTAATATAGAAAGCACAATATGGTAGTCGGTATATTGTGAAATTATATTGGAGGAAGATGTTTCACTCCTTTATTGCAATTATTAAAATCAATTAAACTACTCTGCAGTATATATATTATTTTCAAAAAATTGTCGCACTCCTTTTTATATACCGCAGTGTATAACATAAATAGAGTAGTATCTTTTAAAAGTTAAGTACGTACATTTCATACTTGGTGTGCGAGTATTAACAATTAAGATATGGAATTCCTATAATATACTTACATAATATATTACTTAATATTATATTTTAACTAATATAACTGTATTATAATAAAAACATCTCGGGACATCGCAAAATTTACCTAGCTGCTTTATTTGCTGGAGCTATAACGCTATAATATAACAGCTACAATAATCAATGAGGTGCAAATTTGCAAATTGGGGACTATAGGAAATGCACCTAAGAAGTCTACGTACCCCAAATCGTTCCATTCTATAATACCACACCTTTATAAGCTCGCTAACATAGTAGCGGTAAAGTTCGTACTGTCCCGAGGTGTAAATTAAATCAAGTATTGAATTTACTTCTTTTCTTCTAATTTTAATGAAACATTTCAAATATTAAATTTACATCCAAACCTCGTGCTCAGTGGTTCTTGTTCTATAGCACCATGTTGATGCAGAGTATGCAATGCATTCATCAGTATTCATGTTATTATTGCATTCAATTTCATGTATATTACGTGCGTTCTGAATAAAATTAGAAGAAAAGAAGTAAATTCAATACTTGATTTAATTTACACCTCGGGACAGTACGAACTTTACCGCTACTATGTTAGCGAGCTTATAAAGGTGTGGTATTATAGAATGGAACGATTTGGGGTACGTAGACTTCTTAGGTGCATTTCCTATAGTCCCCAATTTGCAAATTTGCACCTCATTGATTATTGTAGCTGTTATATTATAGCGTTATAGCTCCAGCAAATAAAGCAGCTAGGTAAATTTTGCGATGTCCCGAGATGTTTTTATTATAATACAGTTATATTAGTTAAAATATAATATTAAGTAATATATTATGTAAGTATATTATAGGAATTCCATATCTTAATTGTTAATACTCGCACACCAAGTATGAAATGTACGTACTTAACTTTTAAAAGATACTACTCTATTTATGTTATACACTGCGGTATATAAAAAGGAGTGCGACAATTTTTTGAAAATAATATATATACTGCAGAGTAGTTTAATTGATTTTAATAATTGCAATAAAGGAGTGAAACATCTTCCTCCAATATAATTTCACAATATACCGACTACCATATTGTGCTTTCTATATTAATATAAATATGGCTATATGCAAATGCACTATATATCTTATCGAAGCCAGGATGTCCACTGCTTTTAGCATATTCAACGTAAAATGCATGACAATTAACCAATAAAATAATAATAAATCACCTTCATAAACCCATCGAATGATGTTTATCTCGTTACTGGCAAGAATCGTTCTTACATTATTTTTTTAGGTTTGATGCACGTAAGAGGGTCGAGGCCCCATGCAGGTTCATGCAGTATTTGATTTTGGTATACATTTTTTATTATGGTATATAAGTCTTTTATTAAACACAAAAGTGTACATATAGAATAATATTAAGAAATACACATTATGTAATATAAAAAAAACTAGGGAAGACCCTAATTTTCGGGACACTTAAAACCCAAAATATAACGGGTTATGTAAATTAAAAAAAGTTACTTAACACATTAAAATTGTATCTAAAAAATATGATTAAGGTAAAAAAAAAAAAAATCCAAAAATTAGGGACGACCCTAATTTTCGGGACACTTAAAAACTAAAATACAACGAGTTATGTAAATTAAATTAATCATTTACTTATTATAAGTATAAAATACATGAAACAAGCATTTATATAAGATGCGAGTTAGTTGGCCTTGCACTGGTATTAGCGCGTATAAGCCGTGAAATAAAATGAAAATCTGGGATATTTTCAAAACTTCTTAACCAAATTCCACAAATGATACACCAAAATACGTCTCATTATATTCCCTTCATTTTCTATTCGAAACATTTTTACAAATTTTGAGTTCCCTGATAACCAATCCGCATAGAGTAGCGCTAGATTTTGAAATTTTGAGTTTTATTTTTAATTCTGGGCACAATTTTGGTTCTACCATTTCTAAAATTTTATTTCAGTTTTTTAATACTATTGTTATAAATTTGAGTGAAAAAAGTTTTTAATTTGCTTAAAAACTCTGCCCGTAAAAAATTATTTACAAAAACACCTTTTCCCCACCTTTGAAGGTCACCTCAGGTCGCCAGGTCAGTATTTTCGCGTGGCTACGTTTCCAGATTTGACCATGCTGGTGAGTTGTATCGATGTTGAAAATCTTTTGCTTTTGTCATAATGTGCAGGGTTTTTCGATAACATCCTAGACTATAGCCTCCAAGGCTGGCTGGACCAGCAGAGAAAGTAAATAACAGATCTGGTGCACCGTGAACGACTTCTTTGGACCGTACACTTCGGGATACCACGAAACTGCTTCAATTGTTGTAGTTGCAGCTTAAATAGAGAAGAGAAGGCTATTAAGATCAAAACAGCTTATATCCAAGACAAGCTGTAGTTGAATTTTTGAGCCTCAGCCACATCAATAATAATATTTTCAGATCACTTTTGAACCTAGATTTGGATATAGTCTTTCCAAATCTAGGTTCAAAAGTGGTCTGAAAAAATTATTGTTGATGTGGCTGAGGCTCAAAAATTCAATTACAGCTTGCCTTGGATATAAGCTTTTTTGATCCAAATGGCTTTCAATGCGATATATGCATATTTGCAATCTTAGTTGATTTAAAAAAAGCACGCCCGAGTTGAAGAAATATTTATTTCTATTTTTATTCGCTATTAAGCTCGCTCCTCGTCTAATTCCCTAGCTCCTATTTTGCACCATTTTAGAGGGGGGGAAAAAGACGAGATTACGTCTTCTTTCCTCTTATAGACTATAAAATGTTAGAAATATTGTCTTCATTTCATCCTCACTTTGAGAGAGGAAGAAATACGATGTGTTTTAGAGGTAAAAAGACGTAATAAGATTAGGTTTAGACGTGTAAAGGATGAGTTGAAGAAGTAATTTTTCAACTAGGGAATGCCTTCAAACGAAACAGGAGTACATTTCTTTGTCAAGAGCTAGGTGTACATTTCCTATCTGAAATATTTGAATGAAAATGACGTTTGAAAAAATGAATCGTGAACGGTGGGAAGCTCAAGTTATATTTTTCACTTTCTAAGCAATTATTTACTGTGGTCAAGCATGATTGACGATGTTTATCAACAAAAGAAATTTAATATATATACACTGTCACATTGCTATTATAACTATATACTAATTAAATGCAATATTAGTTTCTTTTTTTTTTTATTATTAAGTGCAAGCTCTCTATTATAAATGCATCTTTTAACTTAAATAAAGAAATTTCACTTTGGCCAATTGATGGTTAGACTTGCTAAATTCATTTTACCAAAATAGTTCAACTATGCAGTTTAGTACAATATTTTTTATACAATTTTAGAAGAGATTTGGATGAAAATATAAATTTTATAAATCAATAACCATGCAGATAGCCTCAATAAATCAATAGCCAGCAATAAAAGCACATTAAGAGTTTCCATGGTTTCGTGAGCCTTAAAATTTTGTATCTTATGACAACGGTCATATTATTATCAGGGAATAACATAATCTGTTCCCTGTTATTATTATACTAAAATAATCAACTCGTAACGACTCAGTTATCGACTTTTTGGCCTCCATGCATTTTAAAAATCAAGATTACTTTTTTTTTTTACCATCGAAATTTCAACTTCAAATTTGACATCTTTAGTTTGATCCCGTATTATTATTATTATTTTTTTTTATTATCTCATAGAGCATCTCAACTCATTCATAAAAAAAGTTGCAAAAAGACTTGGCACAGTACATTTCTTAGTACCAGACTTGGTTATACTTGATAATACTAAATATTTTCTATGTAAGTTTAAATCGGTGCTAAATTCTTTGCAAATCTTCCAACAAGATCGAAAAGTTGGCTATTTACATGCAGTCTATATGCAAGCGGAGCTCTTGCCAAAAGAAACGTCGCGGGATCGTGAGAAAATGCAGGATCTCTAATATTATTTTATAGTCTGTGATCCAATCCAGATCTAGATATTAGAATCTCGGTCAATTCCGCCTCTGTAAAAACCATGTCTTCAAATAATGAAGCATTTTGGGATTTAACCTTTGAAACCCAGCCTTGGAAATTCATTAACATTATTTAGTAAAATTTTATCTACATTTTAAGACCTTTTATGTTATTTTTTAATCTTACTACTAATTTTTTTTTATGCTGAGAATTTATAATTATAATTATAAATTATGTTTTGATATCATATAAAACTAATTGAAGGTCATTTTTTATTTCCCGTGTCACACGCTCCCCCCCCCCCAGTTTTGTTTAAATTAATAAAATACCCGTGTTATTAATTACATATATCTATGTTCTATATATATTATATAACGAGAACAGTTTTTATTACCTAATAATAACAAACTTGACCATGGAAAATAAATTTAATTATTAATGATTTCCAATTGTAAATATTTAATTGCAACATAAATATATTGCAACATGCATAATATTGTTGCAAGGTTTTGCTCCAGTTATTTTTAACAATGAATTGTAATTCGACCTAAGATTGTTGTGAACGTTGTGATTGTTGTGATGGTTAGTTAAAAACAATGTACCTCGTCATGACCTTTTCTCATGACACCGTGACCTCCTAGCCTGCTATGTGGTCACACAAAATATTCATGCATTGTACATTACAATTATAATTTACCATTCTTCAAGTTCATAATACCGTATTGTACATAATAGAGAAAGTATTAATGTTCTCCACTTTATTTTTATTATAATTAAACTTGTTATAATAAATTATAATAAATGTTTTTACGCTTGCGTGAGTAATGTTATTAAAGTTTCACTTTATGGTTCTAGTTAATATAAAGATATGTCATTGGGATTTAATTAAATTTGTTTGTAAAATTAAAATGAACCGTGGGTATTTAACATGAATTTATTTTTTATTGATATTATAATAAGCCCAATATTACGATTATTTTCACACATGAAAATTATGAAACATATCTAAAAAAGTTCTCCTCTACATCCCCTATCCGTAGCTAATATATCAGGTATAAAAATTCGGAGTCTTTTAGTAATGAATTTTTAAATTTGACTAATTTAACATGGAAGTTCCATTTTTCCATTAGTCAACTTTAAAAATTAATGATTCAAAAACTAGCTCACATTTGTATAACTGATATTTTAGCTACTTGATAAGGGTTGTATAGGAGAACATTTTAAAATAAATTTCATAATTTTCATAAGTGGGAATTATTATAACATTGGGCATATTATCTTACCCTTAAAGAAACCAATGCATATTAAAAAACGCATTCAGCAGAAAAAAAACAGCACAAAAAATATTAATAGAAATGGAATTTGCTAACTACTTGGAATAGTATTTTTTGCAACACGTTTCTTAATGAAATGTCTGAACTGTTATAAGACATAAAAAGTCGTTGCAATACAACTTTTGCTCGCTATAAAACCTCTAGGCTACGGAAGAAAACGTGCAAAGCGTACGTTTTTACGAGACATGAAAGTGAGCGGGAGTCGAAGCCAGTACTTACTGACATTTGCCAGCTGATCAATTAGAGTGTTACGGTTGCACACTGATAGCCTTTCAATTTAACACATGGACGATTTTAAGTAGTCGAGATAAGTTTTCAAGTGCAGTTTTATTTATATCAAAACTTTAAATTTAATTTGATTTTAATCATGCGTGTATAGTATACAAATATCATATAGTATGCCGATAATAACGCGTCAAGCATAGAAATGAGTACAGCATACCCATTGTTATATAACACTTCATAGTTTTACTTTATACCCGAGTTGAAATAATTTTCATCTTTTATTCGCCATTAACCCTCTTATTGAGCATAAAATATCAGAAATATTGTTAGTATTTCATCCTTACTTTGAACGAGGAAGAAATAAGATGTGTTTTGGAGGTAAAAAGATTAAATTTGGACGTGTAAAGGATGAGTTGACGACGTGATTTTTCAACTAGGGTATATATGCACACCTCGAATCAGTTAAAATGTTACCCCTGCCTAGCTGATTTCTTGAAAGGACTGTGAATTTCGAGGGTGGTAAAAAGATCCCCCCCTCCTCCCCCCCCCAAAAAAAAGGAAAGTTTACCACTGTATACTGTATTACATAGAAATATACACTGTCACATTTAACTTTGTTTCCATCGTGTTTGTAACGCTCTCAGTCATTGGTAGCCGGTTTGTAACGAAGAACATCATTGGTCGAGCCGAGCCGAAGAACTTCCGAGCAGTTCCGACGAAAACCTAAATGAATATGACGGCCAGTACATAACTGTTTATATCATTGGTCTAGTGGTCTTTTTGTTTGTAATCTTAATTAAAAAGTTGATATTGTTAATCAAGATAATTCTATATAAGTCACTGAACACAGTTTAGTATCTTGATCATTCAGTTTATTTTTTAATTTCCGTAAAATTTTAATCAGATAATATATAACTAGTATAAATGAAATTAAAAATCAAACATTTAATTTAAGACAAGAACTGTTGACTCAGCTTATACAGATTGTTTATCGTATTAAGGATGAATCTCAGTAGGTTGATATCTCGCAATCGTACCGCCTGAATGCAACAAGACTTGCAGGGGACTTAGAACTCACCATCAATAGGTGGCATACAAATTTTGAAGCGAATCTGTCATATCAGTTTTGTGAAAACTGAGGTAGAAGTTTAACATTGGCCTTATGGACGGAAACCGGAAATGGAGCTGTTGTAAGAAAACTGCCAGACTGTATTTGCTCAAACCATAAGCGATTAAGTTTTAGAACATTATCGATTTTTTAAAATTTATTTCGTTCGTTTCGTTTACAGGGAAATATTCTTTGACTCCAGCAGTAACTGAGATTAATCGTTAATTAAAAAAAAAAAAAAAAAGTTATGTGAAACCATTTCATTCATTCAATTTCCTACTCTGAATAGCATACAGTTAGTCTTAATTAAAAATATTTAAACAAACACGATATAATTTATTTATTTTCACTATCTTGGGGCTATTTAATAAAAACCAGCTGCGAAAAATTTTTCTATGGTCATGCACCTATCAAAATTTCTAAATCGCCGCGAGTTTGAAGCCCCTCAGGTCATTTGACTTACTAAAATACTATTTAACTTTAATAAATGAAAATACAGCATCATCATGCCTAGTAAGAAAATTGTCTAAAAAAAATCTGTAAATGCTTTTAGTTTGATGATATATTATCATACTCATGTCAGTACGGAAATTGAATGCCCTAGTGAAAAATTACATCTTCAACTCATCTTCTATATGCGTCTAAACCTAATATTTTCACCTCTAAAACACATCTTACATCTTATTTCCTCTTCTCTCAAAGTGAGGATGGAATGGAGACAATAATGGGTGTGATTCACGAAGAAGATAGCCAGGTTTCTTACCACGTTTAGCTTAACCACGTTTAATAGACAATAATGGTTGCATTTTTTTATTTCATAATTAGAAAATATACATAAAATTATGCTTTTCTGAATTTTTTTCAGATTTTTTGGAGTGCGGGAACTAATTTTTAAAAAATATTTAAAATATCTGAATTAGGGTGGTACATCTGATGGGACAACCGTGACGTCATCAATAGCCAATCACAGCAACCGTGATGTCATCAATAGCCAATCATAGCACGACAAATGACGTCACGGTTGTCCCATCAGGGGTACCACCCTAATTCAGAGATTTTAAATATTTTTTTAAAATTAGTTCCCGCACTCCAAAAAATCTGAAAAAATTCAGAAAAGCATAATTTTAGGTATATTTTCTAATTATGAAATAAAAAAATGCAACCATTATTGTCTATTAGGTGGTTTAACACGTAAAACAGGTATAGTTAAACGTGGTTAGAAACCTGGCTAAAGGTGGATTTTCATGGGCGGCAACGGCGACGCGGCGCGATTTTAACTTAAAAGCTGTGAAATCCTATGCGGCGGCGAATTCGCAGGTAATCGCGTTAATTACGATGCTCTTTTTCTTTTAATCGCCCAATATGGCCGCCAATGGATGTTACAGCAAGTGCGCATTATTCGCGTCGCGTCGCATGATAAAAATCGCCATGTGACTCCACCTTAACTGCTTCGTGAATCGCACTCAAATATTTCTTAACATTTTATGCTCAATAAGAGGAAATAAGACGCAATCTTACACGTATTTTTCTCTCTAAAATGGTGCAAAATAGGAAGGAATTAGACGAGGAGAGAGCTTATTAGCAAATAAAAGATTAAGTTTATTTCTTCTCGAAAAACTTTGGTATCCATAATAATATTAAATATAGACGTAAATAAAAGCAGATTGAAATGTAAAAGTTTACAGGAAATGAAAATATTCACGTGCGACAATTTTGAGCACAACAATGCGTGACTGAATTAGATATGTCACGTTTTTAACATTGTTATCACGCTATGCACTTCTATAATAATAATAATATCTTAACAATGAACATTGTTGCACTTTTAACTGTGTAAACAATATAACTCAAATTTCATATATTTTGTAAAAAATATACAAACAATCGTTAGATCTTTGTTATATTTTTTATACACTTTCGTTTGAAAGTTAAAAAAATAATTTTTGTCTTCAGTAATCCGTGACTATCTTTGTCTTTTACAAGAACACGCAAAACTCATATATAAACTGTCTTAAAAGAAATGCTTTCTCTGAGAACATTATGGTATAAAGTACATAAACATGTATGTATGCATACCACATGCAGAGGGGAGCGATGCGATTACTTAATATTCTGTGTGGGGACGATCGAGCTTTCACCCACGCCTCGCTTAGCAACAAGTTATTTCTTGGGTGTGGGCACTCCACATACCCACCTTTGTCAGCATTGACATTGTATCCAGATGAATTGAAGAGGCATTCGTAAATTAGTGAATGAATATTGCAAAATAATCAGACTGTAAAAATAAAATCATGCTATATATATTATAATATTTTGTTCAGACCCATTCAGGCAATGTGATATATGGTATGCTATATGTAAGCCAAATTTAAAGCAGATTTTTCCCATTTTTTTTCTATACACTACATTCAACAATATTTGTCAATACTCATTTTTTTTTCGGAAAAAAAAAAATAAATAAAAACGTTGTTAATTGCTCGAGTGGTGCTTAACTATTTCATGTACAGTAAGAATGCTACCTTGCTAGTTGCTAGCTGCACTCAGTGATTAGTGGGGAGCAAAGAAGATGAGCAATAATTCTGATCGATAGCTGTGGCACTGATTTGCATAGAATTGTTTTAATATTAGGAAAGTACAATTTATTTTACCAATAATTGAATATTTTAGGCATAAATTCATTCAAAAATCACTTGAGCACCACATTAAATGATATGTATCCCTTGCCAAGTAATAAACATATTAAAAACTTATAGCTAAATTGTTGCTAAGTTTTGTTAAACAGATACGTCCAATTTAGCCCACATTTTTAATACCATTATTTAGCCTCTGTTTTAGTACCATAATGTACTTAATATAATAAAGGTTATATAAAATGATATATTTGAATGTTTGTACTAAAGCGTCATGACGTTTATAATTTCTTTGTCGAAAACCTCCCTGTGAGACGTAACAGGTTTATTACGAAATAAAAGTTACACCCAGAACATAAGAAGTCGTTGCAGAACAGGGTTACTTTATCATTTTGTTCTTGAAGAAAAATTGAAAACATCGTTTTGTTAGTTTTGATAAAATATTCGAGTTCCTTGTCCTATGAAAAAACCCGACCACCAATCGGCAGTTGAATGTTCCGACAGTATAATTAACCGGATATCGGGAAAAAAACGTCTTATTATTGTAAGTCCTGCTTGAGTAAGATTTCTGTAGTGAATTGTGGTAGGTCGAGAATATCTTGTAACGTCGCGACACTTTGGATTTTAAATGTCCCGTTTTTATCTTTAATAGTCCATATGTAGAATTATTGAAAAGGTACCTCTGTACAGCACGAACTTTACTACTGCTTTGTTTGTAGACGTTACCACGCAGTGTATGGAGGTGTGGTGAACCAAAACTATTTTGATATTTATAGACTGAGTACTCTTCTTTACTTCCCTAAAGTTGCAAAAACTGCATTTCTTTGCCTATATTGGAGTTACAGTTCAAATTCAATTTTTTTTTAACAATTTGAGTTGTACTTGGACAAACTTCAATCATGTCGGTGAAAAAAAGACAATCGCAATTAACAAAATGATCACGTAAATGCTTTGAAAGTACTATTTACGACAAAAATATATATAATTTTTAATAACATGCAAATAATAATAATAATAAAAAAAAATATTGAAACAATAAATTTTTTAATTCAAATCAACAAACGTTTTTTTTTTTTTAATTATTATATAAATGTACTTTAAAAAGTACTTTGCTTAATTGTTATACAACAATAACATTATTGCATTTCAGAACCACTGAAAATATATAAAAAATGAAAAAAATACAGGTGTAACGTACGTAGTGTCTCGGGGGGTATTTTGGTGGCTGCGTGGAAGATTCCTAAAGCCAATATACAATTTAAGCACTTAAATGGAGTATCGACCTCAAAAATTTTTATTGCAGAAATGGATAAAGCGTGCAAAGTTATACTACCTTGATTTCTTTTAGATTTTTTAGAGCCTGAAAACTATTTTTAAAAAATTATTGAAATTCATTTTTGTGACGTCACGCGGCGGCAAGTCCTATCTTTTTCTTAAGGAGCGGCGTCTCGTGTCATCACAAAAAGAACTTTCAATGATTTAAAAAAAAAAAAAAAAAAATCTGAAAAAGAATCAGGGTAGCATAACTTTGCACGCTCTATCCATTTCTGCAATAAAAAAAATTAAGGTCGACAGTATCGATACTCCATTAATCTCGGGGTGTACGTTCTCCTAATTACTCGAATTTGGTCCCATTTTGGTGCTTCTGAACTGACACACGTCGGTACTAATGATGATGGTACTTCAAATATGTTAATTAGAGTACTATAATTATGTTAATGATTTGATGGATTTCGTTCTGCGCTAAATCATCACCTTGTAATATTTAATGACAACTCCTTTTTTTAATTCATCAATGAAAAAATGTAGACCAAATAACTAATTATAACGAGATGGTATATGTAAATGAAGTTTTTTTATAAAAGAATTTTAATTGTGGTAAAGTACTTACAACGTTAAAAGTAAAATATGTCATTCTCAGTATGTAACAATAGAAATTTCTTGATATACAGGTATACATTTGTGTATAATTATGCGTGTAGTCTGTTATACTTCTTAAACTTATTTTTAATTTTAATTATAATTTCAAACAAAATTAACCTAAATTTTTAACAGTTATATTAGAAACAAAACAGAAATTTGCAATTTAATTACAATTCTAATCAGTCTAAATTTATCTTATTTGCATTATTGCAGATTTTTTAATTGTTTATAAATTCGTAATAATAACTGTGATAATAATATTTAATTATTTATTATAATATTATTGAAAAAAAAATAATAACAATTATTAAAAAGACATACTTTTAAATATTTTATCCTCTTTACCAAATTTTTATTGGACGTTTAAAAATACTATTTCTAATATCAAATAATAAAAAAACAATTGAAAAATCAAATTTTTAATTCAAATCAACAAGAATTATGTAGAATTAAACAACAATTAACTTGGTCTTAAACATTTACTCGTGGACGTGTTATACCAATACTTATTAATAAATAACAATTAGATCGCGCGTTAAAGCCACTTACTTTTATTAAACTGCAACGATGTTATAACAACGATGGATGTTCCTCCAGTTCTTGGTAGACACTCGTCAGATTGTACCTTGATCCACCCTGCAGTACGGTTGAAGTCAGTGCACCTACTGAGCGTCGGTCTACCTGCTTCAGGTGGGAGGAGAAATGAAGGTTGCCCCTCCGTATGATGGAGTACCGGTACCAACATGTACTGGAGGAGGAGGGGGAGACCACGTGGTTAGAACGGAGAAAGTGAAACGTCACGGAGATCTGCATGTCTCCACCCAGACTGGACCAAACTTGTCAGATCTAATTTTTACGTCAGATAACAATTTACTATAAGTTGAAAAAATTACATCTTCAACTCATCCTTTACACGTCTAAACCTAATCTTTTTACCTATATAACACATCTTATTTCCTCTTCGCTCAAAGTGAGGATGAACTATAAAAAGAATATTTCTAGCATTTCATGCTCAAGAAGAGGAAAGATGACGTAATCACGTCTTTTTCCTTCTTTTTTTCTCTAAAATGGTGCAAAATAGGAGGGAATTAAACGAAAAGAGAGCTTAATAACGAATAAAATATGAAATTTATTTCAACTCGGGATACTCTGGTTCACATTTAACTTGGTTTTCGTCGTGTTTGTAACGTCTTGACTCATTGGTGTGTTGTTTATAACGAAGAATTTCATTGGTCCGAACTAAGCCGAAAGATACCCGAGCGTTTCCGATGAAAACCAAGTTAAATAGTAACTTTGATTTAGTATAATTATTGCCAATTAAATTTTTAAGTGTTGTTTTGTCAAGCTTGTAAAATATTTGTAACATTTTCTTAACTTTTCCTTTTTTATTTGTTATTAAACTTAATTGTTTACTTCTATGTCTCAAATACGTAAACAATATAAAGTTCTAATTTTTAAAATGGTTTACGTAATATTTAATAATAGTGTGGTATTTAATAATATACAATATTCAGATTTATTGTTCAGGACAACAAAAGCGTTAAATTTTAACAATACAATAAGTAGTACAAGGTGGTCCTATATTTAAATATAGGAACAATTTTTTAATGCTTTTCTGTCGACAAAATATATATGATTAAAAATATGTTTCTTTATAAACTTTATTACGAAATTATTTCGTAATAATTGTTTTGAATAAAGAATAATAGTTATAAGTTGGTGATATATCTGTATTATTGTAAAATGTTTTCTATGATTAAAACATAGCCCGGAACATTTCCCTTGCTGTGTGCTTTGCTTTTAGCAATTTTGATGATGGGATACAATCACAAGAATCTTCAAGTATATTATAAATATTGTATATACGTAATCTCTGGATACCACGAACTACACCCCTGTTATATTTGTGGGCGTTATCATGCAGTCTATTGATGGGGACTCAAAATATGTTTGTATACATTTTAATTACTATAATATTTATGAGTTTAAATATAGGAATTTCCTATACTTATAGGCATAATTCTATTAAGTCTCCTTCGGTATATGCATCAGCACCTCACTCAAAAATTATAAGACTGCATATATTTTTTCTATTAGAATTATATGGTATAGAAAAATATAAATTTCGTGGTATCCTGAGGTGTATATATTATATATAATATAATGCATTTCAGATTGACTGATGATTCAGGGCCCTTCCTTAGTATAGTTTCGATATGTATTTCAATACATTTTACTTTTTTACATTCAACTCTTCGTCACGACACCATTTGTTTTTGGCACCAAAAATATATTGGCAAAAATCAATAATAACCTAGATTACATGAACTGTCAAACACTCCTGTTTCTATATAACAAATTCTGTTACAGCCTACCATGTATGATTGCACTCTTCAGTGTTCCGTATCAAACATTTTAATCGATCAATATTTTTCTGTTATGATTTAGCCTAATAATTTTCTAACTGTATCAATATTGTCAAACACAATATAAAAATTTTACTGTTATTATTGGATTAAATTTTCAATAATTCTCACGTATCATCTATAATGTTATAACAATGGTTATACGTGGTGAATCATAGGATATCACGTGACTTATAGACACGCCATAAGTGCAATACTGATGCACGTAACTGCATTATAAAGTTACGCTGCTAACAAACTAGGCTACGATAAAGGATATGATGTTGGTTGTTTGCATAATATTAATGTCGTATCTAGTTTATATTGTCGGATAATTTATTTTGATATGTTAATTAAATTTTAATCAATGATGATTTAATCAATAATCTTATCAATTATTGAGATATTATTTAATTTTAATAAGTGATTTCAGTTTTATTTTCGGACTAAATATATATATATATATACTTACAGATGATTTCTTTATCTTTAGCTTTCAAAAATAGACATACACCCGATTGCATAGATAAGGTTTAACTTTAATCCAGGCTTTTTTTATTTCAATTGTTACAATAATTGAAATTAACAAACGCCTAGCTTACAGGTAAACCTCATCTGTTTGTATATAGTCCATTCAGGTAAAAGTTTGTTATTTCTTTATGAATGATAAGAAACTTTCCTATTGAAAAATTAGATCTTCAACTCATCTTTTACACGTCTAAATTTAATATTTTTTCCTCTAAAATGGTGCAAAATAGGAGAAAAAAAATACGAGAGGAGAGCTTAATAGTAAAGAAAACATGAAATTTATTATAACTCGGGTGACCTTTAGTATATAATGGATTGTTTCCTTCTGCACTGTGACAACTGATAGTATATTTATTTATCAAATGAATATTATCATAGAGAACGAAAGGTCCTTCTATATAAATGACAACTTTGTTTAAAAAAGTTATGAGAAAGGTCATTGAATCCAAAATTATAAAATCTGGATTACGCCTGCATCTGTCAAGTATTTAGTGCAATTCTGAAATGAAATTTCTGTACTTTCATATTTTTTTTCTATAAATATGTGATATTTATAAGTACTATGGGTGAAATTTTAAAGTATAATGTGTAACTATTTTATATGCGGGGTTTTATAACAGTGTTTTATTTTTATTATTATTATACTTATTTTGGCACCTTTCTCTTCAATATAATTTTATAAGATTTATATAAGCTTATATTACATTTACATTGCAATCAAAATTATATCATGTTTCAAGATTATATACAATCCGTCCTTTGGTCATTTAAATTAATATATTTTACCTTTTCTTGAGTTTGTTAAATTTTATTAATTTATTTTTTGTTTTATTTTTTACCGACAAATTCTTATGCATGCGGGTCACTGAATACGACATAATTATATTTTGTTTAGCGTTATGCAAATTAAGTTCATATAAAATGTATGTTAATCACATATCGACGTGATAATATCAGAGATTTTTTAGTGTATTGTTCTCTTTGGAAATATCCTAACTTCATTGGTTAACAAAATGGAGTAAGGATATTTAGCTTACCAGTGGAGTTAGGATAAGGATATTTCTTTGCTACCACTTCGATATAGCATTTTAAAATTAATAAGAGTAAAGGCTATATGATAAAGGCGACGTTTCGCATATTTTTAATTTGATGTAATAGACAATAATGGTTGCATTTTTTTATTTCATAATTAGAAAATATACCTAAAATTATGCTTTTCTAAATTTTTTCGGATTTTTTGGAGTGCGGGAACTAATTTTTAAAAAAATATTTAAAATACCTGAATTTGGGTGGTACACCTGATGGGACAACCGTGACGTCATTTGTCGTGCTTTGATTGGCTGTTGATGATGTCACGGCTGCTGTGATTGGCTGTCGATGACGTCACGGTTGTCCCATCAGGTGTACCACCCAAATTCAGACATTTTAAATATTTTTTTAAAATTAGTTCCCGCACTCCAAAAAATCTGAAAAAATTCAGAAAAGCTTAATTTAATGTATATTTTCTAATTATGAAATAAAAAAATGCAACCATTATTGTCTATTTATTAGGTGTTGCTTGTTATTTTAAATGTGAGAGTTTATTCAGATAATATCAAGAACAGTTTGATAAAATGATAATAATTCAATTGTGTTTGGAATTAAAATATAACATTAAATCGTTAATGCTACAGAAATTTTATACCATGGATATATATAGCTTGATTGTATTGGTAAAAACAGACACGATCGATTTAATTTTATTGTCTGTTCCGAATCGTGTGACCTTTAAAATCTGATTATAATGTTATAATAGTGCATGGGCGTTGTCTATATTATAGAGACGGTATTTACAATAAAGCTAAACGTTCCGTATTAAAATATTACGAAATAGACTATCAGATCATTGAGATAAAGGGCTTGATGGACAGGTAGTCTTATAATCTTATAGGTGGTCCATAGAGAAAAAGTAAAGGTGTTCGTCCTGACTGAGGTTTTCCACGGTTCCCTCAGTCTCACCTCAGCGAATGCTGGGACATACGTACAGGCCGTGGCCACCATCCTTTCCCTCCCTTAATTATCTCTATCCATTACCCCGTCTTAAGCTCCAAAGATACACATGCATGCAGCTGCATGATTATTTCGAATTTACTAATTTCGCGAAGAGGTCACTGCCCTTGTATCGATTTGTTTATCACCGTGTCAAAGGTCACTATGAACGGTTCCGCAGGTGATTGACAGCTGAATTGATGGTCGGTGCGTGTGGCTTACCTTACATATTATATGCAGCTGTCTAACCTGGAAACCGTGGAGCGTGACGCCGCTAGCCCAGTTTACACCGTCAGCTGATTGTCCCTCGCCGGAAATGCAAACTTTACCCCCCCCCCTCTCCCTACCAAAGTTTCTGCGTGCTTTTTGAGTCGTAAATTAATCCACATTACATGGCGTTAATTGCTTTAAAATAATGAGGATGAGAATTCAACACAGAAACAAAACATACTCTAATTATATAATACATAATATACAGTCAAATTAATTTAATATTTCTTCCGGAAGTAGCCGGAAGTGTGAAGTTTGCAGTTCTTCTGTTTGTGATTAAGTTTTGAAATTTTTCAGGGTGGTTTGAAATACAAGTACTGACCTATGTGTGGAATTGTAACACTGATATATAATTAGGAATACCAGAAACTTAACACTTCCGGCTACTTCCGGAGGGAATATCATGTAAATTTGACTGTGATATATGCGTAATATTACTAACAATAAGAGAATTAAAACATTATGTTTTTTTAAAGACGACAAGTTATTTACATTTATCCAAATCTCATGACCTACTCTAGATTTGTTTATACTTTTTATTAATCTATTTTTTATTAATTGTGCAATGTACATTATTAATGTGATTAAAATTAATATCCAATTAAGAATGGTCCAGTTAAAAAATAATTATCATTGACTTTAAGGGTAAGGTAACTTGGATCAGGTTATCGATGTAGAATTCCATGTGATTATCATGTAAACCTTAACAGACACACAAAATTCTGTTTTTTTTTTTTCTTTCTTTCTTTTTTTTTTTCTTTCTTTTTTTTTTTTTTTTTAGAGACAGAGGAACCATTGAAAAAAAAAATCAAAACAATTTTTCTATCCGTATTTTTCAATTAATTTGTTTAGTTTGGCTTTCCATCAATCATGGGGAATCGATATTATATTATATATCTTCTAAAAATTAAAAAAAAAATGGATCGAAGAACTGTTTTGAAATTATTTCTGTGGCTATTAGGTACTAAAATCTGTCTCTCAAAAAAATTTAAGAATTGTTGTGTAACTGCTAAGGCTTACATGTTAATCAAATGGGACTACATCGATCAGCTGATCCGTGTTACCTTACCCTTATTTATTTATTTATTTGTGACTTAGAAATTTACCTAAAAATTAGGAGAAAAAAATAAGTTTTGAAATAAAACGTGCAATATGAAAATATATGTAACAAGTTACCTCTAATCTTCATTAATCATTATTACACCTGTACTATATAATTATTTAGTCTGTTCTCAAATTAATAAGCATGGAATTAGGAAATCATAAAAGTATTAAATTGAAATACATAATTGATAAAATGTATAAGTGATGAAACATTTTAAACGAGTGAAAGGATAATATATAACATTATATTAAAACAAGAAGTATAACGGAATCGTGATGTTATAAAAGTATATTTATATAAAAATCACGAGTGTTTACATAATAATGGTGTATTTCGTGCGTTGTGTGGGTGAAATAGACAACCGTAACTCTCTCGGTATCAGCTGCTGCCAGGAAAAGTACTGAGGGATACACCGCAATTTCTCTTGGACATAAATCGTTTTCTTCATACTATTATGGCAGTTGTATTGCAAATTAAATTTGATGGTCTTTACCTCCTAGCTCTCTTACTTAATTTTTTCTGATAATGTTCCAATAAATTAAAAAAAGTAATGGACAACCTACATGATTTTTTTATTACTTTTATTACAAATAGCTGGATAAAGGACCTTAAAGATGTATTATTATAATTTTTAAATACTCAAAATCATGCCGAAAAATGCTGTGACGTCATAGTCATGCATATATTTGGCATGCAAGCATAGAAGAATTTAATATGTTTCGTCAGAGCGTCTTTCAGTGCAAATTTAAGATTGCTATATAGGAGTATATATAAGGTTAAAGGATGGAGGTGTGGCGCAGTGCACTTGACCGGGTCTCGTCAGATCACCGAAGTCAAGCAACGCCGCGCGTGGTTAGTAGTTGGATGGGTGACCATTTTCAACAAAAACCACGTTTCCCACCCAGGGGTAAATCGTTGCGTTTTTCCACTATGTGGTTCCCCTGGCTTTGGACCATTGCACTTCCGGTTCATTGACAAAAGCTGTAGCGTCCATCCTGGCTGAGGTTTCCACGTTTCCCTCAGCCGCAGGCAAATGCCGGGATGGATTTGCAAGGCCGTGGCCGCCCCCGTTCCGGAAGAGCCCGCGAAACGCTCAAGTTAGGGTTTCGGAAGGTTCGGGGTTTCAAAGTAGTACGTAATTAGTAAGTAGAAGTACCCAATAGGGTTTGATTAAAAATTAAAAAAAAAAAAAAAAAAAAAATTAAACCGAAGTATTCTATTCAAATATGTAATAAAAAAATTCCATGCAGATTTTCTACTTGCATTTTTTTATTTTTTTTTTATTTTTTTTTTACCATACAGATTACAGCGAACTGTTTAAAGAATTAACATCTTAATGAAAAAGCTATGCCAATGCAACGATCGATTGTCAAAAAATTTGAAGAAAAATAGAAGTTACTTTGAAATGGACAACCTGCATAAAATTTTTATTGCATATTTGGATAATGGATCACGAGTTCTGTTTTATCTATTATGTTGATACTTTTTGAAACCTTTATTATCATACTGCAAAACACTGTGACGTCATAGTCATGCAGGCAAGTTAACAGACAATCATATAGGGAAAGACGTTGCATGACTATGACGTCACAGCGCTTTGCATTGCAGAACGATATTTAGGGGGTTAAAAAAAATGAAAGATATTATTATTTTTTATACTATATTTCTCACTTGTTACATATATAACAGTTGGCAAGTGATACTATAACAGTCCTATAAAGAACAAAACGTAACAGGGTTGCGAATAGTATCCCTTTTAACGATTAAAATAATAATACTGAGGAAAACATAACAATAAGATAACAGGCATATAAATAACTCGATATCTTCTATTTTTTTTTTTTTTTACAAGGATACACCCCTAAGAGCTTACAGCTCGCGGCGGGGTACTGGGTAGGGATAAGGTAGGGAACGGATAGTGGCCACGGCCTGCATGCTACGCGTCCCAGCATTCGCTGAGGTGAGACTGAGGGAACCGTGGAAAACCTCAGTCAGGACGGACACCTCTACTTTTTCTCAATGGACCAAAGCGATGTCCAAAGCCTGGGGAACCACACACAAGTGCATCACTGCACTGGGTGTGGAAAGCGAGATGAATTTACCCCAGGGAGGGAGCAGCGTATTTTTTACTTGAAATGGGCACCCATCCAAGTACTAACCACGCTTGACGTAGCCTGACTTCGGTGATCTAACGAGAACCGGTCAATGCAAATATGAAATAAAAAATTTCATGCAGCCCATGAATATTTGAAAAAAAAAATTTTTTTTTTTTCAGAGTAATTCCAGCTAAATATAATATTAAGATCTCATTGAGTCAAAACGTTAATGACCTTAATTCCACAGTTTATAAAATGTTACATTTTATCGCAACAGGCAAACGGGCAACATGCATTTCTCTTTATCTAAGCTTAATATAAACAAATAAAAGCGTCGCTTTAGATAATATTATATCACTGATAAGAGCTTTAATGCTATTTTTAGTCCTCAAATACGCAACATATTAAAACAAGGTAATGCAATACCTGCAAACTATTCGGATGTCCAAACTCTTTTCAAATAATTCATATCATCTCATAGTTTTACTTCTGCTAAAACTGACGAAATGGTCAAAAGATTCTTCTAAGGGGACGCAATATATAATATGACGTATTCTAATGTACGTATTACATAAATTTCCAGGTGGTTGATAAACAATGTCCTAAATAAATTAAATTTTAATGAATTTTGATCTAAATCACTGTCTCGAATTTGCCGACAACAAACTGGCACGGCGGAAGCGAAGGCATCCCGCGAGGAAGGAAGTCCGAGTGACGATCGCGGTTACTTCTTGGTGCATCCCAGAGGTTGTCTAACTGCTAGAGTGACCTCAGTTGATTCAGATCTCGGAATCGGCTCCTTCAGTGCTGTATACAAAATTTGCAAGAGGCTTTGAACTCGCCATGACATACAAACTTTCTGATCAGTGCTGAGAAAATTGAAGTTTATCATTCGTCTTATTTTTTTTTGCTTCAACTGAATCCTAGCACAAGGTACTGGCCACAATTAAGTGACTGAATTTAACCTCCCGGCTCTTCGTAGATGATAGATGAATTTAGGAGCGCATGTTATTGGTCAGCTGTTTTAAACTGTGCATGGTTATCGCTGGCTTAGTTGGCGAACTGTTCCGAAATTAGTCGAGGACCAAACTTGTTCAATTTGCCATTGTAAGAGTTCCTAAGCCATCCTGTCCAGTCATTATTCTACAATCCTTGAGTGTGTTAAAGATTGCTACAATAGGAATGTTGTATACTGTATTATAGTGAATGAAATTATCATTTCGAAGACTGAAATTATATTCCATGAAATCATTTAGTCACATCATATTCCAGGGCATCTCTAGGTCGTAATAAAATCTCGTTTATTCTTGATTGCATTAAGCTAAAATAATATTAACATTATTTTGTAATGTTTCTTAATTTCCTAACTAACAAAATTACAACATTCACAGAAATGTTACATTTATTTATATTTTACTTCCGCTACAAAGTACCAGGACATAATTTTCATATATTTTTGTAAAACATAAATTATCTCATGCTGATATAGTTAAGTTCCAATAATAGCAGAAAACACACACAATGTAAACAGAAGTTAGACATTATAATATTTCCCTATTAAATTAATATAAACCAAATTATATAATTTACAGCCATCGCACACAAAATATACGGGATTAGATAAAGCCGGGTGCTATTCTGACTCTTTTTCAGATTTTTTAGGACTTTAAGGTAGAGATAACGCCGAACAGCTGTTCGACGTAATTTGATTAACATGTGAACCTTAGTAAATTCACAAAAATTCTGAAATTTTTTTGGGTGCCTAAATGCCACAGAAAAAGTTGCAAAACAATTTAAGAGTCGATTTTTTTTAATTAAGTTCTTAGTTTGTCTCTCCATGGGAAAGCCCTATATGCTGAAAATTAAAAAAATAATAATTAAAAAAAATCGGCTCGTTAAATTGTTTTGATTTTTTTTTATGGCTTTTAGGCATTAATATCTGTCTCAAAAAAATGTCAGAATTTTGTGAATTTGCTAAGGTTTACATGTTAATCAAAGGGGAGTACGTCGAGCAGCTGTTCAGCATTATCTCTACCATAATGAAAGGATAGTATTTAAAAGGCGCGTGAGTTCAAACCAGACCTCAGAAAAACTATTTAACAATACTTCCTATAAGTCTCTAAAATATCAAAGTAGCATAACTTTGCACCCTTTGTCCATTTCTACAATAAAAATTTTACTCATCTACTCTATTATAACTGATCAAACTGATAATTACACATAAAAATGCAGTCTGTTCAATATTTAGTCCTTTCCCCCTTGTTTTTTACATAATTCAAATTCAATTTCAAATTTTTTATTCAATCGTTTAGGTTGTACATAGACGAACTTAGATCATGTCAATTAAAATTAATCGTCAATTAATTAATGAGTTATTAACAGAGAGCGTTAATAATTAACGCTCTCTGTTATTAATAAAGATAAACTATTTGACATGATCCTACTTTTTTTTATCAGAACTCTTTTGATATGTAAAACAACATTATATAATATAGGAACCTAGCCTGACTTCCTATTATTACACACAATTAATTCAACACAATGAAACCTCTCCCTGTTGCATTGTTACTTCATGTGGTTATATTCATGATATTATTGTTGACCACATACAGTTCGTTGACACCAAGTTATACTATCTGATGTTGCATAATAAAGGCTTCAAGTCAGCTGATTTTGCGGTGTTCCCACCGTCCTATCTTAACCTATGAAAAAAAAAACTCGAAATTGCTTTTTTATTGTCACAAAAGAAATTTTTTATAGAAAAATGAGTTCTTGATTTTATTATCAGAAGACCTCTAAATGGGAGGGGGGGGGGGTTATGGTTTCAAATTGATTGTTTTAATATTTACTGAGAAAAAATTCAAATTTTCTAACATGGTGGCTTATGAAGAAAATTTTCCCGCCGGGGAACACTTGAAGCCTCTATAGGATCGTATAATCGTTTCATAATCTTTGAATTTTAAATTAACTTAATGTCTTGAAACATTAGGAGACTTGCATCACTTTTTAATGTTTCATATTAACAATAAATCTTTATCAATGTTTTTTAATGGATGAGATGAAGAAACTCCTGGAATTTGATAAAATTATTTTTTTCTCCATTCTTTTATCGCATTTGTTTCATAATGGAAGAAAGTTTTACGCACCAAGTTTTTGAGTTAATTACTAAAACATATACAAGGGTGCATGAAGGTGATTATACTATTGTAAATGTGCAAGACAGCAGAACTTTTGGAAACCTTTTTATAATTATCGTAACAATGTCTACAAGTGATAAAAACTTGAGTGAAAAAAATATATGAAGACAAAAAAATGTAAATTCTATTTTATTTTTGTGGTAGTTTAGTAATCCATGAAACCAAATCTAAATTTGTAATAAATTCACATGAAAATTAGCATAATTTTTAGCGTAATTGTTAGTAGTAAAATTTAATATTCATTTCCAGAGTTACTAAAATTATTTATTTGCTATGAAAAAAAAAATGGTCTATGCGTCATTTTTTTTTTTAATTAAAGAAAAGGATAGCTAACCCGTAAAAACACAGATTATCGAAAAAAATGATAAATTGCTCTATTCAGAAGGGCTGTAGAAAATAAAATAGTATCCAAATTATTTAATTATCTATTGAATTAATTAATTTTAATCATAAATTTTGTCTATCTTTTTCTTTAATTAAAAAGGTACTAAAAGTACATATTATATTAAAAAAAAAATGCTATGCTAAATGCATTGTGAATTAGTCATCTCCTTTCATATTTTCAAATTTCAAAAACCACAAAAACTGCATAGTGCTGAAGAAAATGTAAGTGAAAGTTATCTTTCGTTTATTATTCTGAAGCGGTTTAAAAGTGGACACAAGTAGAACTACAAGCACACAAAACTAAATATATACCTTTAGTTCTCAGATAATTTCAGAATTTTCAGGTGGGAAACTTGTATATTGTTTTACTTACAAAAACTTGCAAGAAAATGGAGCACTTCACTTAATTTTACGTTAAAATATATTTATTTATTAATTTATTTCACCAATACAAATTACAACATAAATACAAGAAAAAAAATATATATATATATAATAATAGCTAACGGTGAAATAGGATATCTTACAAGGCACTATATTATATAGGTTATACCGGAGAGGCACCGCATGTAGTCATTGCGTCATGTTATATACTTCTGGACATCACGAACGTTACTCCTGCCTCACTTGCTAGAGCTGCAGCTACAATGTAGAGAGATGCAGATTTGTAATTTTAGGACATATAAGAAGAGCATTCAGTCTATCAATATCAAAATATCCATTCACGATATATGATATCTTATTTGATCTGTAGTGGCAGGATTTACAAACTATTTTGTGATCTGTGATATGTATTTTATACTTTGTTGTGCATAGTGATACAAGTTGTTATTTATGTATAAATATGGACGATCGACGTTATGTCTTGAGTTTAATATTATTGACTTGCTTATATTGTATAATCAATCGAAAAGCAATAAAGATTATTTATTTTATTTATTTATTTATTTATTTATTAATTTATTTATTTATTTATTTATTTATTTATTTATTTATTTATTTATTTCACCCAAAGAAAATGCAAAAAAAAAAATATATATACAAAGCATACAAGGGTGTGGATAACATACAAAAGCGTATGAATTATGAATTATGAATGAAATAGTTTTGGTTCACCACGCCTCCTCCATAGACTGCGTGCAGGTACAAACACAGAAAGAGAAACGTTCGTGGTGTCCAGAGGTGTATGTTTTGGTCATCAACAGCTAGAGGTCACGGTGCCCAAGAGTTTTGGTTCACCATACCCTAGTTAAAAAATTACTTCTTCAACTCATCCTTTACACGTCTAAACCTAATCTTTTTACCTCTAAAACACATCTTATTTCTTCCTCGATCAAAGTGAGGATGAAATGAAGGCAATATTTCTATAACATTCTATGTTCAAGCAGAGAAAAAAATACGTAATCTCATCTTTTTTCCCTCTTTTTTCTTCAAAAATAGTGCAAAATAAGAGGAAATTAGATAAGAGGAGAGCAGCGAATAAACGATGAAATTTATTGAAACTCGGGGGAGTAAAGTTCGTGGTGTACAGTTCTTAAAGTTAAGAATTGGAATACTTGTATAAGAATGTATCCTAACAATTCCAATTTTTAGCTTTAAGAACAACTGTACGTTTGGTCACCAACAGCTAGAGGTCATGCAGAGATCACGGTGTCACACGCATGACCGCCACTAGCCCACATGCGCGCTCCGTGGCCGCTTGCATTGCTCATCGAGTTACGGGTCGTCGCATCACAGATTCCATCATTCCTAATTACATGCACATTCATTAACACAATTATCACTTACATACAAGTAGTTTTGCACAAGAAATATTTTATTTTCTCTTTCATTATGTCGCAAAATTATTAAAATATCTCCTCATGTTATCTATTGTAAAAACATAATAGAAAATTTTATGCACGCGTGTACAAAAGAAAAAAATATCAAGTAATCAAAATTTTAATATTTTCTTATGCTTTTGTATGGAAAGGAAAAAAAATTGGCTTAAACTTTCACTTGATTTTGCCCTATTTTAAAATGATTCATCGCAACCTTTTTTTGTTGAGAAGTCGTGAGCTCTGAATTGGTTTTGTTTATAAATCTCCATCGCTCTTTTTCTTTTTAATGACACGATTTTGATCCATGATTAAACGATTCTCCTATAATCAAACAAAAATGTGACAGATTTTCAATCACGAATTTAGCTTGACCTTTTTATTATACGTAGAAAGGATTACAAACTAAAAGAAAAATGCATTTTAATGATACGATTTATTGAGTTTTCCTTAGTAAAAAAAATGTGATTTTTTTATTAAATCAATATTAGCTTTCATATAATTTATTTTGCAAGTCATCAATAAATCCATCATAAATATTAATTTTAAAAATCTAAAATGTATATAAAATATTAATGAAAATTATACGCTTTCTTCCATGCCTCACTTATCTTTTTAACTTTCAATAGAGCAGCAATGACAATGAACTTTGATGGTATTTTTTGTGGTATTTAGTAAAACTTTTAAATTAAATACAATTATTTAATTAAACTCTCACATTTTATAACAATCCACATTATTGTAGCTGTACTCAACAATGTTGTTTATTAGAGGTCACGGTGTATAGGTGCATATCTCGTGATCTCGGAGGCTAATTATTGCGATGCATCAGCTGTATGCAACAATGATAAATGGAATGGGAAATAGACTGAAAATAATTAACTCACACCTATTATTATAGTGCATCATTGTACGGTATTGAAGCAAGGCAGCTACTTTATAATAATTTAACATTGTTCAGAACAAACTTTTCATGCTCTATGTATGCTAAAGATTTTTTTTTTTTTTTTTTTTAACTTGATGCTATTTTACTGTGTTGCAGATCTTGTAAAAAGACCGCTTCTTTAAAATAGACATGCGCATCATTAATGAGTATTCTTTCTCCTTTTTTTGAGTAATTTCTTAAAGCAAAATATTTTTTTTAAAAATGAAATTATTGAAATAATTGCAGAGTAAACTCAAGCAAAACTAAAATTATCAGTAAATTTAATGCCTGAAATAATTTCAGAGATAGTTTATTATGTAATTTCATTAAATTTCAGATTTTTTCTAATAAATAATTATTAAAAATATTCTAAAACATAAAAAAATTAATTATACTTCAAAAAAATTGAAGTATTAAATGTCAAGATATTTTTTTATAAATAATTAATAAAAATATTCTAAAGCATAAAAGTAACACAAAAATTGAAGATAATATTTTATTACATATTTTGATATACAATAAATACACACCATCAGGATGATGAAACTTGGTGTCCTCGTGGTGTGAACGTTTTCTCTCACTGATGGTACCAGTTGGGGATGATCACAAGATAGTGGCAGTATCTTAATGTGTTCTTCACGTTCAATCCTGACGTTGCCGAGCTCTGCCGCGGCTCGTAAGTCGTGATCTGGGCAGAATCTGCACTACCTCCTCCTCGTCTTCTTGTGGTACCTTGCTGTAAGAGACACCGGTTTTGATTGATCCTCTGTACACCGGCGAGCCTCTTGATTGTTGAGGAAAGTAAATGGGATCTGTTTCTGTTCTTGTGGTTTCTGTTTCTTGGTTTGGTGAGGAACCCTCTGGTGTTCTTCCACCGTCCTCTTGAGAAGACTCTTGAGCACCAGAAGTTGGTCTTCGAGTTTGTTCTTCGGGAACGTTCCTTACCACCTCTCTGGGCTTCTGAGAGAAGAATTCATCGACTGTCGGTGACCTTTCAAATGAATCTTGACGTAATGGAGGTGACCTTTGACCTTCAGGGGGTGACATTTGACCTTCAAACAAATTTTGACGTAACGGAGGTGACCTTGTACCTTCAAATGACCCTTGACTTGACGGAGGTGACCTTTGACCTTCAAATGACCCTTGACTTGATGGAGGTGACCTTGTACCTTCAAATGGGTATTGCCGTAATGGAGGTCCTCTATTACCATCTCTAGATCTAAGAATAAAACCGTTTGGTGGAGGTCTTATTGATTCTCCTCTAGCATCTTGAGGAAATGGTCCATTATTATTATCTTTTGAAAATCCACCCTGGAATGACCCTAAATCTTTTGATCCAAACGGTTGGAAGGCGTCAGGACCAGGGTCGTATCTTTGATGGAAATTCGGCTCTTGGTCCCTCGTTGGTGGCTTCTCACTCAGCGACTTTTCATCTTTAGAGTTGCGATATCCTCCGTCTTCATACTCCCTTCTTACGTGGTAATCTCTCGGTGTATACCCTGGCGAAGGACTGAAAATACCAAAACCCCTATCGTACTGTACTGGTGTTCTATAATCAAATTCTCCAATATTAAATGGTGATTGAACTATATAACCAGGTCTATTAAAATTATTGTAGTACGGTTGAAAATTATTGTAATGGGTAAATGGGTTACCGAAATCTTGTTGGTATCGGTCGTTAAAGTTTCTATCGAAGGTTGAAGGTTTTTCTTGTCTTGGTTGAACCTCACGGTGCTCAGGTCGCGGGACTTGTGGACCTTCTTCCTCGCCAGGGTTGGTCGGAGGTGACTCTGTAGAGGTCTTGGGGTCGCGTGACGACACCCGGTTACCGAATCCTGAACCTTGGACGAAGGAGGAAGGGTGGCGCAACCCTCCACCGCCCTGACAGCGCACCGAGCCTACCATGCAGCTTGCCACCAAGAGCCACTGAAACACACAGAGCGAATTTGTAACCTAGTTATGACGTATACCGAGCCTAGTTGCTTGAAATAAATTTCATATTTTCTTCGCTATTATTAAGCTCTCTCCTCGTCTAATTTCCTCTTATTTTGCACCATTTTAGAGAGAAAACGACGAGATTACGTCTTTCTTCCTCTTCTTGAGCATAAAATGTTAGAAATAATATTTTTATCCTCACTTTTGAGCGTGGAGGAAATAATATGTGTTTTAGAGGTAAAAATATTAGATTTAAACATGTAAAAGATGAGTTGAAGATGTAAATTTTCAACTAGGAATAGCTAGTTGCTAGTTGAAAATTTTTATTGCATATTTGGATAGAGGACCTCGATTTATGTTTTTTGTCAATTTCTTGCAGATTTTTTTAATACCCTCAAAATCAAGGGAAAAGATTTAAGGGTATATTATAAAAGGGTTAATAAAATCAAAAGAAATTGACAAAACATATTATAAATCGAGTTTTTTTTTTTTTTTTTTTCATATCAATAAAAAATTTCAAGCAGGTTGTCTATTATGATGTTTAAAGTTGATGATAAAAAATTAAATAAAATAATTAACACATTTTGATCATCTTCTCACAGCAAAAACAACAACAAACCGGTTACGATAAAAAAAATCGATTAAAGACCGTTAACTTTTTATTCATTAATAAAATCAGTAATATTAATGCTCTTTTAATAACATGAATCTACACATCTCTTTCACAGGATGATAATTTAATTTATTTCTTAATGTTGATGAATTATAGCGATGGTTTATTAACATTTGACCGATTTAATTTTAAAATATATACTAATGAATTTTAAATTAAAAATCAATTTATCAAATAAGATAAATTCGTATTTCTATAAAATTAATTAACACTTATACCTTTTTTAATTCAAATATTTGATGAATAGAAAGCACTTTCAAATTAAAATAAAAAATTCTTTGTACGTTGATTTTAATTACTTTCTTAAAATATAAAAAAAAATTGATATTTTTGTCTCAGAATTTAACCTTAATTAATAATTAAGTTATAACGATTAATCTCAGTAACTTCGGCGTCATAATGTTGTAATGAAAATTTCTGTCAGGTGGAATCAAATGAAATAAGTTTTAAAAATTTCTGAAACTTTATAATCGCTTAATGGTTTGGCCAAATTCAAGGGGGCAGTTTCCTCACTAACAGCTCCATTTTCGGTTTCTGTCCATAAGACTTCATGTTAAACTTTTACCTCAATTTTCACAAAATTGATAAGACATCAATATTTGTATGCCATCTATTGATGGCTTGTTCAAAGTTCCCTGCAAGTCTTGCTGCATTCATAAGGGCTGATTCTGCATGAGATCTCAATTAACGATTATTGTCACCGGAAGTTCCACCATCTTTCTTTTATGCACCGCCATCTTCTTTTCATACGCAATACATATGAGTGACAAGAACAAGCACTATTAGGAAAGCAGTGATCAGCACAGTAAAATATGTTTTTTTAATAAAATGAATCACTTTAAACACTTTCTCGTGTATTTATTCATCCGTCATCCTTGCAAACAGTGAAAAACATTTAAATATGAGTGGTAAATAGTTGTACGCTGTTTTGACTCACTAGTCAAAATGACCGCAATTCATTTGTTTTTTCTGCTGAAAAGTGTAAAGTTGTTTTTTGACGATTTGGCAACATTGTTATCCCATCCAGTTAAGCTACGAGCAGCATTGCCGAATTGTGCAGTTTTTATGAAGGCTTGTATCTCAAAAAGTAAATGGTTATCTATAATTATTATTTCATCATAATTCTATTTAAAATAATGATTGTTTTTTAAGCTAAAATTTGAATCCATTATTCAGTACCATTACGGAGATTGAAATTTGCATTTGATAACATGCGTTTTTTATATCTCAATTTAAAAAATAATGGCACTGAATTTAGGTGTATTTTATTGCATGAGAATTTTTATTTATTTTTTCTCTATGCAATGCTGAAAAATTGGAGTGATTTACCATTTCCTAAGACTAGTGACAATAATCCTTAACTGAGATTCATCCTTATATAAGTATAATTCATGATTTCATTGCACATTCCAAAATTATGTAAAGGCGGATTTAGATGGCGACAACGGCGATGCGACGCGATTTTGACATAAAGCTGTGAAATCCTATGCAGCAGCGAATTCGCCGGGAATCAACATAAACAATATGAACATTTCTTGCTAAAAATTTTTATGTGTACATGATCAAAATATTACCTTAATTAGAAGCATGTTGTCGTCAGCTCCCACCTAAACTGAGGTGATAATCAAGTACTAATGACTCTTATATAGGCTCGTAGTCCAACCTCCTTGTAGCTTCGCTTGATTAATTCAAGGCACATTTATTTCACCAAGGCTATATTTGACTTACCGTAACATCCAAGCTTTTTATTTACAAATTTAATGCATATTATATTTTAATTTAAAATATATATATTTTATACACAATTTTTATGCATACAATATTTTTACGTAACAATTAATACTTCAAGGTTTTTAATAATAAAAAAATCTAGAACGTTTATGTTCATTGTTATTGTTATGGACACGTGTTTTTAATTGCTGTCTTGAAGTATGGGAATTTGACCCTTATTTCCTCAACAATCAGAGCGCAGTTTCCCGTCTAGGAGAACCTTGAGCTACTCGGCGGACGCTCGGAGACGTCTCTGACTCCGGAGAGCCTTGAGCATGTCCGGACATTAGTCACGTTTTATCTTTGTATATTTGCTTGTTGAATCCATTACAGTATTTTATTTATTTCATTTTTTTAAAGATGAATCTCAGTAGATTGATGATATCTCGCAATCGTACCGCCTAAATGCTACAAGACTTGCAGGGGACTTAGAACTCACCATCAGTAGGTGGCATGAAAATTTTGAAGTAGATCGGTCTTATCAGTTTTGTGAAAACCAAGGTAGAAATTTAATATTGGCTTTATGGACGAAAACCGGAAATGGAGCTTTTGAAAGAAAACTGCAAGACTGCATTTGCTCAAACCATAAGCGATTAAGTTTTAGAACATTCTCAATTTTTTAAAATTTATTTCATTCGATTACGTCTGACAGAAATTTCCTTTAACTCACGTAGTAACTGCATGAGGTCAATCGTAAAGGTGGATTCACATGGCGATTTTTATCATGCGACGCGAATAATGCGCACTTGCTGTAACATTCATTGGTGGCCATATTTGGCGATTAAAAGAAAAAGAGCATCATAATTAATGCGATTCCCTGCGAATTCGCCGCCGCATAAGATTTCACAGCTTTTACGTCAAAATCGCGTCGCCGTTGTCGCCATCTGAATCCGCCTTTAAGCCATCCTCCAGGTAAACTGATCTTACGTTCTCCATTGTTCTCCGGTCGGTCCGAGACTTCTCTGGAGAACCTTGAGCGTGTCCGGACATTGGTCATGTTGTAAACTCGATGTTGTGTCCTGCCTTTGTATTAACAATAATTATGTCAAGTGAAACCGCTAATGTAATTGTAAATTATGAGTGTTGTCATAACGTTTAGGTGTATTGTAATTTTAAAAGATGGGATGGATATCTCGTTTTTCCAGGTGTTATTTTTTATTAAAAATAAATAAAAATGAAATCGTCTTTATTGAGATTTAGACCATCCAACTTAATATAATACGCATAAATTAATTATTTTTGACAATAAAATCATATCACACATTATTCTTAATATTGTAATATACTGTAATTTTATATATATATGAATACGAAACTGCTTATCTATTTTATAATACATATATATATATATATATATATATATATATTATATATATATATATATATATATATATATATATATATATATATATATATATATATAACTTTTTAGATTTTGTCACAACGTTAATTACAACTGATTTTATCATGGTTATTATTCAATAGAATGATGTGTCTTAAGGGAAATTTCGTTATATCAAGGGCTTGATGAGCTTATATTATTATATTGGCTGGGACTAATAAATTGATCCAAGTAACGTACAGCGCAATCAATTTTATCATACACCATGTAGATAATTGTAGATATGAGCATGTTCAACTTTTTAAACTCAATTATTTATAAAATTATAAATATTATATACGTAAGTTGAGTGAATGAAAAAATAAAAATAAATATTTGTTCTATAAATCTTCTTAATTGTTACTCCGATGCCAAACGATGTTAAAGGATCTGTGTAAACTGTCGCTCGGTAAAAATAATCAGTTTCCATGTCTGCTACTGTTCTCCATTTTACTCACGCTGTGGCAGTGTAAAAAAACACATGGCTCTGACCTTATCCCTGCTCGTGCAGTGACAAAAAACTTCCTCATTAAAAAATTAGACAAGACTTGATAATTACATGAAGGCCGCGACAAATTTGAATCACGTCTCGTTCATTTTTTCAAGATGATCCTAAAATATTTTAGTAGTTGCTAGTTCTAAATCGGAATAATTCGTCGGTATAAGCTTGCAAAACCAGCTGTAACTTTACTAGTTCCTTATCTGTTTTTTGTTTTATCACTTTCAAAAAGGTTGAGGCATGTAAAAAATTTAGAGTAAGAAGAACAAGAAATTCATGACACCGTAAAGTAAATTATAAATTTAATTAAAGACTTATATATACCTGCATTCATTTCAATGATACATTACAAGAAATTAGGGCTAGGAATAATCTGAAAATATTCTCAGTAAAATTGATTGATTGATTTTTATTTTCCCTCAATACTGTGGTAAAAATCAATCTAATAATTGGCCAACATTTTTTTTATAATTTTTTTCATAAAATATAAGTATATGTACACTTTACAATAAACAACAGTGACCACATAAAACATCAACAGAGCGTTGACAATTTTCTCGTTTACCTCATTGTAAGGTTTGCCGGTGCATTTTAGCCAGTAAATTGAAACTCCAATATCACAGAACCATTCAAAATCATTCAGGTAATTTCCACCAGGTGTTACGGTGTCAATTTTGTCAATAGCTTTATATTAAGTATGAGCCTCAGTTGATTGAGATCTCGGAAACAGCCTACTTGATTTTAATGAGACTCACCACCAAAAAGGTGGCTATTTTTTTTTTTTTTTTTTTTTTTTTTAAATTGGCCCGTTTGGTCAGTTTTGTGAAAATTGAGGTAGTGCCTTATGGACCGAAACCTGAAATGGAGCAGTTGTGAGAAAACTGCCCCCTTGAATTTAGCCAAACCATTAGTAATTAAGTTTTAGAAAATTCTCGATTTTTAAAAATTATTTCACTCGATTCCTTCTGACAGAAATTTTTGATTGGAATTTTTGCTCTTGCTAGCTATACCTGAGACTCATCGTTAACTCTGCAAATATTCTAAATGACGGACGTCTGTGTTGCAGGAGGAGTACGTGCAGGAGAACATCCAGTGGACCAACATTGACTACTTCAACAACAAGGTGGTGTGTGACCTTATTGAGAACAAGCGTCCTCCCGGCATCTTCTGTGTGCTGGACGACGTCTGTGCCACCATGCACGCCGTGTCTGACGGAGTGGATCAGGACCTGCAGCATGTGAGTGGATATGCTGGGGACGTTTCAAAATTTGTTACCTAAATCAAAACTTAATAGAATCAAGATTAAGACTTTGTAAATGCCCTAATAAAACTTTAAGGCAAGATCTCTTATCAAAATAACATAATAATTAACCAATATTGTTTTAAAAACCTGTTTTGCCATCAACAATACATTCAGACAAGAAATTCCTATAAAACTTTGCTAGAACAAAAGGAATTAGAAATCAAAATGGAACATATAAAATGACGATATTCGAATAAAAAAAAATTAAATAGCCAAAGAAGTAGAGTTAGAACCATATACATATTTAAAGAAAGATAAAACATCTATAAAATCTTGCCCTGTTAAGAAAAATTTATTGTTGGTATCTTAAATTAGACTTAATATTTCTCTTTTTATGTGTAACTAATTAAAATTAAATGCTACGATCAAGCAAATTTACCAAGAGAAACTGAGTACAATTTATTCCAAATAAGAAAATTTACTTGAAAGTAATATTTAAGCAATACATTAAAAAGAAGTGCTTATTGTTACATAAATGCATTTGTTAAAACTCAACTTAAACATTGAAGGTGTGATTCATAAAGATATTATAGTTATCCAGGTTTCTCGATCATTAATCATTGAATTAGACTGGCATTCATTCATTACAATAACCTCAAGACAGAGGGCATGTGTTTAGATGCTCTGCAATATCAATTGAACTTGACTCTTTGCCTGGCAACATGAAGAGAGAAGAGAAAAAATCCTATCTCTATTGGCTTACTAGAAGTAAAATGGTTTAATAACCAAAACGTGGGCATAAAAAAAGAAGAAGAATTAGACTGGCACTAACCACATTGAATTAGAATGGCACTAACCATGGTTAGTGAGAAAGCTGGGTAACTCTTTCATGAATTGTCCCCTGAAATTTTACTGATCTTAGTACAAAATTGGTACAAAATCCTTACAACTTGTATTGGACGATTATTAATACAACGTGAACTATGGTTTGGCAGAAACTGAATGCAGCATCAAGCGGTCACCAACATTACCAGCACTGCAAGGAAGGTTTCATCGTACACCACTACGCCGGGATTGTCACATACAACGTTGAGGGCTTCTGTGACCGCAACCGTGATGAGCTGTTTCCCGACCTGGTGGAGTTGATGCAGAGCAGTGCCAAGTGAGTATCACTGGGGGGAGGGGAGGGGATCAGGGAATAAGACAGGGGGGGGGGGGGGAATAAGTGTGTGAAAAAAAAAATGTCATGGTGAAAGGCAGGATGGAATTTATAATTTTACAAATTATTTGCGGTTTAAATTTTTGAGGTATAGACTTGAAACTTTCTTAAGGTATGCACATGTGCAAAACCTATGTCTAGATATTTTTGTTTTGAATCCCAGTTTTATTGGTTCCAAAAAAAATCACTGCCGAAACTCAAATTTTTTGTAAAAATGCGTTTCGGCAGTAATTTTTTAAAACCAATGGAACTGGATACAAAACAAAAATATCTAGACATAGGTTTCACACATGTGCATACCTTAAGAAAGTTTCAAGTCTATACCTCAAAAATTTAAGCCGCAAAAAAATAATTTGCAAAATCTAAATTCAAACCGGCCTCACACCCTTAATTTTTTTAACCGGCAGCATTATTACTTTTAGGCCACCAACAATTATTAAATAGACCTTTACAACAGTCAATCAGTTTAACATTACACCCCCACTTGCTTTAGAAATAAAAAATACTAATGATATTAAATTTATTTATTAATTTAATTGACTTTAGCATGTTAAATGTATACATTGCAACACCAAAGTCAAAGAGCTTCAAACAAAATAAAAAATCAACTTTAGAAATTACAATTTTCTTCTCTATCTTCGTATATTAAAAATATTTTACTTAATGCTAGAAGAGTTATGGCCTCTTCAGCTGAAAATAAAATTTGCACCGCTAGTCATTTAACAGAAGTCAGACCACAACAAGCATTCCAGGTTATGTTCCACCTTAATCTTGCCCCAAATTGTGACAGAAATATTGAAATACAACAAATTGCAGCCAAACTTAATATGACAAGTAGCAAAATTTTAGTACTTAAAATTTTTTAGTTGATTCATTAGCTGATAAGGAAAGGGGGTATTGGCTTGACGGGCACTTGACGCAGTGGTATACGCCTCTGACTCTTAATCGGATGGTCGTGAGTTCGATCCCAGCCATGCACCGCCAAACTTTTCACAAGTGGCGGTTGGTAAAGAACACCCACTCGTGCATCCGGGAGGTGATTGATGGCATCCTCCATCAATTGCCGACCATCCTGACTGAGGTTTCCATGGTTTCCTCAGTTACAACCAGGCGAATGCTGGGATGGATTGCTTAGGCCATGGCCGCCCCGGTTTGGAAGGGACCCACAAAAGTAGGGTCTACGAAGAGCCGGGAGGTTAAATTCAATTCAGTCACTTAAATGTGGCCAGTACCCTGTACTAGGGTTCAGTTAAAAAGCAAAAAAAAGAAGAGTTATGGGTAGAATGAGAAAATGGAGACTAGTTGCAGATGACAAAAAGGTGTGGAAGGATTATGAAAGCGTGTCGAAAATGATTCAGATTTTGGAGTGGGAGCCACTCGAGGAAAGGAGAATATACAACCGATTAGGAAATTTGTTTAAAGTTAACAGGGAGATGGCAGGTTGGAGCGAGTTTAGTGACAGAACTAGGAAAGGTAGATATATTGGGAGGGGGGATCATCGGTGGAAACTGGAGCTCAGGGGTAGTGGAAGTGATGTGGGAAAGTACTCCTTCATAAACCGAACAGTGAGGGAGTGGAATTCCCTGCCATCCGAGGTGGTGGGGGCGGAGAGTTATGGGGGATTTAAGAGTGCGTTGAGCACTATATTACGAGCCACCGTGGTTTAGCCACATTTGCCGCAGATCGTTAATCTAATCTAATCTACGGACAAGTTTAGTTTTAAATTTTTAAATAATTTTTTGCTACTAATAATTTCTGTAAGTTGACATTGTTCTATACACAAACAAGCAGTACTAATAAACTTGATTTTTCTTCAGCGAGTTTGTGCGCGCCCTGTTCCCCGAGACGGTGTCCTCCGGCTCCAAGTCACGACCCACGACGGTCGGCAGCAAGATTCGCTCACAGGCCAACAAGTTGGTGGACGAACTCATGAAGTGCACGCCTCACTACATCAGGTGAGACGAACCGTTTTAATGTGAAATATGTACCTCCCCTTGTCCAAAAAATCCGCAGTGGTCAAGCGTTTGACCACTGCTTAGTGGTAAATTGGTCAGTGGTCATGGTCAGGGATTAAGTGGTCGATCTAGTGGTCACCCTAGTGGTCAATTCTAGTGGTCACCCTAGTGGTCACCCTAGTGGTCACCCTAGTGGTCACTCTAGTGGTCAATTCTAGTGGTCACGCTCTAGTGGTAGCGCCGCGGTCTAGTGGTCAAACTCTAGTGGTCAAAAAGTCGTTAGTAGATGGTCATCACGCGCCCGCCGTATATCACGATGCAGTTAGCACTTTCTTCAGTCTCAGACAGTGGAAAATATAGCTAAAACACGTAATAAAATTATTATTTCACATTTCTACCTTGAATAAGTAAATTATTTCACTTAATTCAAGGTAAAAATGATAAATATTATACACGCATGTACTTATTTTTGTGAGAATGTTACTAATTTATTGTCATACTGTTTACTTTGAAATGTAAATTCTAGTGTATGTACATTTTGTTAATATGTCTAGCCTTCAATCAAAGTGGATATTAATTTATTTGTATTTTCGTGTACTGAAATTTGGTGAATAGTTTTTTTAATCTAACCCCTTCCTCAGGTGCATCAAGCCCAACGAGACCAAGAAGCCTCGTGACTGGGAGGAACTGCGAGTGAAGCACCAAGTAGAGTACCTCGGCCTCAAGGAGAACATCAGGGTGAGGAGGGCCGGCTTTGCCTACCGAAGACCCTTCGGGAAGTTCCTCAGCAGGTGGGTCCAAACGGTGCTCATTATTACTAACAAGGTTAAGCTAAGCCACTGATTTGACAAATATTAAAGGGCTTAGCCAATCACGTTCAAGTATTTTAGACCACATTGTACCGAGAAACTTTGAATGTGCCAGTCATGTAATGCTATTTTTGAAATTTCTTGGTGCAATGAGGCCTAAAAAATTGAAACATGAAATGCATGCATGTCTAATCCTGTTTAAAGAATCCTTGGTTACGAACAGTTAAATTAAATTAATAAATTGCTGGAATTGAATTTGGAAATTGATAAATAAAAAAAATATTTTAATGGATTAGAGTATTATGTAACACTATTATTATAACACTCATTGATTTGATTTACAAAAGGTGGGTGCTTTGTGCATTGCAATTAACGTTCTGGTATATGAAATCTTACAAGTCAATAAGAAATATTATATGTGATCAGAATTTGGACTTTTTATGAGGTGGCTTACACCCCATTTAATTAGTCTATTTTTTTTTTTTTAATTTCCTTTTAAAAATTCATTATTATTATATTACTATATATGATTCAGTTGAAGAGAGTCACATAATATTATATTTTAACCTCAATGAACTTTGAGCTCAAGAGGGAAAAAACTGATATTTTGATTGCTGTAGATATTGGAAACAATAGACAGTATATGCTAATTAAGTCAATAAAGCACAACAATACATATATCTTATCTATAAAGCAGGTGATTCAGATCAGTCCTACCCTCTGTGTCCATGTCACTGAAGATAATGTCTCCCCTGCAGGTACGCCATCGTGACGAAGGAGACGTGGCCCAACTGGAGGGGAGATGACCGCCAGGGCATCGAGTGGATCCTCCGCAGTGTCAATATGGAGAAAGGACAGTACCAGCTCGGCAAGACCAAGATTTTCATCAAGGCACCAGAGTCGGTCAGTCTTTGAAATCTGTGTACTTTTGTTGTTTTATTCCCATTAAACTCAGGGTATCAAAAATATGTTGCACAGTACTGGCCCAATATTCTTAGCACTGGACCAACATTGGACCTACACAGTCCTATTTAGTGCGTTGTACTCCTAGAATGTATTTGCATGAGGTTTTAGTGCAATTTTATGTACCAATTGTATGTCAAAACCTAATGTAAGTGTGAAGAACTAAATTATGAGATGATATACATATTAGTTTGAATTTACAACAGTTGTTTTATTGTAGTTTCCTTTTTTTTTTTTTTTTTTTTCAATCTTTGTAACGTTAATCAATATTTCCAATGATAAATTGTGCAATTCTTGCTCTATACTGCAATTGAGACTTTCTGAGAGTTTTCTGGAGAACCTAGTTGTAGGAATTGGAACTTTGTTTGGGGTTAAACATGTAGGGTTGTATCTGATTAACATTGTAAAATCATGAAATATCTTTGACAGCAGTCACAGCTTACTTTTACAAAATTGACAACACCTTAAGTAGTTGTCACATGCCTTCCGACGTATTATAAATGAACTTCATAAGTGATGCCTTTTATTTATAAATGTTGTTATTTTTGTGATTCTCCCAATGCTATAAGTAATGTCATATTGGTACTTTATGTCTCCAATATATGTTAACTTTTCCTAACACAAATTTGTCTTGTTGCAGTTATTTTTGCTGGAAGAAGTGCGAGAGAGAAAATTCAATATTTACGCCCGAGTCATTCAGAAAGCTTTCAAGAAATACTTTGCCCAGAAACAAAATCAACGCCAGAAAGAAGAAGCATGCAGTACGTATCCAGTATCCATTAATTATTGAGAGCCAAGTCATGGATCAATCCTCTGTTAGTAATTCTCAGAATATTTTATCTTGGGGTCTCATTTGTTTTGTCCCGCAGGTATTGTGTTTGACAAGAAGGAGCGACGTCGCTTCTCTGTGAACCGAGGTTTCGTCGGGGACTACATCGGAATGGACTACAACCCCAACCTGCAGACCATCGTCGGCAAGAGGGAGAAGGTTGCCTACGCTGAGGTGGTCATCAAGTACGACCGCAGATTCAAGGTGAGCTCTCCCACAATCCAGAGGAAATTTTGTGTATTTAACGAGAACAAAGAATTTGGGAGAGAAACAGATGTGTAATGTTTGGGTAATGAAAGTGATAGGTATAAAGAAGAATTGCGCAATGTTTCAGTATTTAGCACAATTCTTCCCTAGATACCTATCACTTTCTTTACCCAAACATTCAAACTGCCATGACTCTTTTTTTATTAAAATACAATACATATCAATCACAAATGTGCAATGATTTGTTGTTATAATATCTTGTTGCCATAATGTAGATGATATTTTTTAATGAATACAGTAAGTTGAGAAAATATAACTCAAATTTGTAAAGAAATGTATGTATTATGTAGAGTTGTATATTTATATATTTTTTTGTTCATATATTGTAACTAATAATTATAATTTGTCTCAATGTCATTTACATGCAACATTATGGTTTAAAGAAAGGCAACAGGTTCATAACAAAATCACCTTGAAATTTGTCGACCTGTTATCATGACACAATGTCTCAACATTCCTTGTTGTTCACAGCCTGCACGTCGTGACTTGATCCTGACGTCTCAGGCGCTGTTTCTGATTGGTCGAGAGCAGATCAAGAAGGGGGTGGACAAGGGCAAGTACGTGGAGGTGGTCAAGAGGAAGCTTGAGTTCGACAACATCAGCCACATCTCCGTCAGTACTCTGCAGGTAAGTCTTACCAGGACCTGTGGTGCTGTCAAGATTCAGATACAGTAAAAACTTGTTATTACATAAGTCAAGGAACCCAGAAAATTAGGTTGCCAAGTTGCCATATATCAAATATTACCTTTTATGTAAATTGTGTAAAAAAGAACCTCAAGACAGAAGGCATCTATTTAGATGCTCAGCATTAACTGCGGAACTTGACTCGTTGCCTGGCAACATGAAGAAAGAAGAGAAGGAAGCCCTTCTCTATTGGCTTACTAGAAGTAAAATGGCTTAAACGCCAATGCGTGGGCATAAAAAAAGAAGAAGAAATATTACCTCATATCAAGTTTTTCTTATAACACACAATGCTAATTATTTTTGAAGGGACCACAATCTCCTTTATTCAAAATCAAGTTTTACCTAACAACAACTTGTGTAATAACAATTTTTTACTGTATAAGTTGGAGCCACTTGTCCGGGACTAGCCAGAGGATTTTTCTTGAAATAACATTCAAATTGGTCATAATTCTCAAATAGTTCACATATGTTTGCTGCAACATTCGATAATTCATCACATATTTTTACTGAATTGTGTGTAAAATGTGTTTTATTAATAAATAGGATTAATATTTATTTAGTACTTTTATCAACCTTTGCCATCAGCAGTATTAAAATATTAAAAGTTCAGTATCCAAAATGTTGCCTATTTTCTATTTCTCCTACTACTGCTCTTTAATTTTCTGGAATGGACAACCTACATGATTTTTTTTATTACAAAAATAAATACCGGTAGAGGGTACTAAATTATGCTAGGATGAATTTTTCCAGATTTTTTTGAGCCTTGGAACTATTGAAAAATATATATAATAAAAAAAATAGGAACATTCTACAAGTTGCCGCCCCCCCCTTCCAACTGGATCCTTAAGGGCATTGGGTGTAGCACCGGTAGTTGGCAACACTGACGTATCTTCACCATGTTAATTTTTCAACCCCGCTCCTCAGAGTAATTTTTAAGCTAGAGCTAAGCTGATTGCTGTAGTATCAAGGTAATTAGTAGCCCAAGTGCACAATTTGGCTTCGTAAAACTTGATTTAAAGAAAAGTATTTTTAGTAATTTTTTAAATTTACATGCATTTTTTTAAAATATAAAAGAATACTTTTCTTTAAATCAGGCTTTATTTAGCCAAATTGTGCACTTGGGCTACTAATTACCTTGATACTACTGCAATCAGCTTAGCTCTAGCATAAAAATTAATTTGAGGAGCGGGGTTGAAAATTTAACATGGTGAAGATACGTCAGTGTTGCCAACTACCGGTGCTACACCCAATGCCCTTAATAAAAAGAATAGGGCTCAAACATCTTATTAATGCCTCCATGGGGCGTGGCCGCACTTTCAATGATTTTTTTAAAAATAGTTCTTCTACTCAAAAATATCTGCAAAAAATCAGAGTGTCACCCTCTTCATTTCTGCAATAAAAAAAAAGTCATGCCGGTTGCCCATTGTGTTAGACTGTCCTATTCTTACGACTGATTATCCGTCCCTCGTTGTTTGCTCCCCCACTGACTTGCTTCGTTGCCAGGACGACTTCGTGCTGATCCACCTGCGTAACGACTACGACAGCCTCCTTGAGCTCACCTTCAAGACGGAGTTCCTCTCCACCATCACCAAGAAGGTCAAGGCCAAGATCAACAAGGACATTCCTATCAAGTTCACCAACAGGTACCTCACCCCTCTGTGGGGAAAAATTTATGTTTTTTGTCTTTCATTTAACATTAACATTATAACTGCTTTTTCTCAATTAGAGAACACTATCTAATTTTAATATTTCTGGCTGTGTACATACAACATTACATGTAGGATGGTATTTTTTAAGGAGAAGATAACCAGGTTCTCCATTTCAACCACATTTTGTCACTTACAGATTACCGTGGTTAGTGAGAAGCTTTGTTGTGAGCAACTTATCTTCCTGCTTAAATCTACTTACATGCAGTAGAAACTTGTTATTACTTAACTTGTTATAAGGTAAAAACTTTTTTTTTTTTATTATTATTTTTCAAATTCAAATTCAAATTCAAATTTTTTTATTAGTCAATTTTCCAAGCATACAAACACAAACATTATAAAATGCAGCACTTTGAATGAAGGGTTAGACACGTCAGAAACAACATATTAACAAACATATTAAAAAAACATTAAACATTAGAACTTAAATTGCAAATAAGCGTTTACACTATAAAAACAACACTTAATTAGTAGTGTTCTCACTGATTTTTTAAAATCTTTATAATTTGACAATTCTCTTATACAACATGGTAGCTTATTATACAGTCTAATGCACATTGATAAAGGCCCTTTATTACAAAGTTCAAGCCTGCTAATTGAAGGTGTTATAGTTGTATTCTTGTTTCTTGTTTCATAATTATAATTTTTTGATACAGGAAAATGTTCTTTACATTCTTTCCTGGTGAAACATACACATTCAAATATATACTGGCATGGTAGGGGTAATATTCCCTCCTCTGTAAATTTAGTTGAGCAAGTCTCGCGCATTTTAAGATTATACATAATTCGGATTGCTCTCTTTTGCAAAACAAAAATACACTCGGAGTCTTTAGAATCACCCCAAAACATAATACCATATCTCATATGTGAATGAAAATTTGCATAGTACAAAGTCTTTAAACATTTAATGTCACATACACTTTTTAGTTCATTTAAAGCAAAAATTGTGCTACCTAGCTTACTCCTAAGATGATCAATATGGTCTACCCATCTTAAATTTTTATCTACATATAACCCTAAAAATTTGACGGTATTTTTAACTTCAATATTTGTATGATTTATATTGATTTCTTCAATAAAAGGAGTTTTGTTTTGTATAGTTTGGAAAATAACAGCTTCTGTTTTAGAGTTATTCATTGATAAACCATTTTCTGAAAACCAGTTTTCTATATGCGGAATTGTATGGTTTATGTTATGAGCTAGAGATTCATGTGTGGGGGCTGATATTTTTATACTAGTATCATCAGCAAACAATGTTGGGTCACATTTATGTATTGAACAAACCTCTGGTAGATCATTTATATACAAAAGGAAAAGAATAGGGCCCAATATGGAACCTTGAGGTACTGAAGAGGTTAAAATACGGTCTTGTGATTTATAATTACGGGCATTTCCCTTCTTATCTACTCTTGATATAGTCACAAATTGACTTCTGCCAGTTAAGAAAGACCTTAGCCAGTCGTTACATTGACCTCTAATGCCATATAAGTTTAATTTGTATAACAAAAGTTCGTGATCTACCGTGTCGAAGGCTTTGGATAAGTCCAGGAATATACCAGCTGTTTTGTGTTTAGCATCAATATCATTTAGAATACCATTAATCATATTAAAAATTGCTGTTTCAGTACATTTTCCAGCCTGAAAACCATGCTGTACTTTTGATATCACACCATGATGTTTTAAAAATTTAAGTAGTCTGTTGTAAAAAAATTTTTCAAAAAGTTTTGAAAAACAAGATAATAAACTTACAGGTCTATAATTACATACATCAGTTTTTGATCCCTTTTTATATATAGGATTTACCTGAGCCATTTTCAGGATTCGTGGAAAAGTACCTTTTTCAATGCTTAAGTTATACAAATATGAAATAATATTTAATATTCCGCTAGAACATTTTTTAAATATATGGTCTGGTATATTATCAAAACCCGAAGACTTCTTATTCTTAAATGCATTTATTATTAATTTAACCTCGTGGGGATTATTTTTTTTATTATTATTTTTAGTTTATTATTTCTTTCATGGGCAATACAGAATACTGTACATATATTACATAATATATTTAATCAACATTAAAAACTGCCCATGGGGCAAATGAAAAAGATTGCTGAGCAGTCCATTCACAGGATTGTGTCCATTCACCCGAATATTGAGTAACGGAGTAAAGGTCCTGTAAAAAATAAATAGTGTTGTAGGTATAGGAAAAACTTGATATAAGGTAAACCCAATTTCCTGGGTCCCTTGACTTTACGTAATAACAAGTTTTTACTGTATTATAAATTAAAATTTTAAGGAGCGGAAAAAAATGCACATCTGAATCATTAACCTGAAGGTGGTAGGATGGAATGTGCTATTCCAAAATTATTGATGTGATTATTGTGCAGATAACACTTTAAAAAACAACTTGTAGATATCCCTGCTTGATACATTCAAAAAAATTTCCTATGATGTTATAAATGCTTAGTATATTTGTTATCCTTAATTATTTCAGAACAGAAATATAATTCAACTAGGCATATTAGTACAAAAGTTATTCTCTTTTGACTTGTTCTAACTTCCTTTATTTGTGTGTTTCCAGCATGGAGCTGAAGGTGAAGAAGGAGGGGTGGGGTGGAGGGGGGGTTCGTCAGATCAAGTTTGTCAAGGGGGTGGGGGACAAGGCAGACCTCAAAGTGGCCGGCAAGACACTCACCGTCAGCATTGGGCCGGGACTGCCCGCAAACTACCGTGAGTAAAAATACCCTTAGCTGTACATGCATCCTTTCCTTTGATTTAGCTGTACATGTTGTGATATAAATATAGTCGTCTGAGAAAATAAGTAAGATAAATACATAAAAAATGTATAGGAATATGAATTTTAAGTACCATGAGCATAAGAGGCATTATAGTTTCAATTTTTTGTGTAGTTATCTGACTTGCATTCTGAGATGACGCACTTGCTTACTTATTTAGGAATTTAAGTTGTTCTTCAATGCATTATCATTAATTAGTAATTTATTTATTTATTTATTTATTTATTTATTTATTTATTTATTTATTTATTTATTTATTTATTTATTTATTTATTTATTTATTTATTTATTTATTTATTTATGTATTTATTTGTTTATTTATTTATTTATTTATTTATTTATTTATTTATTTATTTATTTATTTATTTATTTATATTACAAACAACTGGTTATACAGGATAACATGGTTCACGTCAATAAAAAAAAGTTGTAAAAGAAACAAAACAATACAACAACCAATAAACACAAACAAATTTGTAATACAGACACAAAAACATCAGAAAAAAAAAAAAAACAAGAAAAAATAAAAAATTACAAAATTTTCATTACACACTACTACGAACTTAAGACATTTTCAGGCATTTTATTACTATGAAACTCTTTAACAGAATAAAACTCTTTCTGTACTAAAACATTTTTATTATTTTTTTTTAAACAATAATTTATCATCAATATTTCTCAGACAGTTCGGCAAGAAATCATACAGCTTTGCCGTTTGATAAAATGGACTTTTTTCAAGCAAGCTCGACTTATGCACTGCTACAGATACTTTATCTTTATTTCTGGTATTATAGGTATGAATATCACAGTTTTGAGTATAAATTTCTGGGTGGTTACGCCTATAAACACAACAGTTTAATATGTAGATGCATGGTAATGTTAACATATTAAGGCTTTTAAAATGTGTAACACAAGTGCATATCAATAGAGGAATGGAAATTCAGTCTAAGATTTGTAATGTAAAATTTTATGTTCCTAAAAAAATGTCTATCTTTTTATTTATTCTTGAAAATTGCATCACAATAGTTTTTACATACGTATAATATTGGCTATGTTCCGTAACCTGGTTGTGATTGTTGTCAGCCACGGCCGGTTGAAACTCGCGCGCTCCCAAAATGGAGTAGAGGGGGAGTACTTCCGGTTGCGAGTGGCTGGGAAAAATTCTCCCAACTCATCACAACAAAGTCACGTTTGGAGGGAAACTTCAAAAGCAATGTTGGTTGTTTCGTCTGTTGCCATCCAATTTGTTTGGTTACCGGTCGGTCCGTATCCTCAAAAATTCACATCCATCACAACCAAGTAACGGACCGTAGCCATTGTTAAAATAATTTCAAATCAACAACAACTCTTCTTAAAGTTGTGTTTCTTGCACGTGTGTTGACATCGTTACATTTCAGGTCCCCAGATGCACCGCAGCACTCGAGCACCTCCCAGCAACAACAACAACAATCGAGGTCGTCCAAACCTGGGTCCACGTCCCACCCCAGGCCAGCGTTCTACATCCAGAGATTCACCACCCCAGTTACCAACCTCTCCTCGACCAATAAGAAATGAAGCACCTCGGCTGCCAACCTCACCTCGACCAATAGGAAATGATGCTCCCCAACTACCAACTTCTCCTCGACCAATAGGAAATAACGCTCCCCAACTGCCAAATTCTCCTCGACCAATAGGAAACCAGCGTCCCAAGCCGCCCTCTGGTCCTCCCCTACCTCCCTCAGGCCCTCCCCCGGGGGCAAACTTCCCCTCCAGACCTGCGCCCCCTGTTGGCTCCGCTCCCTCCCCTCCCCAAAGCTCTCTACCCAGTCCTCCCGTCCCAGGAACTATCCGGGGAGCTTCTCCAATCAGAGCCATCCCGAGACCTCCCGCGGCCAACCATGGGAGGTCGCAGGGGTCTGTGATCCGACCTCCACCCCCACCAAGTGACCCTGCACCACCAAACCAACCCTTGGTGAGACCCGGCTTCAGACTGCCTCAGCCAGGTGAGCCAACTGTGTGGGATTGTTTATGTTGGTACCAAGCTAAGAAAATAATCTGTAAACACATTACATGTTACATGAAAAGAAATTCTTATTTAATTATGCTTGATAGTAGCAATGTTCTCACAAAAGTCTGATATTTCAATTCTACTACTGTACATATCTCCATTTTTCTTAATTTTTTTATGGCCTTGAAATTATTACTTCTATACATATCGTCGCCTCAGAATGCAAGTCGCGTAAGTACAAAAAAATTTGATGGGAATTTGAGCTTTAAGTTATATTGAAATAAGGTTCAAAGTTGCATCAAATTTTTTTGTACTTACGCGACTTGCATTCTGAGGCGACGATATATACCTTTTGTTTTAAATTAACATCCCTGTTTTGTTTTATTTAATTCAAATGTAACAAGTTACGTATAAATACTGTAATGTGATTTTGGAAAATATTATTAAATTAAGGTATAACCTGAGAATTTGTCTGTCAAGGTCAAGAGGCGTGGCTACACTGGCAAGTCTGGCAACACTGTTGCACTAGTAATGCGAATAATAGGGCAGGAGGGGAAGGTGACTACAGTCCCTGAGAGCATTGCGAAGTTTCTTAGGGCATATGAGAAACAATCATCGCCACGGTTCGAAATATATGAAAACAATTCAGTAAAATAGTCCAAAAAATTAGCTTTTATTCTATGTATTAATTTTAAGGAAAATAAACCATTTCGGTTGTGATATATATTTTAAAGGAGAGGATAGGAATAACCAGCAAGGCCTTACCGATCGAGAAGTCACAGAAGGAGAAAATCTTGCGGTCACAGGTTCACTTTAACTATTTTTCGAGTGAACCTGTGACCGCAAGATTTTCTCCTTCTGTGACTTCTCGATAGGTAAGGCCTTGCTGGTTATTCCTTTTAATCTATATAAAGTTTTAAAAAAATTCTCGAGCCGTTTTTGTGTAATGTTGATTGAAAAATTTAACATTGAAAGGATAGAAAATACATATTTGAATAAATTAATTATAATTAAACCAACGGTTTAAAAAATCTGAAAAAAATCAGTAGTATTTGGACAATTGTTGTAAGTCTACCAAATTATTTTCAAGAACATCTGTTGATACGACTTTTATCGTCTGAATTTCTCAGGTTTACATAGTACTGGAACATTTTTTTATAGAGAAGAAATAAATTATTAACAATTTAGGCACAATTCTTTTGAAGTCTTATCATTCTAAATTTTTTATAAATAATTAGCTGTATATTGTTGTTGTCTCTATCTGCTCCCTCCACTCTGACCCTGACTCTCTGCAGGTGCAGGTACTCTGAACAAGACTCCGAGGGCCCCTCAGTCAGACCCTGAGGCCCCCACCCTCCCCTCCACCCCACGAACCGGCATCGCGGCCGCTCTCAGACCGACCCCAGGAGGGTCTGTGCTCAGGCAGACTCCCCCAGCAAGCCAGCAGGACTTCATGAGGACTCCGGAGGCGGGAGTTTCGGGGTGAGTGACCTTGTAATGTGACCTTATAGTGGCTTATAGGTGGTACATACTATAATTATTTTCAAGGAATGAGTCATTGCAGAAAGTTCAATTCTTAGGCTTCCATAACCAACAATTATATTGCATTCCCTAAATTCCACCATATTTGTTGACATATATGGCCTGATATGGTTGTATGGACTCTGCCTTTACTGTTTGCCCTCCATTCCTCTCTATAAGTACACTCCTGGAGTAGACGGAGAATATATTTATAGATATAGACAGGTTTATAAAAAAGTCACTTAATTATAATTACAGTTTACAATAATTAAAATAAATATATATATATAATGTATATGGTGATACTATCAATATTGAAACTAGTATACAAGTATATATTTAAGTTTGCTCACTAACCAAATTTAGTGGCAGCCTTGATCAATGGCACTTACTGACCTTAGTGAAAAACTGGATGTATAACTATACTATCTGGATGCTTAAACAAACACTTCCCCATTAACAAGCTCACCTACCCCCCAGCTGTGTTGTGGAGCTTCGTGACTGGTCGTGATCAAGTCCATTACTTCATTGTCTACAATCTGAATGTTGTGCCGACAGGTCGAAGCGTGCCAGCGTCAAGGATGGACGTCCAGTACCTGGTGGGGGCAAGCCGCGGCCAGCAATGCGTCCTAAGCCGGCTATGCCGCGCTGCAAGGTCTTGTTCGACTACACGGCACAGGACTTGGACGAGCTGACCCTCAAGGAGGGGGACATCGTGGAGTTACACCAGGAGCGTAAGTAACCACCACGAGCTGTGCTATCAAGGCTTAAGGGTAAGATAACACGAAACATTGATTGTTGTAATCCCATTTGATTAACATGTAAACCTTAGCAACCTCATAATAATTCTAAATTTTTTTTTTAGATACAGTTCTTAGCACCAAAAAAATATAGAAAAAATTTCAAAACAATTGGACGGTCCAATTTTTTTAAATTAATTTTTTAGTTTAGGTCTCCATTGGAAAGCCCTACACTGAAAATTTAAAAGAATTGGATCGTCCGATTGTTTTGAATTTTTTTCCAAATTTTTTTGGTGCTAAAGACTGTCTCTCAAAAAAAAAAAATCAGAATTATTATGAGGTTGCTAAGGTTTACATGTTAATCAAATGGGACTACAACAATGAATGTTTCGTGTTAGATATCTTACCCTTAACCTGAAAATCAGAAACATGGAAAAAAAAAAAAAAAAAAACATCAAAGGATCTTCTTCAAATTAGCTAGGTAGACTTTTACAACAGTCTTTTTATAAGCTTTGATTTTTTTCAGAATTGTTGAATCGCTGAGAATTAAGAAATACATGCTCATCAAATTTGGCCAAGGACTTACTGACGATTAAAGCCTCCGTCGCTGAGACTTGTAATCTTTGGTCAAATTTGATAAGCATATATGTATTTCATAATTCAGTGGTTAAAAAATTCTGAAAAATAACAGGGCTTATAAGAAGACTGTTGTAAGTCTACCTATTTAATTTGAAGAAGATCCTTTGATGACTTTTTTTTTTTTTTTTTCGCCCCAATTCTCAGTTATACCTTAACCTCAACAGATTTGTATTTTGATTTATCAATTGTAGGAGACAAGAATTGAATAAAAAAAAAATAATAATTTGAGCTCCAAATAATACAAGCCTGAGAGCAGTTGTTAAAGGGAATCAGTTTTTTAAAGTCTAAGAAACAGAAGTTGTCGACTGTTTTTGCCATAAGGACAACCTTCATGAATTTTGTTATTGTATATTTGGGTAGAGGACCTCGAGTTATCTATTGTCAATTTTCTTCACATTTTTTTTAACTCTCTTACACACTCAAAATTGAGGGGAAAGACACTGTGACGTCACAGTCATGTAATGTTTTTTCCTATGTTAAATTTATTTGCATGGCGTCACAGCGTTTTCTAGCATGATTTTAAGGATATAAGATATTCATTGTATTTGAATTTTGTGGGCTTAAAAAAATCTAAAAAATTGAGAGTACATAAAGGTCTTCTATCTTAATAAACAAAACAACAACAAAAAAAAATCATGAAGGTTGTCCATTACTTGTTAATATCAATTTAAACAATAATTAACTTTTTTCAAAATTAAAGCTGCGTAAAATTTAGAATGACCTGTCTTATAAATGGACAACATACATGATTTTTTTTTATTGCAGAAATGAATAGAGGGCACCAAGTTATGCTACTCTAAATTTTTTCAGATTTTTTTGAGACCTGGAACTATTTTTAAATAATTATTGAAAGTTCTGTAAGTTAAGTTGGCACCCCTGAATCCTTAATAAAAAGGATAGGACCAAGACGCCTATTGACGCCTCCAGGGGGTGTGGCCGCACTTTCAATAATTATTTAAAAATAATTCTGGGTTTCAAAAAAAATCTGAAAATATTCAGAGTAGCACAATTTGGTACCCTTTATTCATTTCTGCAATAAAAATTTTTCATATGTATGTTTTCCATTAATGTTCCTTGTCTGGAACAATGCAGCAATTGTATGCACTGATGAGCAGTATACTAGCTTTATCAGTTGACTGCAATTACGAGCTGTAAATCAGTAAAGCACAAAGGCGCATTTCCATGGAGCGTGGGAAGTGAGGCTTGGCGCGTCGAGAAAGGCGCACTTGCTTTAATGTCATATGGCGGCCATGTTGGCGTGGAAAAATTGCGGCACGATTTAATCGCTGCGGGAAAACTATTTTTCCAAGCCAACATGGCCGCAATATGATTTTGAAGCAAGTGCGTCTTTCTCGCCGCGTCAAGCCTCGCTTGATATTCGCTTCATGGAAATGCACCTTAAAGCTCATAATTGCACTCAGCTGATAAAGCAGACGCTCATTTTTACACTATTTTTACATCAAACTAGATGATATCTGTACAACTGAATGGCTCCAAATTTTAATTCTGTGTGTGTTGTTTCAGATGAAGGAGGTTGGTGGTTTGGACAATTCCAAGGCAAGAAAGGACTGTTCCCGGCAAATTACGTTGAAAAAATTAACTAATCATTATAATGTAAGAGTGCTCCTCGCATTTGATATCTTTTGTCCATCCGAGCATAAAAGTATTAATTGGTAGTTAGAAAAAATAGAAAGTATTTTAATTCTAAGTTCACATTTTAATATTTTTTTATATATGCAATTTTAACGTGCTCACTGTATTTTTTTTTTTTTTTTGTATTTGCTAAATCTTACCAAAGCTAATACCGTTAACCATTGTTAGAATTTAGTACTCAGGAAAATAAATTGCCTTACATTGCCTTAGTAGAATATTAGTTGCTTAGATTAATAAAATAACCAAATATTCCATTCTGCAAGTACCTGGGGTTTCTAATTACTACGGTGCTTCTGTTAATTGTTAAGGTAAATGTTTATTGTATGTCATAACTATAAATGTTAATGTATGTTTAGATAAAAATTGTTAATATGAACAAATTATTGAATTATGGTCTCAAAAATAAATATTATTATTAATTATTATTGATCAATAGTGATATATATCCGTCAGAAGAAAATAGGTGCCTAAAATATTTATTAAATTGATCAATTTTCTTTCATATTTGATATAAATTTTGTTTAACGGAGATATTTACAATAAAGTGTTGACACTTTTTGTTGATGTTAAATAATTATTGCAGTTGATTTTTGTAAGATTGATAAAGTATTTAATAAAATGTAATTTTGTGCTTATTAAACAACATTATGCACTATGTTTACATGACAGTATTAAATACATATCGGTTGACGACGGATAATGTTATTCTTATGAAGCGTCGTCAACGGATATATATTAAATATTGTCGTGTGAACATAGTGATAGTCAAATTTACTCTGGCAAGACCAAGAAATGACAAGAGTTACTGACTGTTTAATATGTTGTACATAGATGTCAGTAGCGTATCCTCAAATCGTGGGCTGGTTGGTTTGAGTGGGCCCATTAAGTGGTGTTCCAATTAAAGGCGGGGGAATGATATGAACTTGCAATGATCCCCCTTTTAGCTTTGTTCAGGGCTAATCCTCCATTGTTAGGGGTATAGTCACCCATTTCCGGCATTCTGATTGGCTTAGAAAAAACTCTTTTTGTTGAAACGCCTTCCTATTGGCTAAAAAGTTCTTTTTTTTTTATTGTATTTTACAGATTTCAACATTTTTTTTTTCATGCCTTGTTCAATAGCCCTAGCTGTGCTGTGTTTGCCCAAAGACCCCCTCTATAGTTACACCTCTGATATAGAAATGCTTGAATCTGATCATATCAGATTAATTTACGACAATAATTCTGTTTGTATGCTGTTTTATAAGTTTTATAATGATGCATTGATACTAAAATTAACTAAAAATTAAGAAACGAATAATATTAAGAGACACTGAAACATAGTCTTGCTTTTAACAAATTTATTTTAAACGAAACATTAACTTACAAATAAATGTTGATGCAACATAATTTTACACCCCCCAAAAAATATAATTACTATTTTTTTTTTTTTTTTTTTTTTTTTTTTTTTTGTCTAGGAGAGTTATAAAATAGAAAAGTTTGTCACACCACAAGAAAAGTTGTAAGTCGTCACAGAGTGCATATCAGCAAACAATTGAGCATGTGTGTGTATAGCTCTGTAGCATTATTGATGTAACTTTTTAACAGTGAACAATTAACCTCCATGAAATTTTGTATTGCACATTTCGATAGAGACCTCAAATTAAGTATCAATCTCAACTTTTTTATTGCAGAAATGGATAGAGGGTGCAAAGTTATGCTACCATGATTTTTTTTTTCAGATTTTTTAGAGCTCGGGAACTATTTTTAAAAAATTATTGAAACTTCTTTTTGTGACGTCACGAGACGCCACTCCTTAAGAAAAAGATAGGACTTGCCGCCGTGTGACGTCACAAAAAAGACTTTCAATATTTTTTAAAAATACTTCCAGGGCTCTAAAAAATCTGAAAAAAATCAGGTTAGCATAACTTTTCACCCTCTATCCATTTCTGCAATAAAAAAAATTAAGGTCGATACTCCATTATTTATTGTAATTTTTTTTTTAGATTTTTTTTTTGAACCCTCTAAAACCCTCAAAATCGAAAGGAAAGACGCTGTTACGTCATAGTCATGCAACACATTTCCGTATGCTTGTGTGTTAAATAATTGCATGACTATAATGACGTTACAGCATTTTGCAACATTATTTTAAGGGTGCTAAATAGTTCAAAATAAAAAAAAAATTAAAAAAATATTGACAATACAGAACTCGAGGTCCTCTATCCAATCATGCAATATAAATTTTTCGTGATGGTTGTCCATTAATTAACCGATAGCTGGAATTTTGGAAAATATTTTTTGGGGTGCAAAATTGAGTCTGACATTAAGGATAAGATAACACGAAACATCGATTGTTGTATAGTCCCATTTGATTAACATGTAAACCTTAGCTACCTCATAATAATTCTGAATATTTTTTTAGAGACCGTTCTTAGCACCAAAAAAATGTGGAAAAAATTTTAAAACAATCGGACGATCCGATTTTTTTAAATTGATTTATTGATTTTTCAAATTTTAAGTATAGGGCTTTCCCATGCAAACCTAAACTAAGAAATTAATTTTAAAAAAATCGGATCGTCCGATTGATTTGAAATTTGTTTATATATATATTTTTTTTGGTGCTAATTAAGGAGGACTGTCTCAAAAAAAAAAAAAAAAAAAAAAAAAAAAAAGGAATCATTATGAGGTTGCTATTAAGGTTTACATGTTAATCAAATGGGACTACAACAATCAATGTTTCGTGTTATCTTATCCTTAATTGTGTCTTGAATGCAACGATAAAAATAGAAAAGTTGAAAACTGTTCCCTCTTCTTTTGAGGACTCAAAAATTGACAGTAAAAAATAAGTAAAAATTATAATGTGTTTTCAAATATTAAATTTATATTAAGCATTAGCAGATACTAGCAATAACTTTAATGCAATTTAACTGTAAAATATATATTACCAAGAGAAAATTTTGTTACCCTGTTCAATTCAGGAGGGAAATACTATTTCAAGATTTCACCCTTTCAATATATTCAATATATTATTGTTATAGTTACCAAATGTCAAATTTGTTTCATGATTATTCCCCACAAATATGTTTTGTATAATATTTGATTGAAATTTATTATTATATTTATGCAATTAATTTTATATTTAAAAATGTATTTTTAATTGTTACTTTAATTAATAAACCAAAGCACATGCACATTAACCATTAATGTCGTTTTTATTTTATCAATTAATAATTGCCATTCGTCACCTCAGAAATCAAATCACATAACTGCAAAAAAAAATTCATGCAATATTTTTTCCCACTAGAACAAAAGGGTCAAATTTCCATATATAGAGGGGATTGCGCTGACGTCACGCGAGGAGGGCCAGAATGCACGGACTAGCATATAAATAAAGTGTACAATAATTTTTTTACTTAACTTAATAAAATAAATCAAGTTTAAATACTTCAATAATACTTTAACAGTAAACGATAAAATTCATAAAAAAAAAAATCAGCGCCAAAAAACTGTTAATGCCTATATGCTCACTGTGTAATCTGGCCTTCCTAAACTTTCTCTTTCCCCTCCCTCCTGCGCCCCCTTCGCAATGTATTTGTAAAGGAAAACCCCTCATCTCCCGCCTCACGTAAACATAAACAGAAATCAGCTCTCTATATATATTTTTTTTTATTTTGTAAAGGTATATAAGTGATTTGCATTCTAGGGCGACACATTATTAATTTTAGCGTACCTCGTCCCCTGCCCTCCGTGACTGATGCAGATGCTGGACTGTGTGGTGCTGCAATGCTGGGCGCGTACTCGGCTATTATAACTATAATATATATAGTACTTATTGTGTTTTAGCAATTCCAATCACTTTTTAAGGCTAAATTGGCTACCTTAGAATGAATTAAAAAGGTTCTTATATAAGATAAATTAAAAGCAAATGTCTAGGGTTGATAATAAACTGAACGAATTAATTAGAAAAATACAAAATTATAAGGTAAGATATATAATATATATATATTAAGATAACACGAAACATTAATTGTTGAAGTCCCATTTGATTAACATTCAAAACTTAGCAACCTCATAATAATTCTGAATTTTTTTTAGAAACAGTTCTTAGCACCATAAAAATGAAGAAAAAAATTCAAAACAATCGGACGATCCAATTTTTTTAAATTAATTTCTTAGTTTAATTAGGTCGCCATGCATGGGAAAGCCGGACTGAAAATTTAAAAAATTAATTTAAAAATATTGGATCGTCCGATGGTTTTGAAATTTTTTCCACGTTAAATTTTTCGGTGCTAAAAGAACTGTCACTCAAAAAAATTCAGAATGATTATGAGTTTGCTAAGGTTTACATGTTAATCAAATGGGACTACTAACAATCGATGTTTCGTGTTATCTTTTTACCCTTAAAATTTAAATTAGAAATTAGAATCACAATTAATTACTACACCAAGATATGTTTAACTTTATTTTAATTTTTATATTTTTATGAAAAGGTGCTTTATTAATATATTAATATTAATCCATCTCTATAGAAACTCGATCTATATTATATTTTAGTCAAAAGACGAAGTAAAACAGAGTACGGTGTAGTGTAATATAATTGTAATATTATAAATAATATTAATCATTATATTAATAATATTATTAATAGTATATTAATGTAATATTTGTCAGCTCATTGCAAGTTTGGTATTTTGATTTGCGTATGTCTATGAGATATATAATATATCATATGAGAATTAACATCTCAAAGTTCCTCACAGTTAGTATAAATGTATATAGGCCTGTTCGTAAACCAATTAAAAAAAACCGACCTGCTCGGAGTGCTCGGCGGTGTACACTCTTTTACACACCGTTTCCCTACACCAGCGCAGATGATTATGGTGTAGGGAGTGCAGTGCAGATGACGTCACGATTTTTGTTCGTAAACTTGCTCAGAGTACACCGAGCAGGGTTTACGAACATCTTAAAAATCAGATGTTTAAAAATTGCACAAGTTTCCCGCGTTATAACAGATATTATTGAAGTCGTTGAAGTTTACGAAGTTTATATATTTGTCCATAGATGTCGCCTAAATATAGAAACGGTAAAAAAATTCTTTGGAATCTTGATTGGAATTTTTTAGTGACGTCATGTCCCTTCAGAAATGGTTGTAAGGAGTTCGAACATATTGTCAAAATACAACAAATTCTTCGGCAGTTATAAAAATTGAGTTAAATCGAGTGTACTTGTGGATTTATGAATGTAATGACTATGCTGTGCCTTTGTTTCGTTTGAAAATTCGAACTGTAAGTATTAAAAAACATTAAAAATCTTGAGGGGAAAGGTATTGCTTTTGCTAGGTGGTTGAACGGTGTCTGTCAAATGGGAGGCCAGCCGAAGGTGTATGCATATTATCAGGTAAAACTTGTATGTATATCTATTTTTCGCACTGTCTCTCCTGTAACTCGCCTGTTGTCATTTATTGGAAACAGTAAATTGTTGGAAAATTAAGCGTTGTTTTTAGTAAGATTAAAAAACTTATAAAAATATTGTGAGATACGAAATGTGTTGCATGTTTACCTGTTCTGTGTGTATGTGTATGCATACAGTATGCATGATGACAATAAAATTAGATATCTAAGCCGTCTATAATGTAGATTGTCGTATTTTGTAATAACTTTATTTAGTGTTCTCTCTCACTACCTATACAGAATGCAAACTGTGTAATGAGATAAATGTATAATATAAATATATAATGTTAGTGTGCTGCAAATTATAAACATTTTTATGTATGATATCATGCATATATTTATACTGTATTATATATGTACATTATGCTCGTTTGTATATAATATGCATACAGCAAAGTAATGCATTAGAAATTATAACAAAATTATGAAAAAACATTCTTTGTATTATTACATTTTAATATAATTATGTACATATAACAGTACAGTAATAAAAAATATACAATATGCCGGTATGCATAAATTATTTTTGCTATAAATAAGGTCATATATTTATATGACATATTACCGGTAATATACCGGTATATCATTTCATAATATAATGCATACTAGCTGTAGCATAGTCAAGAAGCATAATATATAATAATTATGTATAAGTGTATAGTGAATGCAGTCAGTAATATATATATTATACGTTTAGAAAAAACGAATGACTGCCCGTAAATTTACACGTTTAATAGAAAGTTCACCGGGTAAGGGAGGTGTACAATTTTTTACGAAAAGATTAACATAAAATATTTGACAAAACACACTCGTATTCCGTGTTTTTCCGTATTTCTTGACGTGTCAAAATTACAATAAAAGATCGGATGCAGGTGTCCAATGTTTACATATTTTTTACTGCTAAAAAAAACAGCTGCTTATGAGGAAGTACACCACGACGGCGATGTTTTACCTATGCAAAGCTCTATAATATATATATGTACATAAAATGTTCAGTACATAGCCAGGTGTGTCGAGAACGTAGGATGTACATCGTACACGGAAATATTGGAGGAAAGGTACGCCGTAAATGAACACCACGTACTTTACTCCTGCTTTGTTTGTGGACGTTACCACGCAGTCTATGGAGGTGTGATGAACCAAAACTATCGATATATGTACACCATCTTTGTGTTCAATAAATAAAATAAATAAAAATTAAAAATAAAATGATATAGGTAGACTGGGACTAGGTGCCCTTTCTTACGTCTCCTAAAATTACAAATCAACATTTCTCTGTCTATTGTAGCTGCAGCTCTAACAAGTGAGGCAGGACTAACGTTCGTGCTGTCCAGAGGCGTATGTAAGGCTCCAAATGCCATTGTTGATTACACTAAACTCGTCCGTCTTAACTTAATTTCCAAAACAACACGCCAGTAGTTAAGTTACGAGATTCAAAATGTAGAACGATCCTGAATAAAAAACAAAATTTTTCCATTGTGTTCTGATATTTTTAAAGAGGAATATAACCTAAAATGTACGCGGAGATATTGCGAGATACCCGTACGTCTCCTCCGCCTCCTAATGTACTGTATTATGATGTCATTAAAACGGTATATCCTTTCACTTTTATTGTAAACTTTATGCATTACAATCACTTTTTTATACTATGATGTTTTGATTATATCTCTGACCTATCTACTGTATGTAATATAATAATTGCACGGCACTAATTATTTAGTGATGATACTGATGACTGAATTTCAGGCTCGCCTTAATGAACAAACTTCATGATGAATTTTTTATTACATATTTGGATCTCGAGTCATGTATTGTCAATTGTCTCAGATTTTTTTTTTAATCCTTTAACCTCAAAAATCGAGGGAAAGATGCTGTGACGTCATAGTCATGCAACATTTTTCCTTATTGTTACGTGTTAAATATTTGCATGCCTATGAGGTCATGGTGTTTTGCAGTACGATTTTAACGGTGTTAAAGGGTTTAAAAAAATAAATAAATAAAACTCTCACGAGGTTCTCTGTTCAAAAATGTAATACAAAATTTCAGGAAGGTTTCCTAATATTTTTAAAGTTAACTTCTTCTTCTTCTTAATTACATTCTTGGTTAAAGTTAACAAAGTCCTCATTTTTTGAAATTTTTATTTATTTTATTGAGAATGTAAACATATTAATTAAGTGATAACGTGAATCTTTGTCATCACGTTATTGAAAATATTTATAATTATATAATTTAAAAAAAAAAAAAACACGATCAAATCGATTCAGAAACATGATTTTTTTTTATCTCCTGTTGGACAATTTTTTGTCTATAAAATAGAGAACGCAATTTTCTGTGGTCCAGTTGAATCTGTTGACAGTATATTATAATACGTAATTAAGTGTAGCATGTAACTTACGTATAAGAGATTTGTAATTTCATCTTCAAGTACTGTACGTAATTATATAAAATAAAAAATTATCCAACATAAAAAAAAATTAAGAGAGAATAATGTTATGGGTCATTTTTCAAATTATAATTTCATAATTTCTTAATATTTTTTTTTTAAGTATAGCCATCATATCCTATTTGGTAACCATCAAAATAATTTTTATTTTTACATTACATTTAATATCTCATAATAATAAATATAAAACTATATTATAAATTATGTAAGTAGCTTATTGTTTTGACATACTAAAAAAAAGAAGCCAGCTTAGTAATTTACATACATAATTTTATTATTGTTACTCCCCTCCCCCCTTTCTTTCTCCCACCAACTTTAACTGTAGTGTTGCGGGTGTATTCTTCTGACAGCATGGTTAGTTTAGTTTTACATGTCGTTGTGTGCATGTGCAGCTACAGTGTTGGTCTGTGTAGCATGGTTACAGTCAAATTTACATGATATTCCCTCCGGAAATAGCCGGAAGTGTAAGGTTTCTGGTCTTTCCTATTCGTTAAAATTTCACACATAGAGGTCAGTACTTCTACTTCAAATTACTATGTAAAGTTTCAAAACTGAATTACAAACAGAAGATCTGCAAATTTCATACTTCCGGCTACTTCCGGGTTGAATATCAAATTGATTTAAAGCACCGTCCAGAATTGTCGGAATCGGAACCGGAATTAATTTCCGATTACTTTAATAATCGGAAATTTTGAATTTTCTGATTGGTCAAGAGCTTTTCCGTTCCGATTTCCGATAACGACAATTCTGGACTGTCTGGACAGCACCAAGATCCCTTTACTAAGTAAAGAAATCTTGGACAGCACATGATTTTCCCTCCGGAAGTAGCCGGAAGTGTGATTTTTTTTTCTGCTTGTAATTCAATTTTGAAACTTTTAAAGAGTTTATTTTTTATTCATTTTTTTTTATTTAAAGAGTGTGGTTTGAAGTAGAAGTGAATGTGTGAAATTGTAACGCTGAAATACGAATAGTAATGACAGAAATCTCCCACCTTCGGAGAGAATTTCAGGTAAATTTTAATAATACAGTATATAGTTACATGTGCATGTACAGTGTCGCACGGTCAGTTAAATGTTTGTGCATGTGCCACAGCAATGAGCTCCAGCTGATCGACACGCCCCCTCACAAAGCATGGCGGGACGGAGGAGAGCGGCCGCGATCTACGAGGCGCGCAACACCGCGAGGCTCGCTCCGTTCTCATCAGGTGAGTTGCAAGATTTTGTATTGTTGGTTAGTTAGTGAGCACCAGTAGTGTCCAGCAAGCCTTAGTGTTGAAAACAGAGGGTTAGGCCTCTCTCTCTCTCTCACTATATCGCACCGTTCGCACTCGCAACGTATAATGATAGAAATAAATAACATTGAAATAATATGCGTTCAGGTGTCCTGTATGCGCGCACACAGCTTCGTATCGCATTGTAACACATGTTGGTTTCAGCTCTAAATTTTTATCATACGATGTGATTTCGATGACATGCAGTGTGCGACCCGCCTTACGAATTTTGATGGTGACAAACCCTTCGCGAGCAACCAGCCAAATTTGCCGCATTAATTAAGTTATTATTTATAGAAAGTATAGAAACTGCATCTATTATACGAGGTTTCCCTTGAATAATGATGTCCGAAATACTTCACCCCGTTAAAGATGTTTTTGAAAACTTGAATGATATTGATGGAAAAGGCCACACATGACATGTGACTAATTTGTTGATATATCGTATTTAAAAAAAGAACTGTCCTAATGCCTAAGTAAAAAATGTCTTATTAGTTATTTCGATGCTGTAGCAAGAAAAATCTTAGCGTTATAACGTCGTATTTTGTAACTTCGATCGTCTTTTCAACAAAGTTATTTAAAACCTACAAGGATTTTTAGTTTTTTATTTATTTTTTTTCTCTTCAAAAATGAGTTTTTTTCTTTCGTAAATAAAGCTGCACCCAAGAGGTTCCAATATTGCACTCTGATTTTTCCGTCGCATTTTAGTACTTTCTCCTATCTTTTAATTAGCTCGTCGCGGAAATATATTACCGCGGCTCGATTTTTTTTTTCGATCGAAAGCTTTCGAGTTATGAGCGAAAAGTCATTTTAATTATTATTGTTTTTCTGATATAGTCGAAGTAGTGCACACACTTTGGTTAAATTTGAAGCTCCTCTAGCGATGTACTGTCTCACGCCGCATTATACAGTAATATATACTTTCCCAGGCAATAACCATGCTGCTGGATTCCAATCCCTAATACCGTTGTGTCAGGTCGCCTTCATCAATTAATTAGCGTAACAATAAATTAACCTTGTTTATTAAAGTTTCCCAGTCTCAGTAGTCTCACAATAGCCATGCTACTTCTATCAACAAATATATTACTTGCTAGCATAAACAATCCAAAACTAAATGGTTCGCGGGCTTTGCTTTGTATAATAAATTGTTGGCTGGCAGCAAAAACTTAAAATAAAATTTCGCTACGTTGTGAACATAATTTTTGTGTATAGAAAAATATGTATATAGTATATTGCGTAAGAAGTGTCTTTTAGAACATAATATTTAATAGAAAATTAATTAATCACGGGATAAAAATTAACTTTCAGGTTCTCCCATAAGCATACAAGTCCCATAAGCATACAAGTCCCATAAGCATACAAGTCCCATAAGCAAAGGGGCACACCTTTTTGGTTCATGTAAGGTTTCTCCGCTCACTTACATAAAAAAAGGGCGTGGCATCTCTCTATAGTAAATATTATAGTTTTTACTTTTACTAACATCAAATCTAAGCAATAATTTTCTTTATAATTCTAAAACTATGTAAAGCCGGTATTACACGATACAATTTTTCTGAATGTTGTATACAAATTTTCCTTGCAAGAAAATTTCCTCTCAATATAAACAAATTGAGATTAAATTTTCTTGTAAGGAAAAATATTGTATACAATAATTAGAAAAATTGTATCGTGTAATACCGGCTTTACATAGTTTCAACATATTTATCAATTCAATATTGACGATATTTCCCCCCCCCCCCCAATCTTGCTTTTTTTGTGAATCTTAATTTCCGTTTTGCACAAATTGTTCAATATAATTTACCATTCAAAATGTTATGTATACATTGTATTACTTCTATAGCCGTATTATACAATTTTGCATACGTTTTTCCTTATGGATGAATCTCAGTAGGTTGATATCTCGCAATCGTACCGCCTGAATGCAACAAGACTTGCAGGGGACTTTGAACTCACCATCAATAGGTGGCATACAAATTTTGAAGCGAATCTATCTTATCAGTTTTGTGAAAACTGAGGTAGAAGTTTAACATTGGCCTTATGGACGAAAACCGGAAATGGAGCAGTTGCAAGAAAACTGCAAGACTAAATTTGCTCAAACCATAAGCGATTAAGTTTTAGAACATTATCGATTTTTTAAAATTTATTTCATTCGATTCGTTTGCAGGGAAATATTCTTTGATTCCGAAGTAACTGAGATTAATCGTTAACAAGAAATTTCATCTTATTCATTGAAACAAGTGGAGTTAAAGTTTTCTTGCTACATAGAAAAATAAATTGTTTGCAATAATTATAGGAAAATTGTACCGTGTAAATATCGGCTATCTCCTTCTCCATTTTTGCCTTCTGCAAACTGCTGGACACGGTTGATCTCTACAGTCGGGCAATCTTGCAGTTCGCGGTCCTAGAAGCGGCTCATGTTTATTACTCCTCGGGTTGTTTTTTGTGAGCCATGTGTTGCGCTTTTGGAAGTGAGCCATGTTTTTGCCATCTGACTTTAATGTTATGCTTAAATTTGTTTAACGTTCGTTCGAAATCTGTTAGCCGTCATTTGGCGTTTTTTCATGACATTTTTTTCCCTTTGAAATAACATTTTTTTTTTTAATTTACATGTTACTTTTTTTATATACTATTTTAAATTAAGAAATTATATAAATATTATTCTTATTTTATTGCTATCATTCACTCGTAGTATATTTATTACTTTGTACTTTTTATGATTAATAATTGTGTTATTAAATTTCATCATAAAATCTAAAATACATCACGAAAAAAACTGCTTCATCAATACAAGTTCATGCTTGAAAAGGGACGCTTCAAGTCAGCTGATTTTTTGGTGTTCCCACCGTCCTATGTAAAACGAAAAACGTGAATTCGTTTTTTTAGTAACAAAAAGATTTTTTAGGAAAAATTCCTTTACGGAAGTCAGTCCAAACCCAAACTAAAAAATTCAGTGGATAATACTGGATTTAGATTTTTATACATAAAAATCGAGAAAAAATGAAAAAATACTTTGCTTCATTTTCAAGTGCAAAATAAACCTTAGCGACACAAATGAGCATCGCAAGGCGCACTCACTTGAAGCCTCTATTAAAATCAGCTAGGTCGCTATAGGTAAGACGTACTACAATATTTACTGCAACTGAGATGGTATTTACGTAAAGGTGATTTTACATGGAGCGATGTTGAGCGTGGCGAGAAACGCGCACTTGCTTTATTATCATATGGCGGCCATATTGGCGTAAAAGAATCGCTTTACCGCAGCGACTTTTTCACGCTAACATGGCCGCCATATGACATTGAAACAAGTTCGCCCTGCTCGACATCGCTCCATGGAAATGCACCTTTATATCTGGTAGCGAATCTCACAGCCGTGACCGCCTCGCGTTCTGCGGAGCAAATCTTGACTTGAACTGTGTGCTGCGTAATTATTAACGTGCGAACTTTGTCTTGTTAGTGGCATAGATTACAGAGTCTACTTTTGTTATCAGTTATATAGCAAAGAATGCAACTTGTTTATCTAAATATTTGTCAAGAAAATATATATGTGAATCTTCGTGTATGTTAAAAACAATAACAATCTAAAGGTTATTTACATTTTCACCTCTTCTTTCATGTAAATTTCTAGGTACAGTCATGTGAAATTGTTGTCTCTTTTCAAGTGTGATTTCAGTGTTTGTGTGAATTCATTTAAAATTGAACTGAAGGTGGTTTTTAAAGTATATTGTTGTTTACATCGTACCGGTTTTAACAATTAATGTGCATTGAATTTTTGGAGTGAATGTATTCTTTTAATTACTCATACCTTGATGTCAAAGGTCTTTTATAAGGCCTGGTATATATGTATAAACCCCCTTCGTTACTTATAAAACTGTAAGTATTAAAACACCATTTTACATATCCGATTAATTTATTTACTTTAATCATTGGAATAACATGAACTGCAAAAATTAAGTTTTCCCCTTAAGGTGCTTTTACATATATTCGAAAATCGCTACGGAGTTCCGTAGCAATGCCGTAAGCCTTTCACATAATATATTCTTGTTCGTCTGCGGCAGCTGCGGCGGAAAATCATGTGAATGCCGCAGCAAAATCAAACTCATCTTGATTTTGCTACGGAGTTCCGTAGAACGTGCCGCGAGGTGCTACGGAACAGCTACGGTGCGCCGCAGCAAAATCAACACATTTGCTACGGAGTAGCTACGGCGTGTTTCCGTAGCGATTTTCGAATATGTGAAAGCACCTTAAGTGAGTGGAAAAGATCAGATACAACGTTTGAGTGTTGTTAAGTTTTTAGTTAATCTCTGGGCTGGAACGTTTCGTCTGCCATCTTGTGTGTGTCAACACTTTTGGCCATCACTGTACAAATGTGTGTGAACGACCCTATTATAAAATTAATTTGTTTGAAGCTATGATGATATCGTGAAAAAAGTTACATGGATGTAATTAGGGATAGATGGGATACGACGATCCTAAATTTGAGTTTTTTTTTTTTTCAAGTTTTGCTCCGAATGAAAGTTATATCCTAAATATATGAAATTGATTTTTTAAAAATTGTTTTGTATTACTGAATGCATCAAATTTTGGTATAGAACAGAGTTATGAGAACGATTTTAATAAAAATTGATTTGTGTTACTGCAATGCATATAATTATGTATGTTATAGGCTTCGTTCGGCAGAACGATTTAAAAACTCAATATTTTTTTTTTCTCCAAGTTTTGGTCCGGATGAAAGTTACGAGCGGAAGTCTTAACCCCCTCGATGTAAAGGTTGCTGCTTTATTAAATATTATTTAAAGGTACGTGCGTGCACCGAGCCTACCTGTCGTGTGCTGAGCACTTAAAAGTAAAAGTCATAAAACGTTATGGACCGTAACGTGTTTCCTGCCGCTACTTCTTCTTGTGCAGCTTGTTGTTCCGTCCTTGTGTGCAGACGAGAGTTACAAAGACGCTTCTCATGAAAAAATTAGTGCGAGAAAATGTCCGTACACGAGTCGTCTAATTAAAGATTTTTTCAACTGTTATATACTTAAACGTGTGAAGATGCAGAATGGGCGTTGTGTGGTAGATTACAGTCAAATATCGAGGCTTCCGCGGCAAAATGCTCGCTTTTCAAATCAAGAAGGTCTATTATTACTATTCCAGGTAAATATTTTAAAACCTTTTTTCAAAGTGAGCATTTTGCAGCAGGAGCCTCGATATTGACCTCATTAAAGCACCAAGAGATGGCATTAAAAACCTCCTCGATATAATATGACTCAACTAATACACGTGAACTTTAGCCAGTAACAAAGCTCTGATATCAAAACAATGTCACTTTTAAAGTAACTCAGGTAAAATCCACCAGATGGACATACCTGTCTTTTTGACGTCATATTCCCTTCGGAAGTAACCGGAAGTGTAAGATTTCTGGTCTTCCTATTCGTATTTCAGCGTTACAATTTCATACATTTCTATATATGCAAAAATACCTTTACAAGTTTCAAAACTGAATCATTGCACCAACAGATGAGCTGCAAACTTTACACTTCCGGCTACTTAATTTGACTGTTTTCAGTTTTTATCGCTGTAAATTTAGAGACACATCATGATAATTGAACCATTAAAATTTAATTATAGAATATGAAAAAATTCCATCAATATAATATAATTTTTGTTTCTTAACTGAACCCTGTTGTAAGGTACTGGTTACAAGTGACTGAATTGAACTTCTGGTTCTTCGTAGATCACACCTTGCATATTGTTAAGTATTTTCTGTGTCCTATAACCAGGGTGACCATGACCTATATAACAATCCATTCCAATATTTGCCTGGTTGTGACTGAGGAAACCTTTAAACCTCAGTTAAGATGGTCGAATTAATGGAGGATACACGAGTTCTTTAGCAACCGCGACTTGTGAAAAGTTTGGCGGTGCCTGGGATCGAACTCACTTCTTTCTGTGTTTACATTTATATGCTATCACATTATTTTGTACCATATTGTACTTTGAGTGAAGTGCACTACGGACAGTTATTCATTACAAACGATTTAATCAATTCAGTGAATTCTTCTGCGAAACGTATTGTTTATCCTGCTGCTCTGATTTCGTTTATCACTCCGAATTGTTACTCTCAACCTAACGTGCTCACAACGCACGGAGATGATAAAAATGTTGAGTTGGACGATGAACCTAATTTCGTCAAACTGACAAGTGAGTAGCGTGTTATGTAACACTCGACGTCGCAGGTATGGATTAGAAAATCATGTTATATAATACAGTCATTTTTACATGATATTCCTTCCGGAAGTAGCCTGAAGTGTAAGTTTTCTGGTTATTCGTTACAATTTCACATATAAATCAGTACTTGTACTAATTTATTAAGTTTCAAAACTGACGAGTAAGTTACAAACAGAAGAGCTGCAAATTTCACACTTCCAATTACTTTCGGAAGAAATATCAAATAAATTTGACTGCATAAAGGTGGATTCAGATGGCGATTTTTACCATGCGACGCGACGCGAATAATGCGCACTTGCTGTAACATCCATTGGCGGCCATATTGGGCGATTAAAAGAAAAAGAGCATCGTAATTAACGCGATTACCTGCGAATTCGCCACCGCATAGGATTTCACAGCTTTTAAGTTAAAATCGCGCCGCGTCGCCGTTGCCGCCCATGAAAATCCACCTTTAGACAGCGGTTTTCAAACTTTTTGACTCGAGTCCCAAATAATATTCAATTCAAAGATGATGTCCCATTTTTTCTTCCCCACTGCTTTCCTATATTTCCCTACCTTATTAACCATATAGCCTTGGTCGCCATTACCTGATTTTCATGAAATTCCAAGACGAAAAATCTCACTGTCCCAAATTTGGGACGCGTCCCGTAGTTTCAAAACCGCTGGCATAAGACATCGAAATAGAGAAAATTTGTAATACACACAATCGATGTGCTTGCATAAGCAAAGCAGTCGGCCTACTTTACAGGGAATGAATGCAAATTGGCCGCGTCCATGACCGTGAAATAGTACACATTTCTGCCAGCAGGCAAAAGTATATTATATATAAAAAATGTAAATATTTGAGGATAAGGTAACACGCTCAATGTTTATAAGAAAAAAGACTCACATAAAAATTATGATGAAAAAATTTAAAATATTTTCCTCTACATCCCCTATCAGTAGCTAAAATATCAGGTATACAAATTCAATATAGTTTTTGAGTTATGAATTTTTAAAGTTGAATAATTTAACATGGAGAAATGGAACTTGCATGTTAAATTAGTCAACTTTAAAAATTTATAACTTAAAACCTAGCTCAAATTTGTGTACCTGATATTTTAGCTACATTATATAATGATGGGGGATGTAGAGGAGAACATTTTTCATTTTTTTTTTTTTTTTCATAATTTTCATGTGAGTGATTTTTTTTTTAAACATTGGGCGCGTTACCTTAAAACGCAAATAAAAAGTGCAGTAACTGCAGTAAGCCTAACAAAATAATATATAGTTTCAAATTTGCAAACTTTGGATCATCCTGTTTATTTTTCTTTGTTTTTTTTATAAAGGGCTTCATTAAGGCTTTAGAAATTTATTAGGACAGAGATCAAATCTGATTTATATAAAACATCACAGTGAAAGGGCAGGTCGAAGGAATTAGAGGAGAAATTGATTTTTAGAAGAAAAGGAAGCAAATTTGTTGGTTAGAACGTCTCGTAAATATATATTTTTTAAACATATAGAACATAATATATATAGTGACGTGAAAAATTGAATTAACTAATAAGCTTCTCGCCTGCATATCTGATCAGCCGAGCATGGTATCGGTAAATTCTGCAAGATTGCACTTCTCAGTTGTTAGGTCAAATCAGATAAAATATTGAGATCAAGCATCAAAGTACACAAGTTTGCTCTCTTAGCATGAAAGTGTTTTTGCTGCCTATTTATACAATACATGTCTTTTGTTTAAAGCCATATTGATTAATTTATATATAAAAAAAAAAAATGTTGTATACTGTATAGGGTTACTGCATGCATGGTCACAAAAGTGACTTTATTATACTTCTGTAGAGTTGCATGAGATTTTTAGGTTCCTTCAAAACCGTGCTTTAGAAATCCATCCCAGCATTTGCCTGGTTGTGATTGAGGGAACCATGTAAACTTCAGTCAGGATGGTCGATTTTGGGTTCAATCCCCTCTTAGATGTACGATTAGGTGTTCCTTAGTATACTGTCATGTGGTACCACCGGGGGATTCAGAAGTGTTTATACATAGTCATATGGGTGACGTCATAAACGACGTTTGGCATCATATAAGAGAAGCAGCATCGAGTGACTTTCACTTCACAAATTTAATACACATCGTTCCCGATACGATGTAAACAACAAAACACGTTTCCCGTCGTTACTGAATTTAGGAGGTTTAAAAAGTGTCTTGTTGTTATTCACATCGTATTATCAGAAACAATGTGTATTCAATTTGTGGAGTAAAGATCAGCAGGCAATGCTGCTTCTCTTATCACTAATACCTTGATGTTAAACGTCTTTTATGACGTCACCCATAAGTCTGTGTATAAACTCCCTCCGGTGCAATTCTCGCTATAACAGAAAATGTTGTCAAAATATTGTCGTGTTGGACTTATTTGTCCCCTTCCCTCCTAACGTGACGTCACTCGCACCTCCTCGAACAACAACAACAATGACGCACGATAATTTCTTATCACGAGCCCTCGAGTACATCTTCTTCTTATCAAGTTAGTGTTGTTTGTGACTCCATAGATTGCACTTCAGTGTGCTCCCTACACATGCCCCGTGCAAGTGCAGTGAGGTTTAACTTGTGAAGTGATGCAGTAATTGTCAAATGAGGTGTTATTATTTTGTGTATAATGACTTTCTTTGAAATTTCCTTTGCTTTATTTTGTACAGTATGGTATATAATGTTAATTTACAGTTTATCTTCACTTCCAATGTGGTTTAGAAATGATGAAAGTTCTTAAATCTGCAGTGAAAGTGATTGTGTTTTTTCTTTATTTGAGTAAATTATTTCAAAATTGCTTCTCGAGTTTTCATGGAGTCTTTAATGTTTAAATATTTATTATTAAAACAAAAATGGTGGAAAAATTTAAAAGCCGTGGAAGAGAAATGTAAGTAAACTTTCTGCATTATCGTTATGGTTGCATGGGAAAGAAATGGACAACATACATGTATGAAAAAATTTTATTGCAGAAATGAATAGAGGGTACCAAATTATGCTACTCTGAATTTTTTCAGATTTTTTTGAGACCCGGAACTATTTTTAAATAATTATTGAAAGTCCTGTGATTTCAGTTGGCACCCCCTGCAGCCTTAATAAAAAGGATAGAGACTGGACGCCTATTGACGCCTCCAGGGGGCGTGGCCGCACTTTCAATAATTATTTAAAAATAATTCTGGGTCTCAAAAAAATCTGAAAGAATTCAGAGTAGCATAATTTGGTACCCTCTATTCATTTCTGCAATAAAAAAATTTCATGTATGTTGTCCATTTTATTTCGTCCTACAATCTGCCTACAATACGACTTCGTTGCAATAATTGCAATTAATAATTAGCTAATAATTCAGATTGGGGTGCAGGACTTAGTATGGGCATTACCTCTTGGGTAATCCTCTTGGGTAGTTTTTACTTAATTTTCTGCATGACTATGGCATTTTTTGTATTTTGTCTAGATTTCTACTCAATAAAATATAATATAGGTGAGCGTAATTATGAGCTGTAAATTGGTACAACATAAAGTTTATTGTTGCGCTTCATTGCACCTGAAATTACCAAAGCTCATTATTGCGGACGAGGAACGATTTTGTGCAAAAGTAATTATGTACTTTTTTTTTACTGAAAGAAAATAACTTTTTGCTAGTAACGTTGTCTTTTTTTTTTATTAAAATTACTTGAAAAATAAAACTTGGGTGATGAATAAGAAAAAAGTAATTTCTTCTTTGCAATATATTTTAGAGTTTGCGTTATGTAAATAGGCTATTTGTAAGCTGTACTGCAAGTCAGTAGTGTAGGGTATACCGAGACGAGAATTTCAGCTTGGTTTTTAAATGAAGCTTTGCCCCAGGAGGTTAAAGACTGGCGAGGCTTTACTAGGACGCAATACTGCATTCAGCCACGATGCACATGCGCCCCCGGCCCTTCTGCTTGCATTGAGGAGGTGTAACCTTCACCCCGTGACCTCATGTCACGTAACACGCCCCCTTTTGTAGACACGTGCACATCTAGTACAAGGTAGGCGTGGAAAGGTCACATCGAAATGACGGGGGAGGTATTATCTAGTGAGTAGTTTATTGTAAAAACAAGAAACACTTTTATTGCATTTAAAATTAAGTAGTTTTATTTAAATATAATCTCTTTTTTACTTTTTTCTATCACTTCGATGTCATTTAAGTCCTATAATACTGCCTCATGCCTGCAGGTATAACTTATGTATATATAGGCTTCAATTAAGTCAGGACATATTTTATTATTATATATTATTACAAATGCGTAGCCGCATTTGCCGCGTTAATTTTATTATTATTATTAATATTTCAACACAATTGTAAAGTTGACAAAAAACAAACAGCTGGTAGAATTGATGATCGAAAAACGTTGAAATCTTGAAATGATCTTAAGTATGGGGTATGTACTTAAGTATCGGTTACGAGGTTACGACATCTATACGGGAACTTAAGTTGCTATACTGAAGTCACAGTATAGATGAGGCATCATGCGTGTCGATTGCGAATATATAGGATTCTCTCAGAATCAAACTAGCATAAACTGGTAATCACTTAAAGTTGGTATGACGTCACGAACCTTTCCTTTGTTCTCCAATACAATTCTAATGGGAAGGTCACGTGACGTAAGTCATATCAACTTAAAGTGACGACCAGTTTAAAAGCATTTCAGGTATAAGGTTGTTATCTATATGTAAACAATATAAGAAAATGACTTTTCCTGAAAATTGGATATAATTAAGCTGGTTTGATGCTGCATGGGCGCCTCAGAAACTCCAACTAGAAATAAAAACACCGGGCCCTAACCTTTTGAAAGTTTAGCCAGTAATATGAGCAGTTATCAAATTGCTCATTATTGAGTTTTTAAAGCTGATGCCTTATGTGGTGTTTCGAAGATACCCTCCGAGTTTTAAATAATAACCCCGGCAGAGCATTCTCAAACTTAAGTGGACTGTAAATGATGCGTTCACAAAAATATGTAATTATAAATAATAATTTAGTCATTACCTTTTCCTTATATAGAGTAAATGTCAGGGGGTGCAATCTGAATGACGTTGGTTGTAGTAAAAAAGCGACGATAATGGCTCGTTATCGTTGTGGTGATGACACTTACATACTTCAGATAAGCAGCTGGAAGATAATTATTATCACACCCTTGACCTGAAACATTTAGGAGGTGCTGATTTCTGATGAAGATCAAAGTCACTGAAATACAGTCAAATTTACATGATATCCCCTCCGGAAGTAGCCGAAAGTGAATGGTTTCTGGCATTCCTATTCGTATTGTAGCGTTACAATTTTACACATGCGTCAGTATACTTTTACTCAAACTTATACTCTGTAAAGTTTTAAAACTGAATCACAAACGAGAAGAGTTCAAAACTTCACATTTGTGCCATGGCTACTTCCGGAAGGAATATCAAACTAATTTGACTGTATGTTAGATGGGTATATTTATAATACTTTATTGCTATAATAATAATGAAGAATCAATTTAAAGATCATTCTAAGATGTATTGCCCGGTTCTCGTTAGATCACCCAAGCCAGGCTACGTCGAGCGTGGTTAGTACTTAGATGGGTGACCGTTTCAAGTAAAAAATTACGTTGCTCCCTTCCTGAGGTAAATTCGTCTCGCTTTCCAACCCAGTGCAGTAATGTACTTGTGTGTGGTGCTTTGGACATCACTTTGGTCCATTAATAAAAAGTAGAGGTGTCCGTCCTGACTGAGGTTTTCCACGGTTCCCTCAGTCTCACCTCAGTGAATGCTGGGACACGTATAGGCCGTGGCCACCATCCTTTACCTGCCTTATCCCTACTCATTACCCCGCCTCGAGCTGTAAGCTCTTATTATAGGAGTGTATTGCTTAAAAACAGAAAAGAAGACAAGTCATATACTCATGCGGTAGTAAAATCTCATAATGAGCTCTGTCCCTCTCCCTCCCGTCTTCTCCCTCTCCTCCCTCCCTCCCTCTCTCTCTCCCGCTGTTCCGTAATTTGATACATTTTTTTAATCACAATTCCAATTAATTCAAAGCATTCCCTCATAATTATATTAGAGATTAGAGACTATACATGTTAGTTATACTGTATAGTTAGAATCGTTGCAACATTGCCATAATATTTCGAGTTAATAAAATATAAAGTAGATTACATCAGTTTGTTTGCTCGTACATTGTATAGGTAAATGTCACGCAAAGGTCATGTTAGGGGTCATTCGAATCAAAGTGTATGCATGAAAAAATGTGAATGAAGCCAGTGTAACGAGAATTTGAGGAGTTGAACCGTAAGTTCTGGCTTGCAAATAGCCGGACTACAGTTCAATTTAATTTTAAATTACAACAGGAAGTAGCCGGAAGTGTCAATTCTGTTTGTAATTTTGACCTGAAACTTTGCAGAGGACCTATGTGTGTGAAATTTCAAAGTTAAAATGCTAAAAGAAAGGCTAGAAACTTCACACTTCCGGCTACTTCCTGCAGGAATGTAAAGTAAATTTGACTATATCCGTCTGTCTGTCTGACCTTTGCAGACGTTCGTGGGAAACAACAACATTTTAACATACATGATATAGCCAATAAAAACAACTTTGCTGTTGGGAAGTAATTCTCTCATACACAGTTATTTAATTAAGCGCATTCTTTTGTAATTGCAATGAATAATTTTGATATAAAATTAGTTATATTATTTTTGATTATTTGAGTAGCTTCTTTATTATAATGATAGGCGCCAACATTCCTATATTGAGTATATAATTAAATTTATAGAAGCCATGCATGCAAACTACTATACTGTATATATATTCTGAGCAGTGATTGAGTTAAGACTTCAGCAGAGCACTCTTTTATGTTTTTCATCAGACTCGTGTGTAATCGTGCATCATAAAAAGTGTGTGTATATCAATGTATTTCAACATTATATATATATTAGATCATAATTGTTACATCGTCTCGGTGAGTGTTTTTTATTATAAATATCAGGAAATGTAAACACAAAAATTATTGAACTTATGATGTGTGTGTATTTTTAGTCTTGTATCTATGGCATAATTTGTTCCTGAACCGCCTATCTGCCTACCATAATCTCTTTGCAATAATGAGCTGTCTGCTATTTCATCAGGTGAGCGTAATTATGAGCTTTATTTTATACCGATTTACAGCTCATAATTGCGCTTACCTGACATGGCAGATAGCTCATTATTGCAATGAAATCGTGGTAAGCAGACTTGGTTCATTATTCCGGACGATCTGCTAAGTCCATTACAGTAAAATTAATTTAATATTCCCTCCGGAAGTAGCCGGAAGTGTTAATATGTAGCGATAGTCTGTAATTCAGTTTTGAAAATTTGCAGAAGGATATGCCTCTCTGACCTATATATGTATGAATATAACAAGGCCATTAAGAGAGGGGGGGGGATTTTTTTTATAACTTTTATTTTGCCATAAGAAGTGGGTAAATTTCCGTGAATTTTTTCCTCAAAAAAGCGAGGTGGAATTCTTCCTAATTGCGTTTTTATTACTTCGCCACAGTGAAGAGATTGTTATAAAAAAAATCTCCTCTTACAACTTGACTCTTGCGAGACGAGAGAGCGCGGGGGATGATAATGGTAATTAACCATCTCAGCGCCCTTGAGGACCAACAAGTGGGTAGCTACAATAACACCCTCGACCGCTAACAACGCGTTTAATGTGCCGCCTTTTCAGTCGCGAATCACTGCAGCACCCCCGGGAAATGACTTGAATTGATCTGATGATATCGTTTGATCGCATGTCGTGACCAAAGTGCGTTCAGCTGGAGGAGGAGGGAGGGGGGGGGGGTTATTTACTCATGTAGGGTGTAATACCAACACTAATTAAATATTGTGTGATTTGAGACCATCATTAAATGTAATGAACATCATGCAGTTTTTAAAATATCCTGCGGTTTATTGATATTTTGTGATTAATTTTTTTATAATTTTTTGTTTTATTTAAACGTCTTTCCATGGCGAGAGTTAATTAAGACAAGCATGCCCTGCATGTTTTTAATGTATTATGCTTATTGCAGTTATTGATAATGAAAAATGTTAAGTAATAATGAAAACATTGTCATATTAGTTGAATTATTTATAAATTGGTGGCGATTTTAATTATAATTTTATGAAATATAAATATATTCTATTTCACTTTGACTGACTTTTACCTTTGCCGGTGTTCGATGTAATCCTTCTGTGTGTTGTATGTTGCGATGGTCACCATCTTACCAAGTCCGAAAAGTGAAATAGAAATACATTCAGTATGAATAATATCCTTTGCACGAAAAATTTATTTATATACTGATATCAATATATGTTATAGACATTATATGATTATATGTTAAAAAAAGTGTTAAATTATTGCATCATGATTTATTCACTTACAGTAAGTTACAAATCTAAGTCAAATTAAGCTAGTCTATAACTTTTTTTATTTGATTTTTCTATTATTTATACAAGGCGCAGTTGTTTCTTTACGATTTTCAAACAAGATGTAAAAAATTCCAATTAATCTCCCATGTTTTACCGTTAGTAAATAAACAAACGCATCATTTGATTAGATCTGTCAGTATTGTTATTTAAATTGTTATCACCCCTCGACAAACGAAATTCAATTGTTATTGACTTTGTTGTGACAACAATGACAACACGAACTTCATCCCGCGAGAGGAGGGGGGCGTGGCAGTGCGGCCACAACAATCATTATTACGTCGTGTCTATAGTTTTTATCAACTGCAGGAAAAGAGAGGAAGGGCTGTCTCACACACAATTGCATGATTTCGCAGTGTATATATATATGATAAAAAAAAGTAAGAACCTATGCGATCAGATGTACTGTATAATACGCGCACACACAAGTTCGTATCGTATGCGATCGTACGTTTGTCATTTAAATGCGGTTTCTATATTTTTATCATACATATTAGTATAGTCATACGAAGTCATACGATGCGTTACGAAGGCAGTGTGTGACCCTCCAAAATATAGCTGGAAAAATCAATGAAGTACTAATAAGTTCTATTACTTTTCTATAAGATTTAGCTTCATGCTGATTCTAAGACTGACTTATTTTGCCACAAACATCAGGATGAAACTAGCTTATATCCAATCTTTAGTAAAGGTCAGTTTCTTATCTTGTTTTCATATATATAACAACCTTATACTTGAATGGCTTAAATGCTATATATAATTATAGTTTGATCCTCATACCTCATAGCCTCTTATATATAAAAGTTCGTTACATTTAGGATTTTGCATGAAATTTATTTTGATACGACATCTCAATTGATGGTCACGATGGATATAATATAGCATATAAATATTATCAAGTTAAGATTATTTACTCGAATCCCTTTCTTCTTATAATGCTATATATACGTTGCTTTAAAGGCAAGACGAAAATTTATAATACTGTAGATACTGTACATAATTAAAATGTGAAAAAAAGAAAAGAAAATGTGCCACTGAAAGCTCATCAACCTTGGTGTCATCTACAAATTATTTTCATTATTTATTAATAACTTTTAACGTGGTTTTACACATAGAAAATTGAACAAACCATATCTTCAGGTGAACATACCTATACGACTCACGTAGTTGTTTTAACCTTATAGCTGGGTCAAACTGCGTAGATCCGGTTTGTGAGATATTATAATGGTTAAAGATGTACGCGACTGTATTAATTAAGACTCATAATTATATACCTTTGAGCAATTAAATGTTTTTTAAATGTAACCTATATATTCTATCTCATCCTAAAATATCTATGTTGGTATGATTATCATATTGAAATAAATTTAATATACAATACCGTCCAAAGTTATACTGTTCTTCATGTATTATGCATATTCCATCACCAATTTATCATAAAGTTTAATCTCATAAGTTAATATTACTACTCAAAGCATTTGAGTAGTTCTGACTATAGTAAGTTTTGGGACTATAAATAGTTCTGACTGAGGGGGGACGGTAAAATAGATGGAAGCGTTTGTGGCTTCTCTCACAAAATACGGATTAACGCCTGCCTATGTACATTAAAGTTTGCATGCGACCCAACAGTGCATGCATTCATGGCATGCAGCTGCTAATGCTTACCGAGTGTGACGCGTGCCGGAGCATCGTTATCGTATATATCTTAACTCTTTCCTTGCCTCTGAGGAACTCTTTCGGCAGAGTGACGGAGCATCGCTATCGTTGTATATTTACACTCTGTCCCAGCCTCTGAGGAACTCTTTCGGCAAAGAGTAACGTGCCGGAGCATCGTTATCGTATCTACACTCAGTCCTAGCCTCTGAGGAACTCTTTCGACAGAGTGAGAGAAGCTATAAGTAAAGTATGTGTCGCGTATCGGAGTATCTCCAATAACATTAATGAGAAACGTAAATAATTAAGTTAAGGATAAATCTCAGTAGGTTGATATCTCGCAATCGTTGCGCCTGAATGCAACAAGACTTGCAGGGGACTTAGAACTCACCATCAATAGGTGATATACAAATTTTGAAGTGAATCTGCCTTATCAGTTTGTGAAAACCGAGGTAGAAGTTTAACATTGGCCTTATGGATGAAAACCGGAAATGGAGCTGTTGTAAGAAAACTACTGCAAGACTGAATTTGCTCAAACCATAAGCGATTAAAGTTTTAGAACATTCTCGATTTTTTAAAATTTATTTCATTCGATTCGTTTGCAGGGAAATATTCTTTGACTCCGAAGTAACTGACTGTGAGATTACTACCAATATATAGAGGCTTCAAGTGAGTGCGCTCCGCGATGCTCATTTGTGTCGCTAAGATCCATCTTGCACTTGAAAATGAAACAAACTTTTTTTTTTTTTTTTTTGTTAAATTTTCTCGGTTATAAATGACGTAAAATAATTATTCTTCAATTATCAAAGTATTTCGATTTAGACCGAAGTCCTGCAGAGGAATTTTCCCTAAAAAATTATTTTTTGGTGAATAAATGAATTCAATTAATTTTTACCTATAGATTTAGATATGACGGTGGGAACACCGAAAAATCAGCTGACTTGAAGCTTCTAAGTTTTGTTGCAAGAATGCCGCCGGGTAAGAAATTTGAGATATGGATGTAATTTTAAAAGTTGTAATATTATTACAGTGCACTATATTTGCAAGTGACATTATTGTGAGATTGACCCACGCGCCACGACGCTTAATTAATTAGTCGTTTCTCATCACTCCCACCATTTGAAGTGTCATTTCGGTAAAGATAAAAGTTAGTATCAGTTACGTGTGATCGATGGACCGTCCTCCCCCTCACCACAATAACGTCGAGAATCTCAAGCTAAAGTGTGGGAAAATGAACCTTACGTACTTGATGGGTTATATTAATACAACTACATCCTTGGCGCCACCTCGTTTGACGCGACGCTATCAGATTTATATGTCGCAAACTTATCAATCACGTTTTTATATCGTCCAAAGTTTTCGTATTATTATGCTATAAATACAGTGTCGAGTGCTGAGTATGACCAGAGATTTTATAGTGTACAATGTAAGTTCTTTGGTATGAACTAAAAGTTCGTCTTTGAAGTTGAAAGTACACTCGTTGGCTTGGAAAATTTCCCACTTGCAGTCTTGTTATTCATCATGATGTCTTGTGTTATTCTTACGGGACATGGTGGTTAACAAAGCTGCAAAGGGAAATTTTTCGAGGTGACAATTGTACATTTTGCCATTCAAATTTCTTTTAATAATTCCATTAGTTCCTACAATCATATTTTTATATACATGAAATATATATGTTGAGGTTTATAGGACAAGTCAATCTAAAGCTAAAAAATACAGTCAATTAACATTACTTGAAGTCATTCATAGTCCATGTAGTTTTGTACACTTTAAAAACACTTATTTAGCAGCCACTTTTTTACACTAACTTCAAAAACATTTAAATTTTCGATGCACTTCACATCATTAGGCAGCTTATTATACAAAGACAAGCAACTCAAAGAGGGTCCCTTTTTATACATATTCATTTTACAATAAAATAATAATAAACAATAATAATATTTTACATGCATGATTAGGTATATTCTGTTTGATTGATGCAGTAAGAAAATATAGAACTTAAAACTAAAAAAAAAAAAAAAAAATATGGTCTTCATTTTTAGCTGTCAGATTATATTATCACTGCAGCAAACTTCTCTGATTATGAATATAGTAAATAAGGGAATTAAGATTTGAAACAAAGTATTGTAGAATTTTTATATATCAAACTCAATTACCTATTTTCTTTAATTAATTGACACCATGACATAAAAGCTGTATAATTAGTTGTGAATAAAGTTCGTGGATTTTTTTCTTATTGATTACAATTTGTGATAATAAAAATAATATCAACACATTGTTCTTTTCTGACGCTGAATTATAAATTATAATTTAATGAGATCAATAACTAAAACATATAATTAAAACCGTTGTATTGTATACGTGCTGGTTAATTAAAATTAATTTATATAATGCTGGTGAGGGACTTTCTCCATTCTACAGTACACACCATAGAGAATAAATGCTATGGAGATGAAATCTGTGTAATTGGACCGGGATAGCATCGATGTACTTGAGTCACAGAGTGGATGCCGTCATAACATTTAGTTAATCAAATTTCACGAAAATCGCGCTATTGGTGATACCCGCGGGCTGAAATTTTCAGTACTTCTTGCTAATAACATCATTCACATCAACTTTTTTTGGCGGCCGGATCCTCCCCAAAAAAAGTGTCATACGGTGACCTTGAGTGACCTTTGAACTTTGACCTCCGATTGATTTACGTTTTATTTTTTTTTATATGGAATCTAAGGCAGATACGAAAAACATTACCATAAGCAAATATGTTTGTACTAACACGGAGAGTAAGTAGCAATTTTTGTAAAACTATAATACGCTAGTCAAGTCGTCATATTCATTTAGGTTTTCGTCGGAAACGCTCGGGACTACCTCGGCTCGTGTCGGTAAATTATGTACCGAACAAGGATTAAAAAGTGTTGTTGTTTACTTCGTATCGGCAACAATGTGTATTGAATTTGTGAAGTGAAGGTCAGTCGATGGCTGCTTCTCTTATCATTAAATTATACATTGATGCCAAACGTCTTTTATGACGTCACCAATATGACCTGTGTATAGACTTTTTTTTAAAACCTCTTCGGTATTATACACGACGAAAACCTAATTAAATGTGGCAAGTGCATTAACTTCCTATATCAAGATGCCTGGATGCCCAGCCACTCCTTAACTTATATTGTCTAAGGACTGTGCATCTCCTTGTTTATAACACACGTTGTCTCCAGATAGCAAATCTCCTCCTTTGTTAGTGTAATTAATTCCTAAAAAAACGTCGCGTGTCTCAAACGACACCGTAATTATTATACGACTTAATTTGGAAAATTTTTATGACACTTAAATTGTTTCAAAATTTAAAGCACATCACTGTAGTACAAGAAAAGTAAATAAGTAAATAAAATACATGTACAGTATACAAAGATTTATTTTATTTTTTTTAGATTTTTTTACAGTGTTAGCTTACTACATCAGCATATTCTGCTATTAGTGTAAGCATTCAATATTAAAAACAGTATTAACAACAGTGGGATACTAGCATTCGCCTGGGAGTGACGATGGGAAACCACAGAAAACCACCGTCAAGGCAGACGGTACCAAAGTGAGCACCTCCCGATAAGTGTTCGACTTGCAAGCTGCAGCCACCTGGCGAGCGCACTCAGGAATCTCAGGATCACTCACAAACTGGCAGGCAATCGGGAGAGAACCCAAGCTCTGGAGACGATCCAGATTACAAGTCCGACACTTAACCAATCGTGCCATACTGTTCGGTGAATTGATTGAATTGATTTCGTAATTAAAATATTTGTACTTCAAAAGTTCAAACATTATATTACTTACAGTACTATTTGCAGTACTAGTTACTACTGCATATGATCTCCAAGAAATTTTTGTTTTTTTTAATTTCTGTGTCGATGTATTTCACATCGTGTTTTGAAAAATAAAATAGTATTTATAAATTCCTGATGATTGGTTGGTATTTTGGGGCAATTTACACATTTTGGTCATATATGCCCCCTTATAAATTTCTACTTCGTAAAGCAATGAAGGACTGACTTTTAATAAATTCTGAGTGGAACTCGTATATCAAGAAAGCATTAATCAAATTGTATAATGTCAACTCAATTTTGTATTCAGTAGTCGTTCAATCAAATTGTATAAATCGACCTTGTATGACCTTTACTTTCCATACAAAGACTCCATAAACAAACTTTGATTTCCATTGTTTTTGTTTCAACAATATATCCATTTTGTTAATTAATAAAAACAGTTCGATGAGAAAATCACGACAATGATATTGTTTGGTATGAGACGATATATAGATGGTTCTGCAACAACAACAACAATAAGGAAGAAGTTACAACAATGACAGGAAGTTGCCACGAGAGGTCGTGCTAGTACGTTACGGTTATATTGTTATTAACAGTCACGCGCGCAGCCAACAATGAGTAGGAGATTGTTGAACTTGAGCTGCTGACATTATATTATACCATCTGGCTAATTTATAGGACATTCAGTTATCTTGTATCTGGCTAATTTATCAGTTAATTTATAACTGGCTAATTTCTAGCTGGGACGCAAGAAAGGTGTACTACTATTTTGATGATACTTGCAGGGCTGATAAATACCCATCTTCCAACGAAAGATTCTGGACCTACAAAATTCCGGACAGTTTTCACAAAATTATCATGTTTAGGTCCATTTAAATTTTCAGTATGTTGATATAATATGTGTCATGTCAATATCATACACAGGTCTTTTATAGGTGACGTCACCATTTGATATCAATTAAGGTATGAGTGATAAGAAGAAACGCAGTGACTGACCTTCACTCTACAAATTCAATACACATCGTTGCTGAAATGTAGTACGATGTAAATAACAACACATTTTTAAAGTTCCCCACATCCGTACATTTTATACACAATTTGCCTTTTGGCTGTGAATAGGAACCTGATGCCATTTTTATTATCAATCAAAGGTGCATGTAATAAAGTACATTTAAAGTAGAGATAACGCCGAACAGCTCTTTGACGTACTTACTTTTGATTAACATGTAAACCTTGGCAAATTCACAAAAATTCTGAAATTTTCTTGAGAGACAGATATTATAATAGTGCTTAAAAGCCATAGAAAAAATTTCAAAACAATTTAACGAGCTGATTTTTTTTTTAATTTTTAGCATAGGGCTTTCCCATGAAGAGATAAACTAAGAATTTAATTTAAAAAAATCGGCTCATTAAATTGTTATGAAACTTTTTCTATGTCTTTTAGGCACTATCTGCCTCTCAAAAAATTTTCAGAGTTTTTGTGAATTTGCTAAGGTTTACATGTTAATCAAAGGGGATTACGTCGAACAGCTGTTCGGCGTTATCTCTACCTTAAAGGAAAACTGCTTGCCTTTTGGCAACCGAAAGCAATTTGGCTCCTTTGCTCAGGTGGGAGGGGGGGGGGTCACTCACGCTGTGATATTGGCTCCAAGGGATGGACACCGACCATCCATGAGGAGTTTCCACGTTCCTCAGTGCAAATTTTCGTAAAATGAAAACAAAACTGTTTTATTAATTACGTATATACACACGGTTCAGTAAAAAATAAATATTGGATTTCATCGCCTGCATGATGGGTTTTAAAAATATTATTCGTTACCAATGCGGTAATATAAACATGTAAAAGTTAAAAAGGGGCATTCACAAAGTCTTAAGACCACATTTAGGGCTCGATTATTTAAGACCAGAAATTGTGGGTCTAAAAAGCATGCCTAAAATCGGGCTTTAAATTATCGAGCCCTAAATGTGGCCTTAGGGCTTTGTGAATGCCCCTTATTAATTTCCTTTTAAATCATTCATATCAATAGAATCATTTTGCGCGTTTATCCTAATTCCTAATTTATTATCTTTTAGTAAAAGAACTTGGAAATGTAAATTACCCGCACGTTGTTTTAAAGTCGATATGATTAGCAATTAAGTGGTGTAATCTGAAGGTATACTAATTGCAGAATTCCTAATTAATGATGTTTTTAATGAAGCGGGGGCGTGCACGAACTAATTGTATCCCGTCGTGCTTTTTTAAGAATAAAGCTTTCTTATTTTTGTGAGATATAATATAACAACTCTTCAATAGCCTCTGTTCTATATTATATAAATCGCTTGAAAAAATTAAGAAATTTAGTTACAAAGTTCGTGTTTGCATGCAGTTACGAAATATTATCGAAAGCGTCGTTATATGTTATATCAATAAATTGCATGTTTAGCAAGGACATGATATTTAACAATGCAGACCAATGTCACAGTGAAACAATATATGAGCAAAACATTGTCCGTGGATTTTACTTTTATAGACTGTCACGATCTGTATAACTAACAGTTAAACAAATGTAGGATTACCACTGGAATTAACCGGAAGTGGTAGGATTTTCACTAAACTATGAACATGAAAAATATAAGACTTTGCAGCGAGAGACTTGTATTAGGAATTTTAACCTAACTGTAAACTAAGTCTTATATTACGTGTTTATAGTTCCTTTCACTTCAGACTACTTCCGGTGGTAATCTACCAAACAGCACGGTCAAACTAATATGATATTCCGGCCAGAAGTAGCTGGAAGTCTCGCCTTCCTATGCATGCCTGACTTGTGAAATTTGGCAAAAATGTAGTGATATTTTTAAAAATATGTCTGCAGAAATTCTGATTTCAAATAAGAATAGGAAAGTCACAAACTTCACACTTCCGACTACTTCCGGAGGGAATATTACTTTAATTTAACTTTACACCTCTGTACACCACGAATGTTACTCCTGCTGTGTTTGTAGACGTTTTACCACGCAGTCTATGGAGGTGTGGTGAACCAAAACTATTTTGATATTAAATTTATAGACTCGGTATTATACTCTTCTTACCTCAAACAAAATTTTAAATCTCTTTGTCTTTTGGAGTTGCAACTCTGCAGTCAAATTTATGTAATATTCCTTCCGGAAGTAGCAGGAAGTATGAAGTTTCTGACCTTTCTATTCGTGAGTTGCAATTTCACTGCCTGGTCAGCACTTTAACAACAAAAACCTCTGCAAAATTTTCAAAACTGAATAACAAACAACAGCCACAAACTTTACACTTCCGGATACTTCCGGAAGGAATATAAAATTAATTTGAGTGTAGCAAGTGAGACACGAGTAATAAAGTTTGTTCTGTCCATGCTTCAGTCAAATTTGCAAGATGTCTCTTCCGAAAGTGTAAGGTTTCTGGTATTTCTATATTCGTATTTCAGCATTAAAATTTCATGATTATACATAATATGTATATATGCAAACGTTTCTGAAAAGTTTCAAAATTGAATTAGTCTAAAACTTTACACTTCCGGCTACTTCCGGAGGGAATGTTATGTAAATTTGACTGTAACTCCCGAAAGAATTTAGTTATCATCAAGTCCGTTTGTTCGTCGTGATCCTCGTGATCGTGTCCAGAGAGCTGGCTCGTCAGAACATTTTTTCCTTCAGCCTATAACGGGTCAAGGACCGTACAGTGAAATTAATTTTATATTCCTGCCGGAAGTAGCCGGAAGTGAGAAGTTTTTGACCTTCCCATTCGTATAAATTTGTATTTTGAAATTTTGATTACAGGTTCGTAAAAAGAGTATACCTGCTAACACGTTTTTAAATTTTCAAAAGACTTAGACAAGACGATTATTCCTCTCACTTCCGGCAGGAATATTACATAAATTTTACTTTATAAGTACACAAGTGCAGCCTGATAATTGTTTTATAATTATATATGCTTCGTAAACTTTTTGTATGATGGACTATATACATAATTGAAAAACAAATTGCAGGACTATTTTTATATGTATGATTATACAGTATAAATATAAAAGTATAAATTGTATGCTTCATGTTTTTTCAGGGTCATTCTAAAAAATAATGGAAAACTGGAATACTCACCCTAGATTTTTTTTTTTTTTTTTTTTAACTTCGGAAATTTGCTGAAAAGTGCATGTGTAAAAATCATGAAATTTGAACATAAATCATGAAATTTAAATTCGTAAATAAATAAAATAAAACAAATTAATTTTACGTTTTGTTTTTGATGTAAAAAAAGTTTTGATTATATAATATGGTTATATTTCGTTGTTTTTTAAATTACTAGACCTTACTCTAACCTCAAAGGTTTTTGTCCTGCAATGCCTTTAATATTATTGGTCTTATTCCGCCTGAAAAAAAAAAAATATTGAAAACTCCAGGAAATTTAATTTTTTGAATTCTGCTATATACACCCTGTGGTTTTCTACAGTAAAATACTTAAAATTAAATAAATAAAAAATTAAATTTAAACTAAAAATACTACATTTAATTTAATTTTAAATATCTTATAAAGAAAAAGTTATAATATTACATTGGTGTGCGCCATACTTGTTGATTTTAAAATATATAATAAAAAAAATATGAGTCCATATATATGAGACCTGCGCCGTGTTTTGTGGGACCGAGGCATCGATCGAGTTGGCCGCGCCGTCGCTTCACAGTGCAAATCCAGCGTCCCTTCGTATTCCTGCTGCGTGTTCTTGCAGGTTAGTTGTATGTGCCTGGGAGCAGCTAAATAATCGCGATATACCTGTTACTGTAACCTTTTAACTGAGGTAAGATTATAATTAATTATGTGGAGGTGTCAAAATTGAAATATAGGTCATGAGCTACTTATAAAAACGGCCCGACCGCCATGTTATATAGACAACCAGTTGCTTTAAGTTAATATACTTTTAATGTTAATTTTATGTGTTACACGCCCAAATAGTTACATTTAAAGTAAATTTTGATGTTTTTTTCAATATACGATGAATGCAAATATTGCTACCTTCATGCATTCTTGATATATAAATTAATAATTTAGATTGAAGAGATTTTGAATTATTTTACCGGTTTGCAATTAATTGTGATCAATACTTTTTGCTTATTATATATTTTTTATAAATTGATAATCAATATTTATACACCAAAAAATTGTATTGATTTCCTGCGGTATAGATTCATCTCACTTTCCACCCAGTGCAGTGATGTACTTGTGTGTTGTTCCCCAGGCTTTGGACATCGCTTTGGTCTATTGATAATTGATAAAAAGTAGAGGTGTCCGTCCTGACTGAGGTTTTCCACGGTTCCCTCAGTCTCGAATCACTTTAGCGAATGCTAGGGTGCGTAACAGCCAGGCCGTGGCTACCATCCTTTCCGTCCTTTATCCTTATTCATTACCCCGGCTTCAGCTCCGAGCTCATAGGAGTGTAACATTTTTGTAAAAAAAAAAAAAAAAACTAGGAAACCTTCATTTTATATCCAATAATTTAAATAAAATGAGGACCTTTTTTGGTGTTACAGGCATTAAGAAATCCGTACATGCATGCAGTAAAATGTACTTATAAATATTATTTCTTGTTCTAAAATTACCATGCAAGTGCTTTGCACCGAGCCAATGCATGCATCTATATATAGGAGCATCCGCTTATAATCGCACTATGTGATTTACCAAGCAATAAGGTCATAGAGGAAACATATTTATAGTTACTGATTTAACAACACTAAAATTATTTAGAGTTTGGACGACCTCCATATCAAGGAAAGTCCTATTATAGGACCCATAACATAATTATTATTCACATGACGTACAGGATATGCTTCAAACTAACTTTTCACTAAAGATCGGTTTCTTATCTTGTTTTCGTGTAGATAACAACCTTCTACCTGAATGGCTTATATAGACTAGTTTTATCCTCCAAACTTCAGGTAATTTTACTCAGTACAGTATATAGGTTTATTTTATTGTACTTGATTTAGTGTAGACTGAAGTGCAGAAAAAAAAGAGCATTTTTAATCGTCATTACATTTTTTGTTTAATCAAAAAATCAAACCCTATTGGGTACTTCTATATACTTACTGTATGTACTTACTAAGTACATACTATTTTGAAAACCCGAACCTTCCGAAACCCTTAAACTTGAGCGTTTCGTGGGCTCTTTCAGAAAGGAAGCGGGCACTGCCTTGCAATCGATCCCGGCATTTGCCTGAAACTGAGGAAAACGTGGAAACCTCAGCCAGGATGGACTGCACTGCAGCTTTTGTCGATGAATCGGAAGTGCAATGCTCCAAGGCCAGGGGAACCACGTTAGTAAGCGCAACGATTTACCCCTGTGTGGGAGATACGGTTTTTGTTAAAAATGGTCACCAATCCAAATTCAAACCACGCTCGGCGTTGCTTGACTTCGGTGATCAAACGAGATCCGGTCAAACGCATTGTGCCACAAATCTTACAAAAACGTGTTTTTAATTGTCATTACATTTATATGATACACTGTAAATCAAAACATTCTTAAAACAAGATCAAAAAAGGTTCTTAAAATTTGTCCCCTTAATTAAGATGGTTTTTGAGGGTTCTTGTTTCAAATAAGAGCACCTTTATCTTATTTTAAGAACACTACCTTCTTAAAATAAGATTTTGGTACCTTCTTAAATGGGGTCATCCTAGCAGGTAGGCAACCTACATTGCAAAGATGCTTCAAGGGAGGCATAGCATTAATTAGAATTATATTCAGATTACAGTGTATTTATTTTTTATTATGAAGTTGCAGAGTTTTACAAAAATATATACAGCAATGAAATACATTTTATTAGAGACATGGAAATTTTTCAAAAATTAATGCATAAAATTTCATAACAAATTTAAATTATTTTCTCTACTCAGTAATAAATAATAAAAAAAAACTATATTCAATAAGTAAATGTTGCATAATTCCAGTTTCCGTATACATAAAAACACATAGCAAAAATGTGAATATAATAATAAGAGTGTAGTCACTATCTACTAAATAACTATCAAGATTTTATTAATAAAAGGTATTAGTAAAAATCAGACTTATTTGCAAGACTTGTCAATACATGTTATATTTCATTATTTAATAATATTCAGTTTAATAACACAATACAATTTTGCATAAACTTCTTTGTTATGAAAAATTTCATCTTCATGCAAGATTTGCATTAATAAGAAAAATTGTATCGTGAAATACCACCTTCATATATTTTTAATAATTATATGACTGAAGCCACATAACACTCAATAAATTTTGAAGTAGAATAGTGATTGCATTTTTTTTTTTTTTTTTGAAAGTTTTAGTTTCTAAAAATACTTTAACCTATACTGTATTGAGAAACTAACACGAAGAAATTAGAAAAAAAAATTAAATAAATGAATATTTAATGTAATATTGGTTACACCTCGCTTGGAGGTAAATAAAATTTTCAATTTTGAAAAGAGAAGAATACCCCTCCATCTCAAGCAGCTGCCAAATAAATGTGAATTTATTTATATAAAGAGATCTGGAAATTTTTCTAAATATATTTATTTTTTACGCCAATAATTGGTGAAAGGTATTCTTCATAGCACGTTTTCAAGTAGTGTATAAATTAAATTAAATTATTCAACTAAAGTAGAAAGAGTCACTCTCACATTATAAAAATTGAAAAAAAAATAATAATAATGCCACCAACCAACAATTCAAGCTTTAGAAATCCATCCTGCATGTATAAAGGACCCCCAGATATTTAAAAAAAAAATTATTATAATAATTTCCTGCTATAAACTCCAAAATCATTGCTGTGTTAACTGAAGAATGTTTTCCAAACTTAATTGATGGTATTGTTCTAATAATTTTATAAAAATATTATGTTGTTTACATGGCACAGTGTTTACAACGTAATTGGCAGCCAGAAAAATTTCAGTGTTAATTTTATTTGCAAATTAATTAATTTGCAAACAGTGTAGAATTTGTCATGAATAATAATAATAGTGATAATAATATAAAAAAAATAAAATACACTAAAATGTAAGCACATCTTGAAGCCGGTATTAGATGATACAATTTTTCTAAGTATTGAATACAATTTTTCCTTACAAGAAAATTTGAACTCCATTTGTTTGTACGGAGATGAAATTTTCTTGTAAGAAAAAATTTTATTCAATAGTTAGAAAAATTGTATCGTGTAATACCGGCTTAACATTCAGTTTGTATATGAAAATTGAGCACGCCGTTTTAGTTAATATTAGAATTAAATTATACAAACAAAACCAGCAGCATAAGATCTTTCTTTACCCTTCGCTTCATCATAACAGAGACCCTAAGAGACCTCCATGACGAACTTGATCAGCCGTCCCCCTAAAAAATATACAACAAAAATTAAGAACGACAATAATTAAGATTATTTTATTTTTTTTAATGCTCGAATAATTTAAAATTAAGCAAGCTTTCTTTGTATCTAATTCAGCAGTCATAAATTCCAGTACAAAATTAGTGCAATCAGGCGCGGATCCAAGAATATGGGGGGGGGGGGGGGGGGGGAAGGGCAATGGGGGGGGGGCAACGCCCCCCGCTCCCCCCAAAATATCCAAAAATACATTGAAGGTGTACCACCATCCCCCATCGCCCCCCCCCCCCCCCTCTCACACCAAATTTTAACATCGTGTAATAGGGCACCGCCCCCTCCCTCCCCCCTGAATCCACCAAATGACGGAAAACTTTTCAACATAATTTTCACTTCCATGTGATTTTTTTCTCACACCCCTGTTTGTATATGCTTAAAAAATCTAAGGCCTAGTCAGTGTCATGAGAATTGCCTATTTTTAATAAACTAGAGCAGTGAAACAGGGGTGAGTAAAAAAAATCACACTGAAGTGATATTTTTACTTGAATTAATTTTGCCCGTCATTTGACGTAACTTTGATTTTAACTTATTTCTGCTGGGCAAGGCCTTTATTTACCTTCCTTGCTTCAATTGCATGATGTTATTGGCTTATTACTGTAGCCGAAGTTTTATAATGAAGTGATAAAATAAAAAATTGTCATACAGTAGTTATACAATGTAGGACCTTACAGTGCAATGGTACAATGCATGGCTCTCTCAGTGAAATTACACAAGACTTTTTACTGCATACAAAGCTTTCAAATTTTGCTTTGAATTTTTTTTAACACAAAATACATCCTGAAGAGTCTTCAGGCTTGTGTAATTTCACTGAGAGAGCCATGCATTGTACCATTGCACTGTAATGTCCTAAAATGTCTAACTACTGTATGACAATTTTTTTTTTGTTTTATCACTTCAATATGAAACTTTGGCTACAGTAATAAGACCATAATATCATGCAATTGAAGTGAGAAAGGAAAAAAAAGGCCTTGCCCAGCAGAAATTAGTTGAAGTCAAAGTTATGTCAAATGACGGAAAACTTTTCAACATAATTTTCACTTCCATGTGATTTTTTTCTCACACCCCTGTTTGTATATGCTTAAAAAATCTAAGGCCCAGTCAGTGTCATGAGAATTGCCTATTTTTAATAAACTAGAGCAGTGAAACAGGGGTGAGTAAAAAAAATCACACTGAAGTGATATTTTTACTTGAATTAATTTTGCCGTCATTTGACGTAACTTTGATTTTAACTTATTTCTGCTGGGCAAGGCCTTTATTTACCTTCCTTGCTTCAATTGCATGATGTTATTGGCTTATTACTGTAGCCGAAGTTTTATAATGAAGTGATAAAACAAAAAATTGTCATACAGTAGTAATACATTGTAGGACATTACAGTGCAATGGTACAATGCATGGCTCTCTCAGTGAAATTACACAAGACTTTTTACTGCATACAAAGCTTTCATATTTTGCTTTGAATTTTTTTTAACACAAAATACATCCTGAAGAGTCTTCAGGCTTGTGTAATTTCACTGAGAGAGCCATGCATTGTACCATTGCACTGTAATGTCCTAAAATGTCTAACTACTGTATGACAATTTTTTGTTTTATCACTTCATTATGAAACTTTGGCTACAGTAATAAGACCATAATATCATGCAATTGAAGTGAGAAAGGGAAAAAAAGGCCTTGCCCAGCAGAAATTAGTTGAAGTCAAAGTAACGTCAAATGACGGGCAAAATTATTTCAAGTAAAAATATCACTTCAGTGTGATTTTTTTTACTCACCCCTGTTTCACTGCTCTAGTTTATAAAAAAATAGGCAATTCTCATGACACTGACAGGGCCTTAGATTTTTTAAGCATATACAAACAGGGGTGTGAGAAAAAAATCACATGGAAGTGAAAAATATGTTGAAAAGTTTTCCGTCATTTGACATAAAATTGACTATAACTTATTTCTGCTGGGCAAGGCCTTTATTTTCCTTTCTCACTTCAATTGCATGATGTTATGGTCTTATTACTGTAGCCAAAGTTTCATAATGAAGTGATAAAACAAAAAATTGTCATACAGTAGTTATACAATGTAGGACCTTACAGTGCAATGGTACAATGCATGGGCTCTCTCAGTGAAATTACACAAGACTTTTTACTGCATACAAAGCTTTCATATTTTGCTTTGAATTTTTTTTAACACAAAATACATCCTGAAGAGTCTTCAGGCTTGTGTAATTTCACTGAGAGAGCCATGCATTGTACCATTGCACTGTAATGTCCTAAAATGTCTAACTACTGTATGACAATTTTTTTTTTGTTTTATCACTTCATTATGAAACTTTGGCTACAGTAATAAGACCATAATATCATGCAATTGAAGTGAGAAAGGAAAAAAAAGGCCTTGCCCAGCAGAAATAAGTTAAAGTCAAAGTAACGTCAAATGACGGGCAAAATTATTTCAAGTAAAAATATCACTTCAGTGTGATTTTTTTTACTCACCCCTGTTTCACTGCTCTAGTTTATAAAAAAATAGGCAATTCTCATGACACTGACTGGGCCTTAGATTTTTTAAGCATATACAAACAGGGGTGTGAGAAAAAAATCACATGGAAGTGAAAATTATGTTGAAAAGTTTTCCGTCATTTGACATAAAATTGACTATAACTTATTTCTGCTGGGCAAGGCCTTTATTTTCCTTTCTCACTTCAATTGCATGATGTTATGGTCTTATTACTGTAGCCAAAGTTTCATAATGAAGTGATAAAACAAAAAATTGTCATACAGTAGTTATACAATGTAGGACCTTACAGTGCAATGGTACAATGCATGGCTCTCTCAGTGAAATTACACAAGACTTTTTACTGCATACAAACCTTTCATATTTTGCTTTGAATTTTTTTTAACACAAAATACATCCTGAAGAGTCTTCAGGCTTGTGTAATTTCACTGAGAGAGCCATGCATTGTACCATTGCACTGTAATGTCCTAAAATGTATAACTACTGTATGACAATTTTTTGTTTTATCACTTCATTATGAAACTTTGGCTACAGTAATAAGACCATAAAATCATGCAATTGAAGTGAGAAAGGAAAATAAAGGCCTTGCCCAGCAGAAATAAGTTAAAGTCAAAGTAACGTCAAATGACGGAAAACTTTTCAACATAATTTTCACTTCCATGTGATTTTTTTCTCACACCCCTGTTTGTATATGCTTAAAAAATCTAAGGCCCAGTCAGTGTCATGAGAATTGCCCATTTTTAATAAACTAGAGCAGTGAAACAGGGGTGAGTAAAAAAAATCACACTGAAGTGATATTTTTACTTGAATTAATTTTGCCGTCATTTGACGTAACTTTGATTTTAACTTATTTCTGCTGGGCAAGGCCTTTATTTACCTTCCTTGCTTCAATTGCATGATGTTATTGGCTTATTACTGTAGCCGAAGTTTTATAATGAAGTGATAAAACAAAAAATTGTCATACAGTAGTTATACATTGTAGGACATTACAGTGCAATGGTACAATGCATGGCTCTCTCAGTGAAATTACACAAGACTTTTTACTGCATACAAAGCTTTCATATTTTGCTTTGAATTTTTTTTAACACAAAATACATCCTGAAGAGTCTTCAGGCTTGTGTAATTTCACTGAGAGAGCCATGCATTGTACCATTGCACTGTAATGTCCTAAAATGTATACTACTGTATGACAATTTTTTGTTTTATCACTTCATTATGAAACTTTGGCTACAGTAATAAGACCATAAAATCATGCAATTGAAGTGAGAAAGGAAAATAAAGGCCTTGCCCAGCAGAAATAAGTTAAAGTCAAAGTAACGTCAAATGACGGAAAACTTTTCAACATAATTTTCACTTCCATGTGATTTTTTTCTCACACCCCTGTTTGTATATGCTTAAAAAATCTAAGGCCCAGTCAGTGTCATGAGAATTGCCTATTTTTAATAAACTAGAGCAGTGAAACAGGGGTGAGTAAAAAAAATCACACTGAAGTGATATTTTTACTTGAATTAATTTTGCCGTCATTTGACGTAACTTTGATTTTAACTTATTTCTGCTGGGCAAGGCCTTTATTTACCTTCCTTGCTTCAATTGCATGATGTTATTGGCTTATTACTGTAGCCGAAGTTTTATAATGAAGTGATAAAACAAAAAATTGTCATACAGTAGTTATACATTGTAGGACATTACAGTGCAATGGTACAATGCATGGCTCTCTCAGTGAAATTACACAAGACTTTTTACTGCATACAAAGCTTTCATATTTTGCTTTGAATTTTTTTTAACACAAAATACATCCTGAAGAGTCTTCAGGCTTGTGTAATTTCACTGAGAGAGCCATGCATTGTACCATTGCACTGTAATGTCCTAAAATGTCTAACTACTGTATGACAATTTTTTTTTTGTTTTATCACTTCATTATGAAACTTTGGCTACAGTAATAAGACCATAATATCATGCAATTGAAGTGAGAAAGGAAAAAAAAGGCCTTGCCCAGCAGAAATTAGTTGAAGTCAAAGTTACGTCAAATGACGGGCAAAATTATTTCAAGTAAAAATATCACTTCAGTGTGATTTTTTTTACTCACCCCTGTTTCACTGCTCTAGTTTATAAAAAAATAGGCAATTCTCATGACACTGACAGGGCCTTAGATTTTTTAAGCATATACAAACAGGGGTGTGAGAAAAAAATCACATGGAAGTGAAAATTATGTTGAAAAGTTTTCCGTCATTTGACATAAAATTGACTATAACTTATTTCTGCTGGGCAAGGCCTTTATTTTCCTTTCTCACTTCAATTGCATGATGTTATGGTCTTATTACTGTAGCCAAAGTTTCATAATGAAGTGATAAAACAAAAAATTGTCATACAGTAGTTATACAATGTAGGACCTTACAGTGCAATGGTACAATGCATGGGCTCTCTCAGTGAAATTACACAAGACTTTTTAATGCATACAAAGCTTTCATATTTTGCTTTGAATTTTTTTAACACAAAATACATCCTGAAGAGTCTTCAGGCTTGTGTAATTTCACTGAGAGAGCCATGCATTGTACCATTGCACTGTAATGTCCTAAAATGTCTAACTACTGTATGACAATTTTTTTTTTGTTTTATCACTTCATTATGAAACTTTGGCTACAGTAATAAGACCATAATATCATGCAATTGAAGTGAGAAAGGAAAAAAAAGGCCTTGCCCAGCAGAAATAAGTTAAAGTCAAAGTAACGTCAAATGACGGGCAAAATTATTTCAAGTAAAAATATCACTTCAGTGTGATTTTTTTTACTCACCCCTGTTTCACTGCTCTAGTTTATAAAAAAATAGGCAATTCTCATGACACTGACAGGGCCTTAGATTTTTTAAGCATATACAAACAGGGGTGTGAGAAAAAAATCACATGGAAGTGAAAATTATGTTGAAAAGTTTTCCGTCATTTGACATAAAATTGACTATAACTTATTTCTGCTGGGCAAGGCCTTTATTTTCCTTTCTCACTTCAATTGCATGATGTTATGGTCTTATTACTGTAGCCAAAGTTTCATAATGAAGTGAGAAAACAAAAAATTGTCATACAGTAGTTATACAATGTAGGACCTTACAGTGCAATGGTACAATGCATGGCTCTCTCAGTGAAATTACACAAGACTTTTTACTGCATACAAACCTTTCATATTTTGCTTTGAATTTTTTTTAACACAAAATACATCCTGAAGAGACTTCAGGCTTGTGTAATTTCACTGAGTGAGCCATGCATTGTACCATTGCACTGTAATGTCCTAAAATGTCTAACTACTGTATGACAATTTTTGTTTTGTTTTATCACTTCAATATGAAACTTTGGCTACAGTAATAAGACCATAACATCATGCAATTGAAGTGAGAAAGGAAAAAAGAGGCCTAGCCCAGCAGAAATAAGTTAAAGTCAAAGTTACGTCAAATGACGGAAAACTTTTCAACATAATTTTCACTTCCATGTGATTTTTTTCTCACACCCCTGTTTGTTTATGCTTAAAAATTCTAAGGCCCAGTCAGTGTCATGAGAATTGCCTATTTTTTATAAACTAGAGCAGTGAAACAGGGGTGAGTAAAAAAAATCACACTGAAGTGATATTTTTATTTGAAAGGTGCCCATCGTTGACTTCTAGCTAATCACTTATCACAGAGCTCTGGCTTGTGTGCTATCTCATCGGTGCTGGCCACTTGCTTGCTTTTACTATAGCTGAGACTCCTCCACAATGGCTGGCAGCGATGAGTCCGCACACAAGCAGCAGCTCTGAGATATATTAATAAGCTTGAAGTATGGAATGAAACTTTCTACTGTAACAACAAAGGACCATTGTGGACCATTGTTGGTAGATATTTGTGCTATTGACTGTAGAAAACACTGGAAAAAACATATAAAATAAAAAAATCTAACTTACCGCACGGTACTCAATTTTTTACACACACGTCATTTGTCGGGGTCCTATTCGTTGTGAAAAGCAGTTGTAGTGAACATGGCCTCGAAGTTCCAACTCCTACTCGCACACAGCATAGCTCCATGGCCCGTTGTATGTAGGTACATGGCACACCGGCTTCAGAGTCTGTATCATACAGTATGCATACAGTTTATTACTAAAAAAAAAGGCAAATTTTTCTATAAGAAATGCCATATATGTACTAGACTTACCACAATGCAAACTGTAAAAACTCTATCAGAAGAAACTTAAGTCCACCACAGTTTCAATCTGGTTTGACTTGCAATTCGCCCCATGACCATCACTCGGGACTTCCGTCAGCTCCTGGTCAGGCTGCAGGCTGCATGAGACACCTGAATATATATTAAAAATTACTTCCCTGAACACATAATATCGTATGACGTTAAGTGCAGATTCTGACTTACCGGTAATACACAACAAAGTGCAGTTTCTTGCATGTTTTCGTTTATAAATTGGCCGAAATTCACGGAAGAGTGAAGAAACGCAATCTCTAAAAAACGTTCTCTTTTTTGCCGTTGAGATTTTAAATAAAACAGAAACAGCTGACGCAAGCGCGGCCAATCAGAAAATAGGATAAAAAAATCCAACACCATGGCGGGGAATACTTCAAATTTAGGCTAGACATTAGAGTAGAATTACGAGCGAATCCATTTTTCTTTACTATTTTATATCCTAAAAATATTTTAACTTGCCACTTATTGAGAAATATAAACCAAAATATTCCATTACAAATATAACTCCACGACAAAAAAAAATCTCAAATTTGGTGTGTTTCGGAAAGCTGTAACATATGAACAGGCGCGGATCCAGGGGGTGGGCTGGGGGGCTACACCCCCCCCCAAAATTTTGGATTTAACATAGGCAATATAGGCATGTCCCCCACTCCAAATTTTTTTTTAACATTGGCCTTTTGGAGGCGGCCCATCCCGAATTTTTTTCTGGATCCGCGCCTGCATATGAAGCCTACATATATTTATATAGCTTGTAATATTTTATACACACATATTAATATATACTGTCCATATATGTATGGTACAGAAAACAGCTTAATTTTTACTCAAACTTCGTCTGAAATACGGCATGGTGCCATGCAATTAAAAAATGCCTACACAATATATTACGAATTCTTTAATATATGGATTTTCAAATATATATTTTTAAGGAACCTTTTTTCAGGAAAAAATCTTGAAATTTTTGTAGGTCAATTCCCATAATACAAGTTTTTTAAAGAATCCATTAAAGAAGTCATCAAAGGTCACGTCCAGGTATAATTTAAATGGTACTATATTTCAAGCCAAGTTTGAGTAAAAATTAAGCTGTTTTCTATTCCATAAGGCTGCGCATATGCAGTGTTAAAAGCCTCCGATATATATATATATATATATATATATATATATATATATATATATATATTTAATAATTTCAAGAGGAAGCATGTACACAGAAAAAAACTGAAAACATGTTTATATTTAATTCAAATTGTAGGAGCCAATACTCATGCAAACTGATATCAGTATTTGAATAATAATTACGGTTGTATAAGAAACAGCGCTAGAAAATTACTCTAAATTAATATTACTATACTATTATATACAGTGTAATTAATTAATTAATTAATATATAAAGGTTAAATTTATATTATAATGCAATTAAATTTAAGAATATTGTGATATCTTACAAATTTTAAGATTGGGAAGTGAATAAGATTCTTGACAATCTTAAAACAAGATACAATCTTGTAATAAGTATGTACCTTCTTAGAAAAATAAAAAATATGTCTTGAACTAAGAAGAAAGGTTCTTAAAATAAGTATGTATGCACTTGTTTCAAGAGAGATGTCTCTTAAAATAAGACGTTCTTAATTAGTTGTTGATTTACAGTGTACCTCTGATGGCATTTCTTGGCAACGAATTATAAAAGTATATATAGACTTTTGTTACATCAAATTAAAGCATAGGGTTCAATGTTTTCAAAAATCAAAACTAAAAAGCTTTACGTGGACTTGTCTTCTTTTGAGACCAAACGGAAACAAAAATTTGACATTTTTAATCTCCAAAATCCGCAGACTCAGCATTCATATGAAAGAAACTGTTCTTTTTTAATCTTTAATTTGCTGGAATAAAAATTTACCTACACCATTATTTAACCTAAGGCTTCACCACATGAGCACCGTTGGTACCCCAGCTCACGTCCAGACAGACCTCCAGTTCTCGCACACAAGTTGCGCTGAATCAAGAGCTCAAAAGCAGCGCATCACCGCATCCATCGATTCAGTCACGCCGGCGATTTGGCGCAACTTGTGTGCTAGAACTGGACGTTTGTGTCGACGTGTGCTGGAGTACCAACGGTGATCATGTGGTGAAGCCTTGGGGTAAATAATGGTGTAGTTAAATTTTTATTCAAGCGAAAAATTATAAATAAAAACAGTTTTTTTTAGATGAATTCCGAGTGTGCGGATTTTGGAGCTCAGAAATGTCAAATTTTTGTTTGCGTTTTGTCTGAATAGAAGACAAGTCCACCCAACGCTTTCTAGTTTTGATTTTTGAAAACATTGAACTCTACGCTTTAATTTGATGTATCAAAAGTCTATATCAACCTTAATTATCATGCTTTATTTTGAGTGTCAAATCGTGAAAATTCATGTGGACACCCTGTATATACTCCCTATATAAACAATATTTTACTATATAATATTATACTCTATATATATCCAGTATGTTAAAGTTCGTTAGACAAATGTTGTTTGTCGTGTGTATTACTCTGTGAACACTCTGAAGTCTCTGGACTTTGTAATGAATTCTGACTCAAGTTCTATTAATTTTATTGTTTTTACATAATGTCATGCATCCCTTAAAAAAAATATATATTACTTGCTTGTCTCTTTGGTTCTCTTTTAAAATGATCTTGATATCACAACTAGAGTTTCCGCAACCAACTCCTAATATGTACACCTCGGGACACCAATTACGTTACCTCTGCATGATTTGATGCATGCAGCTACAGCTCCTAATTGAGTTTCAGATTTGCATTTTTGGGAGAGGTATAAGAATAGCTCCCAGTCTGGACACACCAAAATCGTTTTAGTTCATTAAGTTGCACCTCTATATTAATGTATAGCAAAATTGACTTTAAGGCGGATTCACATGGCATGACAATTTTTACCATGCGACGCGACGCGAATAATTCGCACTTGCTGTAACATGAATTGGCGGCCATATTTGGCGATTAAATATGCTATTCGAAAATAAATTATTATTATTATTAAAAGAAAAAGAGCAGCGTAATTAACGCGATTATCAGCGAATTCGCTGCAGCATAGGATTTCACGGCTTTTACGTCAAAATCGCGTCGCATCGCCGTTGTCGCCATCTGAATCCGCCTTTATACGGGTTAAACTACCGATTTGACCAATGTTAAAGGGCTTAGCCAATCATGTTCAAGTATTTTAGGCCCCATCGTACCGCGGAACTGTGAATGTGCCCATCATGCTACAGAGACCTCCGTGTTTTATGGCCAGAAATTTGATCAGCTTGGCCGAGCTTCATCACTGCTGTAATATCACTGCTGTAATATCACTGCTGTAATATCACTGCTGAATGTAATATCACTGCTGTAACTGAGAGTGGCGGCGCCATGCACTGAATCGTAGCGGCACGGCCCGGTTTTCGCTGGCTGCGCGAGCAATTTTAGCCAGCAAGAACCGGGCCGTGCCGAATATTTAGCAGCGCCGCCACTCTCAGAAACAGCGAAACTCTTATCAAATCCCTGGTCATAAGACACGGAGGTCTCTGTAGGGTCTCTGATCATGCATAGCTATTTTTGAAATTTCGCAATGCAATATGGCCTAAAAATTTACCACGAAATGCATGCGTTGATGTATATAGGCTGCGTGATAAAGGGCTCCCCAAGAGAGCAGTAGTAATGTTCGTGGTGTCCAGAGGTGTGTACATTTTATAGGATTTTGCATGCATGATAGTGAATAATTATTTATTTGTATTGCACGCGGACAATTACACTCTCTGGTAATATCTCTGATTGTATCACTATAACAATTCATAGCGTCAGTTTTTCTACAATCTACATAGAAATTACAGAAATCTAACACCAGAGGCGTGGTTTGTGTTCCCCTTGTTTGTCAATAAATTCTGAGAACCTCTTCAATCCCTGCACAAACATCATAAACTTGAAGGACTATGTGATAACGGACTTGAGATTGCTAGTTGATATACCAAGTACTTGGGTGCATGTTCATATATATTTGACCTATTTTTAAAAACAAATCAAGAAGATATTTATACTATATTATCGTTATAAAGAGAGGTATGGTGGATTTTACCTGATTGATTCTAAAAGTGTCATTGTTTTGATATCAGAGCTTTGCTAATAAAGCGGAGAGTTATGAGTTAGAGGGTTTTGAGACAGGCAAACCCTTCGCGAGCCACCGTGGCGTAGCCGCATTTGCCGCGTGAATTTTATTATTATTTGACTATTTCACATTTTAGTTGAGTGATACTGATTCTATCGAGGAGGTTTTCAATGCCATCTCTTGGTGCTTTATAAAGTCAATACCGTACAAACATTCAAACATATCAACTGTCATGGGACCAACCATTATCTTCTATATTTAGTTGCCCAGTAAATTTTACTACCCTCTAGAGAAAAAAAAGCACATCAATTTATGTAAAACTTTTTTCTATTTATACTTTCGATATAAAGTTGACATCAATATACGATGATAGATAGGCATGAGACAAGGACGCTGCGATTGTATCGATCCGTGAAACCATTTCAGTGATGCATCAAGTGGTTCAAGAGTCCCTGTTGCTTTACACTCTAGTCGTTAAAATATAGGATTCGAGTCAGCTGATTTTACCGTCCTATACCAAACCTATGTAAAAAAAAATAAATAAATAAATAATTAAAAAAATCAAAATTGCTGTTTTGCCATGGCATGAAAGATTTTGTTTTAGAGTAACTCTTGATTCATTATCAAAAGACCCCTAAATGGGGGGTAGGAGATGGTTTCAAATTAATAGCTTTAATAGTTGAAGTGAAAAGATTTAAATTTTCCAACATGATGGCTTATGGAGAAAATTTTCTCACCGAGGAACACTTGAAGCCTTTATTGACACCAGCGAACCTGGTGGTAAAAGCTGAATTAACTACGTGCGATATCGAGGCGCCGTTACATGACTTAAAATTGTAAAATCTTGAAAATGTTCTGACAGCAGCTGTAGCATAATTTTACAGAATTTACAACACCATTAAGTAGTTGCCCCATTTAGACAAATATTAAAAAATATTTTAACTTTAAAAATTATTGCTTTTCTTTTATTTTTTTTATTCTCTCCATGCTTTAAGTATTGCCGTAACCTCCAAGAAAAGAGCCAAAATTCCTACTTGCAACGCCATCTATTGGTCCTTTAATTATGTACTCAATATAAAGTCCGCATCGTTATAGAAGCTTCAAGTCAGCTGTTTTTTCGGTATTTCCACCGTCCTATCCAAACTTATGTAAAAAAAGAGAGAGAAAAAAAAACTTGAATTTTTTCAATAAGAAGAAGATTTAGATTTTTAATGGAAAATTAATTTACATAACTTTGGTCCAAACTGAAAAATACATTGAATAATGCAAGATGTAGATTATTTATATAATATAACTGAGAAAAGTTATAAAAAGAAACACGCTTTGCTTCATTTTCAAGTGCAAGATGGATCTTAGCGACACAAATGAGCATTGCGAGGCGCACCAACTTGAAGCCTCTATTGTTGTTGATTTGCATCAGGTTTTCAGTTGGTCGCACGTGCATGTAAAGCCCGCATAACTTTTTTTACCAGGTGTTAAATGAAGGAAGTGACTAACAGACCGTAACTCTTTTTATTGTGTTTATATTATAGGCGTATTATGGTGGTCTTCCTACACGTTCACGCTACAAAAATCATTGGAATTACAGATACGGTGATCAGTTCTGATAGCGTCAAATCACTCGATGTAATTTACATTAACTGTTCAGTTTCTAAAAAAAAATAAAAAAAAAATAAATAAAATGAACATGATTGGTTAAAGAATCATTAAAATATATGTATATTATTATAGTAAAAAAAAAAAAAAAAATCACACATTACGCATAATGGGGGGCGGAGCATTCGCAAAGAGCTTCGACCCCATGCACTGAAGTCTCGATTTTAATCAGGAGTTAAACTAAACATGGCACTATAAACAAATTGGTCTAAATTTGTGATTTGTGATCTTATTTTCTTAACAATCTTTAGCAACAATTCAGTCCAATTTTTTAGAACTCGATTTAAACAGGAATTAAAATCGAGGCTAAAATGCTTTATGAATGACTTTCACTTTATCAGAAAAGGGGGAAAAAACAAGAAAAAAACAAAAACATATTTTTGTTTTTAAAGATCGATTTTTAAACACTCATAACTCACAATCGTTCCAGCTATTTGACTCACGTCAAAGAGTTAACGAAAAAAGAGGCAACAAATTTTTTCATCTAATTTTTAGAAAACCAATAAAACTTTGAAACTTTTTTATTTTTTTTTTCAAACTTTTCTTGTTTCTTTCTCAAAGTTAATACTTTTCTCAAGTTTTCTTATAAGTTCCAAACTGACTTAATATAAAATACATTTATACATAACATAGAAAAGAGGCGGGACAAATATGATACACCAATTAATAAATTATATAATAATTGTGCTATATATTTTATCGTTTGTTACCAATTAAAAAAAAAAAACAAAAAAAAGCACATGACATCAGCATGAACTTTACTCCTGCTTTGTTTGCAGCCCTAGGAGTTTTATTATATACGATACAATTAAGCAGTCTTTGAACTCTTAACTCTTTGATACTGCACATTCGATCTCCCAAAATTGCAAAACTGCATCTCTCTTGTCTGTTGGAGCTTTTAGCAATTGAAGAGTTCGTATGCTGCCTAAAAGTGCAGTACACTCCATTAAAATCAAAATGTCCGATCCAGCCATCGTAACCGGATCGAATATTTTTTATCTGAATCATGTGGAGTGTTGGGTGCGTAACATGCATGCGTTCCGTTGCCAACAGTCTTTATTTTCATTAAGACTTATTTTCATGAGCGACAACGGCGATGCGACGCGATTTTAACGTAAAGGTAGATTCATATATTATGGCGATGCGATTTTTACGTATAATAAAAGCTGCGTAAAATCTTATGTGGTGAGTAAATTCGCCGGGATACAGCGGCGAATATCGCGTTAATTTCGATGCTCTTTTTTCATTCGCTGTATATATAAATGTGGCCCCCAATGGATGTTACTGCAAAAGGGGTGCATTATTCGCGTCGTAGTAAAAAATCTCGCTATGTGAATCCACTTTAACACTGTTGTATTGATGCGGTGGCAATATCTTGTCACATTGCTTAACGAAAGTGACTGCAGTCGAAAGTTGTGGTGTTTCGAACATTGGACTGTTGTACGTGACGGACGGAGCGTGAAGACTAGCACGGTAAACGTGGAACCAACGATAATAGACAAGAGAGGATGGTCTTCTTTGAAGTCATGTCGTCTCGCAGTGACGTCATCACGTCATGTTTTAGGAGCGAATTTTATTGGTCAGCTGTTTTAAGCTGGTCATCAACCAGCTAAAATTCAACTCAGTTCAGTCGGTATACGCTGATAAGGAAATTGTTCCGAAGGCTATAATATTATAACGAAAACAGCCGAAGACCGAACTTGTTAAATTTGCCATCCTCATTTCTATTATTCTTGGTGGAAACTCTTGCCGCGTGGCTGCACATTGTCACACCACATTTTTTCTTATGTGTGTTTATCAAAATTTACCATGATTTGGATATCAGCTCCAGTTTATATGTCATATATTGCATGAACATATATTGCATGAACATAATTATAGGATTTGTCAAAACGATGATCTTTGTTATGAGTCTGACGTTGTGAGCGTTGTTTTGATTGTCATGATTAAAACCAAAACTTTGCCCATCAAGTCTTTAGCAATACTTCCTGCAGGGCTCAGAAAATTTTGAAAAAGAGAGTATAGCATAATTTGGTGCCCTCTCAGACTCATTTCTGCAATAAAAAAAAAATGTAGGTTGTATATTACTGGTATAATATGCATGCAGCTAATTGATTTGTGCATACTTCATTTCAAATCGCTAAAAACAGACGACTTGTGTGTATGACTTCATTCAGTGAAGTGCTTTTACTGTATTGCATGTAATGTACACTATATTCAGATAAAAATGTCCGATCCGGCTGTACTTTGACACAGATGGATCGGACAATTGTATTCGAATGGAGTGTACATGTTTACATTATCAACAATCCAATAAACTTTTTTTTATCAGTTCTTATAATGTGCATGACACGTGTATAAAAAACACTTTTTTTTTTAGATATTATTTGCGTTAAGCATAAATCTTCTTTATTTTAATAATGTTTTCTGTATTGTGAAGAATTCATACGTATTCTTCATCGCTGCAACATTAATTATATTTTAACTGCATAAAGAAGCCTCATCTTCTCTAAGGCTATATGCACTTCTGCTGCAGTGGTTTCTTTTATGCAGCTAGAGAACAATACACATTGTCTCGTAACTATACAGATTAATTAACACAACGTTTACGTGATTTAAGGTTCGTTATGTAAGATGTAACAACAGCAGAGATTGTATTTTACACGCAGCTGCACTTGTGCATTGCTTTTCAAACAGGATAATAAAATTTAGAGAGGAAGGATTACTTTGAAGTCATGTTGTCTCTCAATGACGTCATCACGACGTGTTTTAGGAGCGCATTTCAACTGCCATAAACTATTTACTGGTATACGGGAGTTTCATGTTTCCGTTTGGGTAGCACGAAAATGTCCGAAGCCGCACGAAGAACTTTCGGGATGTAGGCATGAGAAAACCCTAAAATCCTATGCTGTGCGGGTTAACGTAACTCACAACATCTCTTTTTTAATAATAATTTTGGTATCCAAATATTTTTCTTCGATAGCATTGGATCTTCTGAAAGAAAATACTACGAGAAAATGATGTCAGTATAAATTAATTTTGAGACCAACTTCAGCACGTATCTGCCATACCACTGACAATGTTTTGCCTACAAATTCGTGACGTCATGTTTTTTGACGTATAGTGAAAGACTCGTCCACTAATCGGAACCAAAAAGCTGTGCCCCTCTCCTTATGGAACTTGTATGCTATTCAGGGCCGCACAACTGTTCTGAAGGCTAAACGAAAATAGTCGAGGAACATATATTTTCAAATTACCGTTGATATATAACGATTCTCAACTTTTATTAATTATCCTCACATGCTATGACTGAGAATTGTATATTAACATACCCATGGTCTATTTAATTACTGATGTGCAGACTTACATTGTATATATATCTGCGGTTGATTGTTGCTTTGAAGTGTGAGTACATTGCATGTTGTTGTATTGATTTACTAAATGTACAGATAATTATGTTACCATAAGCTATTACATACTGTAGTAATGAAAATGCATATTATATATATGGCTTTAATCCATGCGAGTGAAATCATATTTTAAATGCATATTTTTTTTGAATTGATTTAAAATTGTGTGGTTTTATGGGTGCTAATTTTTTTTATGTAATTGGATTCATGTTATTAACTATGTGCTCAACTGTATTGTTATGATGTTTTAATTACTATATACCATATATCCCACAACCAATTATATTAAAACATAATTGTACAAATAATAAAACTTCATAAATGTTATAATTTTTTAATATCACTGAATGGCTCTCTTTATGAAATGCATAGTATAAATAAATAATTTAAAAATTTCAAAATACTTGCACTAATTTTGTCAATTATTTTACATGATGCTGCTTGCAAGTTTGATTGTTAGTAAAGCAATCATCAAATGTCCTCCTCCACACAATATCAATTGTTGGAGGTGTAGCGCAGTGCGATTGACCGGGTCTCCTCTGATCATTGAAGTTAAGCAACGCCGAGCGTGGTTAGTAGTGGGATGAGTGACCATTTAAAAAAAAAAAAAAGTTTCCCACCCAGGGGTAAATCATTGTTGCGCTTTTCCACTGTGATGATTCTTCTGATTTTGGATCATTTCACCATTTTTTTGACCATTTTGGTTTATTGACAAAAGCTGTCCATTTTAGCTGAGGTTTCCACGTTTCCTTTAGTCACAGAGAAATGCCATTGCAGGATTCGTGGTCGCCCCCGTTTAGAAAGAGTCCGCGAAACGTTGAAGTGAAGCCTATTAGGTTTTAGAAGTTTCGTGTTTTCAGATTTACTGTTAGTGAGTAATTAATAAGTAGATTAGGATTTGATTATACATATATAAATTACTTTCTATCATATTATCAATTTATTAAAATTACGTAATTGAAATTTGTCTAAAAGATTAAAAATTAAATTAACACATATTCAAAAATATTTAAATTGATTAAAATGTTAAATTGAGCGTAAAATCACCACATTGAACTGCTTCGTTAAACTGGTTGCATGGGACGCAGGCGTATATTTATTTTCTGCTAAAATCTCTCTCCTCCTCGCTTATATACGTCATAGAAGAGACGTGGTGAAATCAATATCCCTGCTGCTGCTTCATATGTACTGAGCAAGCAAGCGTTTTACATCCTAGTAATTACTTATATATAGTACTGTATGTGTTCATAGCGGCATCTATCAAGAGGTGCCATCATGTCACGCCAACGCTAAGACTTCCAATGTCAAATATATAACCATTTCATTGAGGTAGGCGTTGAAACTGTGTACTGAGAAAATACATTGGCTGGTGTGATTTACGTAGATTTTAACTGAGGTTTAAAATTGGCATTATACGTGGTTATATATATATATGAGAGAGAAATCTGCAAGGATATCTTCTTAAATCGTACCTGTTTAACTTTGATGGAGGCGATTCACGAAAGAGTTATCCAAAAAGTTATCCATCGCTTTCTCACTAACCGCGGTTAGCCTTAGCCTAATTTAATGACCCTAAACGTGGTTAGTGAGAAAACAGGATAAATCTCTTTGTGAATCGCACAAAATTAAAATTAAAGTTTGTGCATTTTTGTATCTTGTGTTGAAGTGCTTTGCATGCTTTACACCCCAATTTTGATTATTGTTAATATGAAATGCGAGCGATGCGTGTCATAAAAAAACAAAAACGGGAAAATTTAAATATATTTTATTAGAATAATTTTTGTTTAAAGTTTTAATTCGATCGTTAAACGTATATATTGTTAAATTAACGACTACAAATTAAAACATAATGGGCGCGATTCACGAAGCAGTTAGCCAGGTTTCTAACCACGTTTATAGCTTAACCACGTTTAACTGTACCTGTTTTACGTGTTAAACCACCTAGTTAAACGTGGTTAAAAAGCTAAACGTGGTTAGAAACTGCTTCGTGAATCACCCCCAAATTATATCCAAAGTAGAGTAAGAGGAACCTGTGTTTGATCTGTGGTAATAATTCCAAAATACAATATTATCGAATTGAAATATATCAGTGACCGACCTCTGCGCTGCCAAAATTTGTGCACTGCTATATACCGTCTACCGTAGAGATGGCAATTTATTTCTATACAATTCAAAATTCAATTCAATTCTTTTATTTAACCATTGGTTGTACAAGTACAACATGGGTTACGTCATTTTTACAAAAAAACAGTTACAACAAGACAATAAAACAAAAAACATAATTAACCAACAAATAGCTCTTCCTAAAATGAAATTATTTGCCAATTTGAGTGGATTTTTTTAAGTTGACATGTTATATACCTGCTGGGTATCATACTGCATTGGATTGCAAATTGCATGATGTTAAATGCGCTGCAAGGGTTGTGGACATATACGGTCTTTCTCGTTTATATAGTGACCTAGTATTGTATTATAATAGTGCATGGTTTTCGCGAGTCATAAAATCCTTATTAAGGTCTGTCGCTATGAAAATATGCAAGTGGAATGAAAAGAGATGTCACTACCAGTCTTTAGTAAATGATGTCCGAGATTGGGTGATTTTAATTCCAACATTTCAAAGGAAATAATAAGATTAACCGTTTTTAAATGAGCAACAGTCATTATAATTATGTTTATCTATTTCCTAGTCTGATTAATTTGTGAATACAATAATTATATGTTAAGTTATTGCAGTTAAAAAAATGCCCCTATAACTCAGAGAGCAAAAGCTCAAGGCAAAGAAAGAAATATGAAGGGCAGCCGTGCCGTGATGAATGCTCCTTCTCTATACCGTTGCGAGTGCGCCTCAACATTCCATTGTATTTTAAATTGAATAGAAGGGAGAGTAACGGTAAATAAACAAATATGTATTATTTTGAAAGAATTAATATTATGATTTTTAGGATAGTAAGCATCGAAACTTTTTTTTTTTTCGATAAAAAAATAAAATATATTATTGTATTTTTTTAATTCCTTTTGTTATATATAATGAATCTAACTTGAATCTAAGTAATAATCCTAATAATTACGTAATTTTATATATTAAATTTTACTATCATTCATAATGCTGTTTCGCTTTATGTGGCTCATCATAACTAATCATATGCTTGAAATAAAAATAATTTGATAATAATTTGTTTCTGGATCCGCGCCTGATTATATTTATATATATATATATTAATAATTTTTTTTTTTTACAAGGATACACCCCTTAGAGCTTACAGCTCGCGGCGGGGTACTGGGTAGGGATATAAGGTAGGGAACGGATAGTGGCCACGGCCTGCATGCTTACGCGTCCCAGCATTCGCTGAGGTGAGACTGAGGGAACCGTGGAAAACCTCAGTCAGGACGGACACCTTTACTTTTTCTCAATGGACCAAAGCGATGTCCAAAGCCTGGGGAACCACACACAAGTGCATCACTGCACTGATGGGTGGAAAGCGAGACGAATTTACCCCAGGGAGGGAGCAGCGTATTTTTTACTTGAAACGGTCACCCATCCAAGTACTAACCACGCTCGACGTAGCTTGACTTCGGTGATCTAACGAGAACCGGTCAATGCACTGCGCCAAAAATATTATTATTAAAAAAATAATAATAAATATAAATATTTATTTATTTATATTTATATGTATTTTATATTTTTGTAGATATGTATTATATAAATACATATAACTATACATATAATACTATATATACATAATATATATAGTTATATAATATTATAACTATATTATAAATGTTATAATAAATATTATAATTTTATATAATTACGGTCCAATAATTAATAATAATTATAATAATTAATTAATTTTTCTCTCAATAAAAAAAATCGATGCATATATATATATATATATATTATGTATTTTTTTTTTTTTTTTTTTTATTGGAGGAATTTAATAGCTAGAGCTAGGCCTTGTAGGAGCCATCAATTTCCGTGTGCAGACTACCAATGCTGAGCTGCATGAGCACGGCCCATAGGTCTGCACGGCCCACGGGCCCGCCCGTGCAGATCCGTGCGCGAGCCCGCAGAACCTAAGCCGTCTCGGCGCCCTCCCCGCTGCTGGTAAAAAGCTCAAGCTGACCATCCTCACTTGCCTCGCTGCTTGCTGGTGAGCAAGCTAGGTGCAGTCCCGAACAATGGGACAATGCACAGTACATCCGAGGAGAAAAAAATTCAGCAAGAGGGCTTGTGACAAAGTGGGGAAATATAGTGTGTAATTTTCTTACTTGTAAAGTCCTTAAAACATTGCTGTACATTATCCATATTAACTTGTTCATCAGAGAATATATATATAATTAATATTATACAATTAAAAATTAAATATCCTTTAAAGTTTTGTAAAAATGTTGGAACAAAATTCTTCCAATCAGTATTTTTCGAAACGCAAACGTTGCGCCTCTGGTGGCCGACTACGTAGCGACAGTCCTTAATATATCAAAGAAAAACTAGACATTAAAATGTTATAAAAAATGGATATACCAAAAAATGTGTACTATATAGTCGTCCCAGTCTATCGTTGATCTGACGTCATGAACCTTTTCCTTTGTACTCCGATACAATACTAAAGAAAGTTTAGTATTGTGACGTCATATCTACGTTAGCCTGGGACGACTATATTACTAACATAGAAAGATAAGTTTAGACAACAAAAGACATAACAGTATTTAATTTATTTTAAACCTTGCTATATATTTTTTTTATTAATTGTGTTTTTAAAATTTGGTAAGTTTTCGGTGCCCTTGACCAAATAAACAGCTGTTTCTTCAGTTTAAAAACCCTCGCAGTTTATTCTCAACGTCTTGCTTATGTTTCTTTTTATTGCGCTTGAATGTTTATGTGTAGGAAGACGTGCATAATGCGATATACTGTATGTTGTATTGCATGCAGCTGAGCATAATTATTGCATCGTAAGTTTGCAAACATCATACTGAGTGTTGACATGCAGTAGTATCATGTTACCAAGCAAATAATTTTTATAACACTTTAACGTGAAATAAACTCGACTGTCTCCCCTAGTTAAAATAAATTTCATCTTTATTCGCTGCTCTCTACAACTTCCTCCTATTTTGCACCATTGTATAGAGGGAAAAAGACGAGATTACGTATTTTTCCCTCTTATTGAACATATTATATAAAATGTTAGAAATAATGTCTTCATTTCATCCTTATTTTGAGCAAGGAAGAAATAAGATGTGTTTCTTGAGGTAAAAAGACATAATTTTAAGAAATGAACTTTCCCCTCTCCTCCAATATGGCCGCTATATAAGTAGGGCGCATACGATTTCGCCCTAAATTTTGCTGCCATTGTAGGGTAGGGTAGGGTAGCAGGCGAGACATTTGGGACGCAGGCTAGGTTTAGACGTGTAAAGGATGAGTTGAAGATGTAATTTTTCAACTAGGGTGTGCATCGATTTTTTTTTTACGTCTTCTCGAAGTTTATTTCTTCTAAAGATAAATTTGTTGTTTTCTTTACTTCCGATGTGGTGTGTACATTTTTAAATACACCAAGCTACCGCTGCAATTTTATTTAGATTAAATATTTCCGAGTATTACCGAACATAACTTAAATAAATTTGACGGTCAGTGTAGGTGATGTTGCAATTTTATTTTTCTGAAATCATATCTATCGAATGAAAATATCATGCAATGTAAGCTTTGATATAATAATAATTTAGTGAACATCAAGATAAATGTATCTAATTTTAAATTATAAATAATGTTTCTTTTTAAACATTGTTTCAAACTTAATGTATGGTACACGTCTGGACAGCATGAACTTTACTCCTGCCTCACTTGCTAGAGCTGCAGCTTCAATATTATAGACAGAGAGATGTAGATTTGTAATTTTGAGAGATGTAAGAAGAGCACCCAGTCTATCAATATGAAAATAGTTTTGGTTCACCACGCCTCCATAGACTGCGTGGTAACGTCTACAAACAAAGCAGGAGTAACGTTCGTGGTGTCCAAGATCCAAGAGGTTACTATACAAAGTATTACAACTTTCCTTATATTTTTATTATCAAACGATACGATCAACCAAGGCAATATTGTTGGTAAAATATTTCAAAAGAAATTACTCTCTTTAACTGATATCAAATATAGAGCAAGTACGTCATTCTGTAATCACATTGAATCTCATACGGTTTCACATATCATGTACAAGATTAATTTCTCTTGGACGCTCACTAGAAAGATTATAACTACTTATAGAATATAATCTCAACTCTTTCAGATGGTTCAATATCTGTGATATTTTATAAGAAAATGGACCTTAATGCCGTTGATTTTGGACTAGCAAGGCGGATTACAGGATGGGGCTAGCATCTTTTAGTTGCCAGAAAGTCCAATATTTGTGATATTGCATCAGAAAATGAACCTTATCGCAGTGTTTTTAGACTAGCCAGACAGACTGTACAGTCTGTACACCTCTGGACACCACGAACGTTGCTCCTGCTTTGTTTGTAGGCGTTACCACGCAGTCTATGGAGGTGTGGAGAACCAAAACTATTTTGATATTGATAGACTGAGTGCTGTTCTTACATCTCCCAAAATTGCAAATATGTCTCTGTCTATTGAAGCTGCAGCTCTAGCAAGTGAGGCAGGAGTAACGTTCGTGCTGTCCAAATGTGTGAACATGAGGGCTGGCGTCTGTTAGGTTCCAGAAAGTTCAATCTGTGTGATATTTCTTGAGCAACGTACTTTATAGGCGAGTCGTCCACAGCCTCGTACACTCCTTTCAAATAAAATTTTCCGATCCAGCTTATATACTTCATCATGGCTGGAGGCCGGATTTTTATTCGAATGAAGTATACACTAATCGCCTCTGAAATATTCCTTTCTGCAGCCTTGTTAATCACCATGTCCCGTAAGAATAACCTAGGGCATGGTGATTAACAAGGCTGTATAGAAGGGAACTTTTCAGAGGCAAGGAGTGTACATTACATATATGTGATCGTACAATTCTCATTTCTAACTACAGTTCTAAAATTCTTTTCATCCTAAAGCATACAATACGAAACTGTGTGCGTGGGATACGGGGAAATAGGTGCCAAACTACATATTTTTCAATCAAGACTGTACGTTTGCCACGCCCACACTAGGTTTGAGTGGAGGGCCCAAATGTAATATTTTCAGTACAAGAAATAAAATGAATTTAGATGTTAAATTGAATTTTTTTATTACAAGATCTTAATTTGGAGCTTTTTTTTTAATGATCAACTTTTATGACGTAGCCTATAAAAAAATACAACTCAATTCTCGTGGCACTTGTATCAGATTTATAAATAGAGGTTTGATTACATTGTTGATAATGAGTGCTGACGTCACAGCCGCAACAATGGGTACTTTGAAACCCGTTTTTACATGTGCATGCACGATCACGTGGAACTTCCCACGCTGATGACGTCATTGGCGCTGGGAAGCTCGATAAGTTCATATTAATTATTAATAAATTGATTGCTAGATTTAATTAACATTGTAATGTGCAATTTTATTGTACAGTTGTCATCGATAAAAATGGAACATTTTTTGAAATGAGCACCACCAGTTTACTAGCTTTGCTGACCGGCAACACTGTCTATTATTGTAGTCAAGAGGACTCGGAGGAGGCGAATGTCACTACGTTTACATGACGGTGTTCAACACATATCCGTTGACGACGCCTCATAAGAATAACATTATCCGTCGTCAACGGATACGTATTAAACACCGTCATATAAACGTAGTGCCTGAGTCAAATGAGTTCTGACAGTGTTGCCAGAAATCAAGAGAGTGAACTGATTGGTGGTCACTTTAACACTCCAGCATGCAAAGTGTTCAACTTTTATTTTCTATAACTGTACTCGTGAATAAAAATTAATTCATACTTCGTCTCTCGTCCGAATTAATGAGCTATCTGCCTATCATAATTTCATTGCAATAATGAAGCTATCTGCCTATCATAATTTCATTGCAATAATGAAGCTATCTGCCTATCATAATTTCATTGCAATAATGAAGCTATCTGCCTATCATAATTTCATTGCAATAATGAAGCTATCTGCCTATCATAATTTCATTGCAATAATGAAGCTATCTGCCTATCATAATTTCATTGCAATAATGAAGCTATCTGCCTATCATAATTTCATTGCAATAATGAAGCTATCTGCCTATCATAATTTCATTGCAATAATGAAGCTATCTGCTATTTCAGGTGAGCGCAATTAATATGAGGGTTATATATCTTGCGTTATTTTATAGTGATTTACAGCTAATATAAAATTGAAATTACCTGAAATACCAGACATTATTGCAACGAAATCTTATATGCAGATATAGCTTATTAATTACTGGAGAAAAGGGACGATTTGTTCATCGATCGTGTATTTCCGTAATTTCCGACGAAAGGTTCGGGTCAATGAGATGAGACGTTACAAACTTCCAACCTGGCGATCAAAACGGTCTTAAAAGCAATATTCACTACAGGTCATCAGTGAGTAAAACGTGCAGATATATTAAGAAACACTATAACCCTTACTTGAACTGGTAAATAATATAATTATGCATACTAGCGAGTTAGTCATAAATAAAGCTCGAGCTGAAAGGAACTTTTAGACTTTAAATATTCGTATATATATATATATATATATATATATTATATATATATATATATATATATATATATATATATATATATTATATATATATATATATATATATATATATATATATATATATATATATATATATATGTATATATATATATATATATATATAGTCATAAAGAGTGAGATAGGGGGATTGGTGCTCTCCTTCTAAATATGACTATTATAACGTACCCGTAACTAAAATATTCCAGAAACTGTATAAAGATGTAGGTACACACCTCTGGACACCACGAACGTTACTCCTGCTTTGTTTGTAGACGTTACACGAAGTCTATGGAGGCGTGGTGAACCAAAACTATTTTGATATTGATAGACTGGGTGCTCTTCTTACATCACCTATATATAATTACAAATCTGCATCTCTCTGTCTATTGAAGCTGCAGTTCTAGCAAGTTCGTGGACTTCGTGTTGTCTAGGTATACATTACGTAAAATTTAAAATCCAAGTACTTTCTCTAAAAATATATTATACTCATTCATATACGTCATATTAATAATGAATATTATTATCCACAGGCTAAATTTAACTATATTTTTCGAGCTTATAAAACATCATGTTACAATGATTATGATAAAACTGCAGCCAAGACTACAGTCCAGTTTACATAATATTCCCTGCGGAAGTAGCCGGAAGTGTAAGATTTCTGGTCTTCATATTTCTATTTCAGTGTTACAATTTCACACATTGTCCAGTACTTCTACTGTAAAACAGTCTGTAAGATTTAAAAACTGAATAGAGGTGTAATCTTTACATTTCCGGCTACTTCCGGGATGAATATTAAATTAATTCGACTGTATAATAATGTAAGAAAGTTGATATCATTTCTGATCACAAAACCAACAATACGTGGTGGCTACAATGTGCGAGAGTTGTTTATTGTCTGTAACGTTGGCACAGTATATATAAGAACCGGTTGTTACCAAGTATATTGTTGTCGGCAGGTCAAGCTGCAGTTAGGGACAATTTTCAATTATTAAGTATGAGATAATGAACTTTATTATGCTGTAGCTTCGAGAGGGCGTGGGAGGAATAATAGCTTTCTTTGCCTCCTTATTTGCATCCAACCTACATATAAACTTCAGTGCAAGTGGTCTGTTTAATATTTGCTGCGTTTTGTTTAAATTTGATTTATTACTTTAATAATATATTATTTTATTGATGTAAGACTCAAGTTGTGTAGGTTAACCAATTTTATGTACATTGATTGACAAGATTTATGTTTTATTGACACTTATTTCCATATTAGCAACAGTCAACCTTTCAAATGGCTGCATGAGTGACGCGTATCCAATTCGTAATCGTAAGGTCGTGAGTTCGATCCCACAGGCACCGCCAAACTTTTTCAAGAACTCGTGTGGTGTTACATCCTCCGTTAACTAGCGACCATCCTGACTGAGGTTTTCATGGTTCCCTTAGTCACAAATAATGACATGGTTGCCCCAGTTTGGAAGATTACATAGAAGAACTTTTTTCCATGGAACCACAAAATCCTAAGCATTGTTAGATAAAGTCCACGAAGAGTCAACTATAAAGTCAGATCAGTACATCCTCTACAACAGGGTTCAGTTGAGACAAAATAGGAATTATGACTTCATTACTTTGGTTCAACTTACGTTGTCCAATGTCGTCTTTATCGCATTTCCTTGTGAAATGAAATTATTCCTTAGCTTATTCGTATACCATTCATAATTTCATACACATGATGGTACAGAAAATTCGAGGGTCACTTTTTTTATTCTTTGTCTTTTTTATTATTGAATGGACAACATACATCATTTTTTTTATTGCATGCAGAAATGAATAGAGGATAGTAAATTATGCTACTCTGAATTTTTTCAGATTTTTTTTGAAAACCATAACTATATTTAAATAATTATTGAAAGTGCGACCACCATAAACTTAATGTTTATGGCAGCCACGCCCCCTGGAGGTGTCTATAGGCGTCTCGGTCCTATCCTTTCTCTTAAGGATTCAGGGGTGCCAACTTTTAGCTTACAGAACTTTCAATAATAATTTAAAAATAGTTCCGGGTTTCAAAAAAATCTGAAAAAAATCAGAGTGGCATAACTTTGAATGACAAAAAAAAAAAAAAAAAATGATACTCCATTGGTTACACCCCCTCCCCTTTCTCTCTCTCTCTAATCCGTCTGGGTCTGCAAGTGACCTTTGAACCGTGTTGGCTACATCCATTAATGTTGCACTTTTAAATTGAGTCTCCAATCAATTACCAACATATTCGGTAAATGTTGTAAATAATAATATTGATTATATTTTAGATGCACAAAGATTACATAAATTTATTGACGTGAGTATATTTTAAGGTACATTGAAGTAGAAAAAAGTTAGATACGTCAACCTGGTCAATATTTCATGAGAACAGAGCCCTCTGGCTTTTTTTATATGACCACAAACACAGCTCTGTGTGCCATAAAAAATGCACCACTCTCCATACAATTTAATATGCAAGCTTGACAATACATTCTAATTGAACCAATTTTATAAAACCAGAATTAATAAAGCTTTTTTTATCGTCGCTGTGGTACAAAACAAGCAGTGAAGTGAAACACAATGTAGATTTTATGGAAAAATGAAATTACGTTTTCAATTTTTAATAAAATAAACTAATTGATCAACACTTTTTATTTAAACACAATTGAATATACTGTATATATATATATATATATATATATATATATTATATAATAAAAAAAATATAAAATATACATTAATATATATATACATATATATTATTATATTTATAACATATATACATAATTATGCTATATATATATAATATATTATATATATTAATTAGACATTAATATTATTTCTAAATTATGATTGAAAACGATTAAAATAAATTAAAAATGTTTTTAATAGTATATGTAAAAAGCAACATATAAAAAATAAAACCACCATATGCATGTATTGGAAACACATTACATGGAAACTGCTACGTTATAACATTATAAGAGGGCAGTGAAATTTTTTCGTTATACCTATATGACATTTTGTATGGCTTTGTTGAGAAACTTGTGTAATTATATGAATGCATGGAGTGTCGAAATATATTGAGCTTGTGAATGAAGGTAGGAAAAGTTATGCAACTTAAAAATATCAGAATTTTCTAACGTGATTGAAGACGAGTCAGTTTTACTGATATACAATCTTTGCAAGGACATAAAATATATGACTGATATTATAAGAACCTCTTCTGAATAACTATTGTTATCATTTGGCAGCGTTGTAAAAATTATTAGGGCTTTGTTGGTAGTCTTCACAGCAAACTACCTTCACTAATTTATGAAAAAAAGGAGTTCATATTTAACTTAGTTTTCGTCGGAAACGCTCGGGTGTCCTTCGGCTCAGCTCGGCCAGTAAAATTCTTCGTTACAAACAACGCACCAATGACCGAAGACGTTACAGACACGACGAAAACCAAGTTAAATGTGATCCAGGCAGGTTCGTAAAACCTCTGAACTGATCATATTATTTCACGTGATTTCCTTATGCATGTAGACATTAATAAGGTCGGCTGCACTGCATCCGTTGCAGGAAGTTTAAGTAAACTATTTCGTGTTTATGTAAAGTTCATTTTACTATCAGCGCAGCTCTCAAAACCTCGCTGCTGGATATATCATGTATGTTATCATTACATTTTATGGTTTTATTTAGTACTGCAGAAAGTAGATCGTCAATTTAGAATTTACTGCACGCGTGTTCTTGGTTAAAGTCACCATTGCTCAGTTTTTTCCGAAGGTAAACTGAAAATATTTTTAGTCCATAAAATAATATCGATATTTGTTGCTGATTTAAAAGTAAAAAACACGTAGATTTTGAGTAATTAATTTTTGTGTATAATTTGTCTTGATAGTCAGCTGTTTCTGAATGCTATATGATAAATTACGGAATAACTACCATTCATGTGGTGTTTTTACCCTTTTTTTAATGTTATCCACACCCTGCTATGTGTATGCTTTTTGGGTGAAATAAGTAAAAATAAACACCTAAAAACTTTCACTAATTTTGATATAATTTTTTATTCATTAAAAAATAATTTCGTGGTGTCAGGAAGATTTGCAACAAATTTCAAAGAGTTTTACCATCTACTTCTACCATAAAACCTCATATATTTCGTATCACTGTCATAAGGACAGTAGCAGATGTTCAATATTATTGGTAAGTGTTAATTCCTTGTTGCTTGTTGATAAAGATCGTCGCATTTATTGAGAAGTGATGACGAAATTGTGGTCACGTGGGTAACCACAACTTCCGGTATGACAACGTCCTCTCGCGCCCCAGTCTCATTATATATACAGTGTCCCTGCTAGTCTCAGCTGTTTGGGGTTGCTGCGAGAAAAATATTACGGCGACAGGTATGACTGCAGTGTTCTCCTCGTTTGTAATGCGAATAATATCAATAATATGAGTCATCGGACATTGAAAGGCAGAAGAATGATGGACTTGTTGTTTCAAAATTGACCATCAGAAACTTCCGTAACCAAAAATATGAACAAGAATTTCAGAGTTTCACAAGTTCTGTGGAAATTGGAAGCAATGTATTTGCTTGATATGAGTGACAGTGGCTTAATGCAGACCTCGTGAAGATCTGAAAATTTTCGTCTAATTTCTGGCACGAGAGTCGATGTAGTTAATAACTTAAAATTGAAATAAAAATAAAACAAATTTGGACTCCTTAAAGAATGATGTGTTTTTCAGAATGGATAGTTTACAGTAGACAGTGGATTCAGTAGTAGACTACAGAGGATGACGCATCCTAGTTTCAATGAACTGTACAGAGAATTATATGTTTCAGGCGTTAGTTTCAATTAACTCTTTAAAAAATGACCTGTTGTTTCGTGTTTCAGATGTTCGGTTCAGTTGACTCAATTATGACGTGTTTTACGGTGTGTTTATATTATAGTTTCAAATTTCAATGGATTTTGAAGTAGAGAACGACGTGTTTCGTGTTTCAGATGCTATATATAGTTACAATGGACGTGTCCAAACGTGTTTCATATTCTCTTTTCAACGGGCTATAATGACGTGTTTCTATAGTTTAAATAGACTACATAAAAAGGGGCATTCACAAAGCCTTAAGGCCACAATTAAGGCTCAATAATTTAAGGCCAGAAATTTTGGGTCTAAAAAACACGTCTAAAATCAAGCTTTAAATAATCGAGCTTAAGACTTTGTGAATGCCCCTTAAAACATGACGTGTTTCGTGACGTATTCATATGCTCGCTTCAATAGACACTACAGAGTGTTTCTATAGTTTCAAATTACTCGCCGAGCGTCGTTAGTAGTTGCAGAGCGTACTTGAGTACTCAAGTTCGCTCTGGTAGTTGGATGGGCGACCATTTTCAACAAAAACCATGTTTCCCACTCGGGTAAATCATTGCGCTTTTCAATTATGTGGTTCCCCTGGCTTTGCATGGACCCTTGCACTTTCAGTTCATTGACAATAACCTGTAGCGTTCATCCTGACTGAGGTTTCCACGTTTCCCTCAGTCGCAGGCAAATGCAGGGATGGATTGCAAGGCCGTGGCCGCTCCCGTTCCGGAAGAGCCCGCGAAACGCTCAAATTAGGTTTTCGGAACGGAACTTCGGAAGGTTCGGGGTTTCAAAGTAGTATGTAATTAGTAAGGAGAAGTACTCAATATAATTTACTACAATAACGACGTGTCTTGTTTCAGATGAGTGTGCGAACAGTGGCGGCGAGGACAGCGACGAGGACGTGATCACAGACTACCTGGCGCCGACCAGCCCCTCTGCCGCCTCCGCCGCCGCCTCCGCCGCGGCCGCCAGCCTCTCCGGGGGCTGCTGGGAGGGGGGCCTCCTCGCCGGGAGCATGGCGCACCAGCCAGCCGGGGGGCCCCTCGTGCCCATCATTAGCGTCACTCCTCACTCGCCCGGCTCCAAGCACTACCCCATTCTCGGTGAGTCCTAGTGATGAAGGTGGATTTACATGGCGACAAAGATGAAGCGATGCGATTTTTGACGCAAAAGCTATTGCGGTGAGCGAATTCGTCAGGTTACGGCGACGAGAATCGCGTTGAATTACGATGTTTTCTTTTTTTAATCCTCAAATATGGCCGCCAATGGATGTCACAGCAAGTTTGTATTATTCGCTTCGCGTCGCGTGATAAAAATCGTCATGTGAATCCACCTTAAAGTTGGATTTTCATGAGCGATTTCCAGCCTGCGACTTGAAGCGAATAATACACACTTGCTGTGACATCCATTGGCGATCATATTTGGCGATTAAAATGTGCATCGAAATTCAACAAGCGATTTCGCTTGTCGAATAGGATTTCACAGCTTTTGCGTCAAAATCGCGTCGGATAGCCGTTGTAGCTTATCATGTAAATCCGCCTTTGGTTGTGATAATTTGTATCATAACAACTATATGTGGTGAGTCAGAAGAGGCATTTTTCTAAATGTAAATGAGATAGGCAACGTTTGATTAAATCAAAGTTTTCTTTGTAGTGTCGGCTTTTCGAGCAGTATCGATTTATTGTGGTTGATCGATTTTTAGGGGAACAAACCATCAAACCAATGACTTTCACATTCTTTGTAGTATAAATAACCATAATTATATAATTAAAAAAATTTAGGAATGTACAAATATTATTTTCCGAGGGCATAGATGATAATATATAATATCGTGACAAAGTGCAAACACATTTTTACATATAAAACCTTTCTCTTTACTTCATAAAATTTATGTGCTATAGAGCGAAATAAAATTTTGATTTTCAGAGTCCTATTTATAACTTGAACTGATGTTAAATTGCGCCTCAAAAAACAAGACTTGTGTTTATTAAACGCGAGGTCTCCGGCGCTTCCTCGCACCAATCACAGCCTGCTAATGAGGAAGTCGTGGCGAGGAGGCGCCACCTCTACAGGCGCCGGTAATGACACCCTCATGTGCTGTACCGTCAACGCTCGTTAAACAACACAGGAATGTTTATATTTTTGTGATGCTCACTTCATTTTACGTAACATAAATTATAATATAATTATAATAAGGTGGATTTACACGACGATATTTCCAGTCCGCGACGCGACGCAAATAATGTGCACTTGCTGTAACATTCATTGGCAGCCACATATTTGGCGATTAAAAAGAGTAATTCACGTGATATTCACCGCCGCGTAGGATTTTATATAGCTTTTACGTCAAAATCGCGTCGTCGCATCGCCGTTGTCGCTCATGAAAATCCACCTGAATGCGTATATAGATAATTGCATGCTGTGGAAAAGAGAATAAGTACACTGTAGCTGTGTACTGTGACAACTTGTGTGATTTTATCATTTTTGGGTACTGTATAACAGGATCTATAAAGTTATGTTCTATAATTTTTTCCGTAAGATTTATTGGAATCCTTTATAACAGCCGTAAAATCGTACTGCACGATGTGGTGAGTCATAAAGGGTAAGATAACGCCACCAATGTTAAAAAAATCCCTCACACAAAAATTCTGAAAAAAATTTAAAATGTTCTCCTCTACACCCCCTATTAGTAGCTAAAATATCAGGTACACAAATACGATCTAGTTTTTGAGTTATTAATTTTTAAAGTTGACTAATTTAACATGGGAGTTCTATTTCTCCATGTTAAAGTAGTCAACTTTAAAAATTCATAACTCAAAAACCAGATCGTATTTGTATGCCTGATATTTTAGCTACTGATAGGGGGTGTAGAGTGTAGAGGAGAACATTTTAAATTTTTTCAGAATTTTTGTGTGAGGGCTTTTTTTTTTAACATTGCATGGTGGCGTTATCTTACCCTTAAAGGGTTATTTTTTTACTTTGACGAAAGCAGTCACCAGCTATATGATACATGCGAAAATAAATATTTTAATATATTATAAAGGTACATTGAAAATATTGCCAGTGATTTACCATCTTTAAGGATGGGGCCAAAATTCCATTTGATCCGCTATACCTTAAAACGTGTGCTATTTTTGTATAATGACAGCAGATACGGTTGTGTTATAAATTGGTACGTACGTCATCGTTTTCATTTCCTTGCAATAATAACGTCCGTACAGCAAGAGGAGTCTTCATCGATTTTCGAGCACATCTCCTCGAACAAATGCTTGCAGTGACGTAACGTTACAGCTCAGCAACTTTATTCAAATTTGTGAGCATTGAATTTTTAATCTTATAAAAAAATACGTACAAAAAAAGTAAAATATGTCATGTTTTAAAAGTTATTAAAATCATCCCCCTTATTAAATTATTATGTGGTTTTATTTAAAAATTTAAATCAAAATAATTTTATGTTTTTTAAAGGTACACACAAAACTTTGTGTTGAAAAGATGCTGGCAACAGCTCTTTGTTTTGAAGAAAGTAGAGGGGGCGGTACTTTTGTCGGTAAGGTTCATGACATGATGCATTTGCCTTGCTTGAATGAAGATGAGTAAAGTCAAATTCTCAACAAATATTTTTTTTTTTTTTTTTTTTTTATTTCATAAATAGTTTATACATTAATGTCCAGCCAAAATTATTAACATAATCTTAGCGGCCGGTTCATAAAATACATAGTAATTAAATTTCAAGCTAAAACAATTTATTCAAGCATATTTAATTAATTGATATTAAGGAAAAAAAAGGCAATAACAAAATAATTTAATTAAAGAATTTAACAAAAATGGCAAGATTCTATGTCAAGAATTACTTTTTTTTTTTCAAACAAAAGTTTTAATTTAATTTCACATTATTATTAAAATTGTCGCTTTAAAATTTATATAACAGAAACAAAATGTTCCAATTAAATTATATTATTACTTTTTATGAGACTAAATATTATTATCCAAATTCAAAATAAAAGTATTCATACAAAATAACTGTAACAATGGAGAAAAAGATTATTTTTATCTGAAACAAAAGAAAGTACTGAAACAAAAGAAATTACTGAAACAGAAAGAAAGTACATATTAGTTATACATTTCATTTTCTTTTTTTTTTATTATTTTATTATTATTATTATTTTTTTTAATTTCTTTTCCAAGATTAAAAATATAGTTAATTTATTAATGACAATAACCAAATCTTAATATATTTTTTAACCATACTTTTTGACTCTAAATTTTTTAAGTTTGATGGTATATCATTCCACAACCTAGGTACTATATAATCCCAAGTTTTCTCACTGAATCTATTAATTCTTTGAGGTGCAATGAGTGGATCATTCAGAATCAATCTAGTTTCATAATTATGTATTCTATAATCTCCATGAGTAACATCAAAATATTTTTCAATTATAAGTGATTGTTTTGCTTGTAAATTAACAGGTAATATTTTCCAATAATTAAACATATTCTCACCCTCTTGAAATTTATTTCCCAGCTTCATAGCTTTTAATACTCTTTTTTGCATTTTGATTAAATTTGTCATTGCACTGGATTCTGTGAAACCCCATCCTAAATTTCCATATATTATAAATGGGTGTACTAAAGCAAAATAGACATTTCTTAAAGTTTTTTCATTAACAATTTTTTTTAATTTATAAATTTGAGATAACACTGATCTTAGTTTCCTAATAATTTTATTGATTTGCGAATGCCACTCAAAGTTATCATCAATAATTATCCCAAGATATTTATGTTGTCTTACTTGTTCAATATTCTCACAGGTACAGTTCTCTAAAAAATTATGCAAACACTCATTATTATGGATAGTTATTTTAATTGATTCATTTTTTCTTAGATATTTATTATATATATGCATCACTTTAGTTTTACTTGTGTTAATAATTAATCCATAATCGTGAGCCCAATAAGCTAATTGATTTGCATTAATTTGCAAATTTTTTTGAGCAACAGAAAAATCTTTATTTGATACAAGAATCAGTAGGTCATCAGCAAACATAAATATTTTACAATTTTTCAAAACGCAAAATATACTATTTACATACACATTGAACAAAATTGCAGAAATAGTACCTCCTTGAGGGGTGCCCCATTTAATTTCCCACTCATCACCTTGTACATTATTTATTTCTACAACCATACTTCTATCTTTTAAATAATCTTTAATTAAATCAAGCGTTGGTCCTCTTATTCCAATTTTTTCTAATTCTTTAAAAAGAATATTGTGATTAAGTGTGTCAAATGCTTTAGAAAAATCCACAAACAAACCCAAAACATGAATATTTTCTTTTAATTCATTAAATATAAAATTAGACATGTCTCCAATTAATTTATTGGTGGATTTTCCTTTTTGATATGCATATTGATTTTCATTAATTATTTTATTGTCTGTAAGATAGCATACTACATTGTCAGTTAAATATTTTTGAGGAAGTTTATCTGTTGTCGGTGATAACATAATTGGTCTATAATTATTACAGTTTTTATGACATCCATTTTTATAGATGGGTCTACATACACCTTTTTTTAACATTTTCGGAAAACACTTTTGCTGTATACAAAGATTTATAAAGTTAGTTAAAATTGTTATCAGATCATCTCCTCCCATTTTAATATGTTTAATTGTAATTTTGTCATAGCCGGGAGATTTATTTTCTTTACAAGAATTAACTAATTTTTTTGTTTTCTCTTCAGTAATTTTGGGCAAATATAATGATTTATTTTCATAATTATTATTATTTATAATAGAAAATTTAATATCACATCTATGAATAATATTAGTTACTCCATCAACAAAAGTTTTACTAAAAAGGTTTGCAATTTCCTTTAAATTCTGTCCACCCATATGTCTTACAATTAAATCGTCTATACTAGATGAAGTTTTACCTAATATATTATTAATATACATCCAAGCTTTTCTCATATCAAACATTAATGTTTTAAATTCTTCACGTTCATATTTTTGCTTTGCATTTTTTATTAATATATTTACCTTGTTACGCATTATTTTATACTCTTCTCTATAAATTTTATTAGTTAGGTTACTTTTATGCTTTCTAAATAACTTATCTCTAATTAACATACAGGATTTTATATAAGATGTCATCCAAGGCTTACCAAGATTAGATTTTTGCTCAAAATTTTTTATTCTCACGGTACAAACTTTAAATAAATGATTATAAACATCCTTAATTTTATTATAAATCTCATTTACATCTGTTAACCCTTTTAAATACCCCCATCTTATTTTAATTAGTTCTGCTGCAAGTTTCTTTTGGTCAATAAAATCATAATAGATATTAACTTGTGAATGAGTTTTTTGTATATTGGCACCAATTAAATAGTGATCAGTAATTTTATTATGCACGACACATGACTCAACATTAATGTTCATGTCCCTTACAAAAATATGATCAATACAAGTCGAAGATAATTTATCTTTCACAATTTCTTCTCTAGTCGGACAATTTATGAGACTAATTAAACCAAATTTTGACATTAAATTTTTATATTTATCAACAGCATTACTTTTTTCTAGCAAATTTATATTAATGTCACCAATTATAATTAGTTTATTATTATTATTATTATTTTCAACTATATTATGCTTTATATCATTTATAAATCTAGTTTTATTTAAATCTGGTGGTCGATAAATCGCAAATAAATTAATATCATTTATTTTAAGCGCTATATGTTCATAAAAATCTGAATGTTTACTTTCTATAATCCTTAAATGTTCAGATTTCCTTACAAATACAATTATACCACCTCCTTTAGATTTTTTTTCAAATACTCTCGATTTTGCTACTTGATTGAAACCTAAAATTTTATAATTATTTTCTTCTGTTTCTTTTAAATGGGTTTCTGTTAAAACAATACAATGAATTTTATCAATACAGTCTGATATTTGTGCAATAAAAGTATCCCAATTTGTTCTAGCTGATCTGATATTTAAATGTATTATAAATAAATTATTTTTCTCATTGTTTTCATACTTGTCAAGCCAATTTTTAATATTTAGTTCCGTAAAACATTCAATTTCATCAAAATTTTCATTTAAAAAATGCATATTGAATTAAAAAAAAAAACAATATAAAAACACAGAAAACAAAAACTCAACTACACAATCTTTTTTTCTACATCAGCTTCACTGTTAATACGCACAGTACCTTGTAATTGGTCTTTTCTGGCGAAGATTTTTTCATGTTTACACCACACGAATGTGTAGTTTTTCTCTCTTCCTCTTTGTTTCGCCAGCCATAGCAGCCGCTTGTTGTACGGCGTCAGCTGTTCATTGATGTAGACTTTGTTTGTTGATCCGTCCTTGAGCGCAACACCACTTGTGAGATTCTTGGTACGGAATTTGCTCAGCCACAGCTGACGAGAACTCTCCGACCTAAACTTGACTACCATAGTAGGAGGAACTCCCCGCATGCCCTTCTGTGGAGTTGACACACGCTTCACCTCCTCAATATCCACCAAGGTCTCGGAGACATTGATTTCCTCAGCTATGTTTGTAAGAATTCCTCGCATATTTTCACAAGCCTTTTGCTGAATGCCATTAATTTCAATATTTAAAGACAAGTTTTTTTGCTCTATTTCACCCACACGATTATGTAAGTTAGTAATTATCACATCTTTTTCTTTATTTTCTGCATTCAATGTCTCAATTTGCTTATTCATTGAATTAATTTTTTTTTCCTGTTCATCTTGTTTTTTGATAAATACATCATAAGATTGAGAAATAAATTCCATTGTTTTTTTTATTTCAGACATGTCCTCACACTTTTTACTCACGTCATCAATTTTTTTTTCAAGTCTTGACATCATAGTAATTAAAGATTTTGCAGTTACTTCTTCACCAATTTCACTAGCTTCACTCGAATTATCACCAGTGTCAATATTTTCCTCATCACGACATACTTTGCAAATCCACATTTGCAAATATAACTTATATTAATATTAATATATTTATATTATAAATATTTATAATATAAATCCACAAATATAAAACTATATTCGGAGCGATTCACGAAGCAGTTAGCCATGCAGGTTTCTATAACCACGTTTAGCTTAACCACGTTTAAATAGATGGTTTAACATGTAAAACAGGTATAGTTAAACGTGGTTAAGCTAAACGTGGTTATAGAAACCTGGCTAACTGCTTCGTGAATCGCTCCCATTGTAGGAATGTCAATTATACAATGGAGTATCGACCTCAAACAATTGTAGCAAAAATGAATAGAGCGTGAAACGTTATGCTACTCTGATTTTTTTCAGATTTTTTAGAGTCCGGGAACTATTTTTTAATAAAAAATATTGAAAGTACCGAGAAAGTGACGCCTCTGTTAATAAAAGGATAGCATCATTTGGATCTAAAAGGGGCGTGGATTCAAACCCGACCTCGGCAAAACATTTTAGCAATACTTCCCGCGGCCTCTTTAAAAAATGTAAAAAAAAAAAACAAAAAAAAAATCAGAGTTGCATAACTTTGCACCCTCTATCTATTTTGCATTTTTTTTTTATTATTATTTTTTGAGGTCGATACTCCGTTGTACAATATTATGCATGTAAAACAAAATGATGGCAAATAATTCAATATTATAATCACGTACCATAAATTTTATTTTTATTTTTTGGAACTTGGACTTTATATACTTGAAATTTGCTGCGATGTTTAGTTACCATGTTTAGTTAATTCGTTAGTAACCTTTGAAATGTATGGAGAAGCAATTCTTCGTAAAAGATTGATTGACGTATAATAAGCTGCACAAACGTCGTGTTTTGTGCGTCTATTATTATCTTCATATCTCTTCCCAAATTAAAAATCTGCATTTCTTTGTAAGTTCAGCATGTATAGAGTAAAACGTTTAGCACACACAAAAAAGTTATATAATTGATAAATAAATTGACTCAAAATTTGGCTATATTTTTACTTTGTAACCCCACACCTGTAGTTGCAGAATTTCAAAAATAAGAAGTTTTGAAATTTTATAAAAATCAATATAAAATATTTATTTTTGACACGTAGATGTGAAACTAACCTGATCATCAAATCACATATAAAGAAATCGATATTTGCTTACGTCACAAATCACGATGGTACACGTGTTGCTACTGGTTGGTTAGATCATTAAACCCCCATTGTGAGTGAGAGATGGGGGGGTTATATTGATTCTGCGAAGAGAGATGAGCTAAGTTTTACCTTCTGTCAGCAGTATAGTAGTTTTTTTATTAAATTACAAAATATTAACTCGTTGTACTTGAAATTTGAGTTCTTGTCTATATTCACTGTTAACATTGTTTACTGTGTAATAATAAAAATAGTAACAATAACACGTTTATATCGTACGTACATTATACTGCGTTTTAACAAATAATAATGACACAAGCTGTCACGTCTAACTTCAAACACAGTAATTATGATTTATTTATACATAATCTAGGATGAAATGTATCAGCTGTACATTAAACAAAAGGAAAACCTTATTCTTGATTCTTATTTCCTTGTATTTATGAACAGAATTATACTCTAAATCCTTTAATCTTGAAGTACTGTACTCTGCATTAATCCAAGTAAGGTTAAAGATGTTAAATTCATATATAGAGCATATATATGAGACAACATGTTGATAAAGACACTTGTGAGATATTCGATTATTATATATTATTTTGATGTAACGTCAACATAATACATCTCAGCACAACTCAACGTTTTTTTTTATATTTATAATTTTGTGGTTAATTTTAAACATTTTTATGATATACAGATATTTGCTAAAGAAATATAGCAGAGACCGAATCCCCTTACGTTTTAAGCGGATCCAAATCCGGATATCCGATCCCTTTATTTATAGAAAGATAAAAAATATACGCATAATTAATATATGTATGTATGTGTGTATATATATATATATCTAGCAATAATGCAGAAATAGAGCATGCAAGTACAACAAAACGTTTAATGATTAACCTCAGTATATATTTTTGGAGTCAAAAGAAATTTCTGTCAGATGGAATCGAATAAAATAAATTTTTAAAATTTTGAGAATGCTCTAAAACTTAATCGCTTTTGGTTTGAGCAAATTCTAAGGGGCGGCTTTGTCATAACAGTTCCATTTTCTGTTCTCGTCCATATAAAGTTCCATGTTAAACTTCGGCCTCAATTTTCATAAAACTGTTCTGACAGATCCACTTCAAAATTTGAAAACTATACCTATTGATGGTATGAGTTCTAAGTTCTCTGCAAATCTTTGTTCCATTCAAAGGGGCCGATCAACTGAATCAACAGATTTCATCTTCAAAAGTTTTTCAATGAATTCGCTGGCTACGCAGGATTGAAACAAAAATTGTGCTCTTGATTGTACATTCATCACCTTGAAAAATTTCCCTCTTGCAGCCTTACTAATCACCGTGACCTGTGTTATCTTACGGAACATGGTGATTAACAAGGCCGTAAAGGGAAAATTTCCGAGGCGACGAGTGTACATGCTGGCAGGAGTTGTAACTCGCGTGCACTGCGGTGGATGTTCCACTTGCCTGCCTACCCACATGCTGCATGATATCTGTAGAGCCTGGGGAATCAATTTCAACCACAACTCTGTCAGATCACTTCTCTGGGAACAAAAATAGAATCAGCTAAAAAAGTACGACAATCTTGTAACTTTTTTGCAGTGGACAAAACCTGCATATACGACATTTTTTACTATATATATTATAGACAGAGCATCTCCAGTTAACTATATTGTTAATTACTTTTTTTTTTATCCCTTATGTGACATCATTAAAATCATGCTGCAAAACGTGATGACGTCATAGTCATGCAAATATTTAACACATAAGCACAAGGAAGATTATGACGTCACAGAGTCTTTTCCCTCAATTTTGTGGGCATCAAAGGGTTAACAAAAATCTGAAAAAAAATTACAATCTCTTAACAAAATTTTCTTTAACGATTGACCTCAGTTGAAACCGGAAGTAGGAAATTTCCGTCGACCGGAATCGAATGAAATAAATTTTAAAAAATCGAGGATGCTCTAAAACTTAATCACTGATGGTTTGAGCAAATTCAAGGGGGCGGTTTTCTCACAATAGCTCCATTTCCGGTTTCCGTCCATAAGGCCAATGTTAAATTTCTGCCTCAATTTTTTCAAAACTGGTCGAACAGATCCACCTCAAAAAAATTATGCAACCTTATTGTGGCAAGCTTTAAGACTCCTGCAAGTCTCATTAAAATCAAGGGGGCCGTTTCCGAGATCTAAATCAACTGAGGTCAATCCTTAAAAAAAAATCTTAACGATTGACTTCAGTCACTACGCGAGTCAAAGGAAATTTCTGTCAGAAGATTCAAGGGGGCAGTTTTCACAAACTAGCTCCATTTCCAGTTTCCGTTCATAAGGTCAATGTTAAACTTCTACCTCAATTTTCTCAAAACTGATCTGACAGAGCCACTTCAAAATTTGCATGCCACCTATTGATGGTAAGTTCAAAGTTTTCTGCAAGTCTTATTGTTCAATTCAAGAGGGCCGATTCCGAGATCTTATAATCAACTGAGATTCATTGTCAAAAAATGCTGATTTCCTGGTTTAAACTTTAAAAATGCACAATCGCGTCATTTGATTACGTAATTTACTTCTTGCCAAACATTGATAATGATGATAATAAACGTGTTATCTCTTTATTGCATTACTAATCCCTGTCCTCTATCTTGCCCTTGTTTCCGGATTTCTAACTCATTTCATATCTCTGGACAAAAGATATCCTCCGTGTTTTGATAACCTTCTGCTTGTATTTGATTGAACGAGGTGACACTCGAGTGAAGTTACCATCATCAAGCATACTTCTGCCTTCTGCATTTTACCGACGGTTAAGGTCTGTCTCACACAGAATCTCATGATTTCGCAGCGTATGATAAAAAATTAAGAACCTATGCGATCAGGTGTACGTACGCACACAGCTTCGTATCGTATCGCATGACATCGTAATTTTCTCATTTAGAACCGGATCTAAATATTTATCATACGAAGTCATATGATGCGATACGAAAGCAGTGTGCGACCACCCTTACTAGTAGTGTCTTGTTGTTTGCGTCGTAATGGCAACAATGTGTATTAAAATTTCATTACTATATAAAAATTTTTATTGCTATTACGGCTAAATTTGTGACGTAAAGGTCATTAAATCATTATCATAAAATACCTTAATGTCAAAAGTCGTTTATAACGTCACCTATAAGTGTATTATGATACTGCAATGTGTATAAACACTTTCAAGTCGCCCGTTGGTACAGCAAGCATTTCAAGAGCTCTTTTTTGTGAAATGTATTTTGTACTTTTTTTGCACAAAATTTTATTAATACTTTTAGCAAAATTAATTAGAAGAAAAAAACGTTATGCTGTGTTTTTAGTAGGTATGAAAGGAAAGAAAAAACAGGTTTTTATAAGTTTTAATTTAATACATTCATGATTAAACACCGAAGATTCAATTCAATGATACAGGAATTGATGTCGTAAAATGGTGGATAAATGGTCATTTTTTCACCTTCTAGATTAAAAAATTGATCAAGAGAAAAACAATAAATTAATGTTTTTGTTTAATATAATTGTGGTATATTTTGTATTAATTTTGAAATATTGATTTTCGCCATATTTTAAAGATAGCTCAATATTTTAAAAATGTTATCTCTGTACGGGAGTTTCGTGTTTATGTTTTGGGTAGCACGGAGATGCCCGAAACCGTCCGAAGATCTTCGGGATGTAGGCCGAATGTCCTATGCTGTGTGGGTTAACGTAACTCACAACATCTTTTTTTAATAATAGTTTTGGTCGCCAAATATTTTTCTACAATATATCACTGTTTTTTCATGTCACCATTTATGAAAGATAATTCTAAGAAAAATATTGCGAATATCCAGAAGAAATTAATTTCAAGACTAACTAAGCAACTATAAGCACGTATATCTGCTATATGCCGCTGACAATGTTTTGCCTACAAAATCGTGACATCATATTATTTTATGATGTACGGTGAAAGACCTATGTTCTTAAGGTAGAGGGTAGAGATAACGCCGGTCAGCTGTTCGACGTAGGTCCCTTTGATTAACATGGAAACCTTAGCAAATTCACAAAAATTCTGAAAAATTTTTGAGTGCCTAAAAGCCATAGAAAAAGTTTCAAAACAATTTAACGAGCCGATTTTTTTTTAATTATTTTTTTTTTAATTTGTCTCAATGGGAAAGTCCTATGCTGAAAATTAAAAGAAAAAAAAAAAAAAAAACGTCCCGTTAAATTGTTTTGAAATTTTTTCTATAGCTTTTAGCTACTATATTATATATCTGCCCCTCAAAAAAAATTCAGAATTGTTGTGAATTTGCTAAGGTTTACAATATGTTAATCAAATGGACCTATGTCGAAAAGCTGACCGGCGTTATCTCTACCTTAATTAATTTATCACTTTTTGTTTTAAAGACAAATTGTGTTCTAACATGTTTTTTTTTTTGGTTTCAGAGGACAACCTGCAGCAGCTGCATGACATCCACGAGAGCATTCAACAGATGAGGGAGCACTCCGCCCAGGCCTTCAACCACCAGGTACGTTCAATAATCAATATCAATGCTTCCTTTCTTGACAATAATGTGGCTTTTTATTAAATTTTATTTGAAATTTCATTTTAGATGTTACCCCCTTCTTCAATAAAGTCTATTCATCCTATAGCTTGTTTGACGTCATGAGCTCCATTTTTCCCTCCATCCACCAATACAATCCTCCATTCGAAAGGAGGTGACATAATAGAAGTTAAGCTCAATTCTTACACCACTTTCTTGACAACAATGAAAATTAATAACAAATTTGTAATTTTGGAAAAAAAAAAAAAAATGCAGCAAGTAGTGAACAATTTCTATGCAATTTGTGTCAATTACAATGTCAAGATAGACGTTAATTCATTTCTTTCCTCCCTAGTTAAACTTGTCTGACGTCACAAGCAGCACACCCCTCCATCCTCCAATAGAATCTTTATGTAAGACATTCTAACATCCTGTTCATCCGAGAATATTATTCTTGTTAGGTCTGACTTGAGAGCTTACGTCACCATGTTATGTTCAGATGCTGCGTCTGAACCAGTACTCTCGTCTGAGTGCGTCGTGTCCCTCTCTGAACAACGAGCCAGGCTCTGAACCGGACCTGCTGGCCTCGGTCAATTCGTCCCCCACACAGGTGCCCGGCAGTCTCTACAGCAGCACCCACACCACCCCCCAGGCCGGAGCACCTCCCTCCTTTAGGGGTGAGTAACGTCGTCTAGGATAGATCGTGGGAAAATGACATGAATTTGATTGTTAACATTATGGGGGTAATTATCCAGATTTATCCAGCTTTCTAATTTAACTACTAGCTAGTCTGTGACACCAAACATGGTTAGTGAGAAAGCTGGATAACTCTCTTCGGGAATCTTAATGGAGTAACAACCTCGAAAGTTTTATTCCAAAAATGAATAGAGGGTGCAAAGTTATGCCACTCTGATTTTTTTCAGATTTCTTACAACCCAGGAAGTCAGGAAGTATTTCTAAAAAGTTTTGCCGAGGTCGGGTTTGAACCCTTGTATTTTTTACGTCCTATCCTTTTATTAAGAGAGGTGTCCAGAGGCGTCACTTTCTCTGTACTCTCAATAATTTTTTAAAAATAGTTCTGAAACTCTTAAAAAATCTGAAAAAAAAAAAAAAAATCAGAGTAGCATAACTTTGCAACCTCTAGAATTTTTGAGGTTGATATTCCATTTGTACATGTGACTGCTCAATACCAGTACATAAAAATGAGTACCTTGGGTGGTAACTGCCAAGTTGAAGCTGAAGAACCAAACAGCGTAGTGGTTTGATCTCTGCCTATCGCTCAGGAGACCCAGGATCGCTTCCTGCCTTGGCTCAGGTGACTTTTTGTCACTTCGAGCTGAGGTATGGCAGCGTGTTCTGGTAAGTTCCCGAGAGATGGCATGTATGTTCTTCCACTATACTGCCTTTATTCGGTAGGTGCTGAAGGTCATTTCCTTTGGTACCATCTACTTTGATGATGGTTTTCTGTGGTTTCCCATTGTCACTCCCAGGCAAATGCCGGGGCAGTTCCTAACACAAGGCCACAGCCGCCTCCTTTTCTATCAATCCTTCCAACTGTTGTTAATACTGTTGTTAAAGTTTGAATGCTTACAGCTTTTGTCAAAGTAAAAGATTGAGTGTGAAATTGAAAGAAGAACTTGATACAGATGATTAAATTTTTTGACATAAAGTTAATAAAATGATTGGATTGCTCAACATATACAGTACACATAGTTATAGAATTATAATTAATTAATACAGTATCATCGCAGTATCTAACACAATATTTTTTAATAAATTAAACTCTATTGTTTTTTAACTTGAAGATGTTGAATCACAAGCAAAGTGTCAATGTTTCTTATCTTTGTCTCAGTCCCAATAACATTCTTTCAAGAACAAATATCAAGTTTTTATCAGACAAGAGCTTACTGACTTTTTGTCTACATTTGTAAATCATTGCAAAATTGTCCCTCCTCCGGAATAATGAGCTATCTGCTTACCACGGTTTCGCTGCAATAATGAGCTATCTGCTATTTCAGGTGAGTGCAATTATAAGCTTTAAATCTGTATAAAATAAAGCTCATAATTTTATTTTGCTCACCTGAAATAGCAGACAGCTCATTCTTGCAAAGAGATATTGGTAGGCAGATAGATCATTATTCCGGAGAGACAAAATATTAAGTGGTTACAGTTGTTTAATAAATTAAATGTGTCTAAATCTTTATAATAAGCTCCCTCTCTCAGTGAAGTGTATAAAAAATATTGGTCAATTTAATTTAAATGTGAGAAATCAGCTCCAAGATAAGTTTTTCTGCAGTGTTAAAGCATATTATGACTGTGATTTTGTTGATAAGTGTGAAGAAAATTAATGACATGGACTGATTCTTTATGAACATTTCCTAACATTGCTTTTTATTGACTTCAACCTCAACAAATGTTATTGTTTATTATGATACTTTGACTGTAGGAAAAAATGTAAATAAAAATGTATTGAATTAAGTTAAAGTATATAATGTTAAAGTATATAATGTTTTGCTGCAACAATTGACGTTACTAACAATGCTCTTGCTTGCAGCCAACTCAAAGGAACTTCTGGTGGCCAGAAATGGAGACGACCCGAAGAGGCGGCGAAGCTGGACGGCCCTCGGGGACGGCATCAACGGACAAGAGAAGAGAAAGTCTGAGAGGCAACGAAGGTGGGTCTCGTTTGTAACTCATTTTACACTTTTGATCTTGAGATAAAGTAAACCAGTTTCAATTTTCTTCAATCTTTTACAGCAGAAAATAATCCTGGTTGGTAAATATCCGTTTTGCCCTTGCTTATCGTCCAGAATATTAAACTATCTGCTTGCCATGATTTTGTTGCATTAATGAGCTATCTGCTATTGCAGATGAGCGCAATTATGAGCTTTATTTTATAACAATTTACAGCTCTTAATTTTGCCCACCTGACATAGCAGGCAGGTAGCTCATTATTGCAACAAAATCGTGATAAGTAGATATATCATTATTTCAGATGAAGGGCTAAATATTCATCTCAAGACATTACAATTTTAACCTAGGCTCTGCCATGTATTATTTGATGGTGATTTGGCTAGACTGGGTGCTCTTCTTACTTGCTTTAAAATTTAAAATCTACTGTACAACTTTTGGAGCTCCAGCAAATGAGTCAGGAGTAAAGTTAATGTTGTTCCGATATCTAAAGTTGACGTTTGACCTTGCAGCAGTATGAGCTTGAGCAGCATGGACTCGGACCAGGACGACCCGTTTCTTGACCAATCGGAGGGCACCAACGGGAGCGTGTTTCTCGGTACGAGTGACGGAGCCAAGCTGGCGAGTGCCAACGTGAAGACTCGTCGCTACAGCGGCACCACCAGCCCCGTCAGCTGTGGCACCTGGAACAGTGGAGGTGCCTCCACACACTCCCTCAACGAGGCAGATCTGCAGGTAGGTCCTCAACTATGTCAGGAAAAGTATGATTCTGTGGTAACCTGTTATCTTGGTGGGGAATAGAGTAAAAATTTTAATGCATAAATGAATAGAGGGTACAAAGTTATGTTACTCTGATTTTTTTCAGAATATTTAGAGGTTAAGAAATATTTAAAAAAAAAATTGCAATGAACTCAACAACCCTTTTAGGTCCTATCCTTTTATTAAAGAAGTGACGCTCCTCTCTGTGCTTTCAATATATTTTTTTAAAATACTTCCAGGGCTGTAAAAAATCTGAAAAAAAAAAAAAAAAAAAAAAAATCAGAGTGACGTAAAATTGCACCCTGTATCCATTTCTGCATTAAAAGAATTTTGAGGTTGATATTCCAGTTATATAATGTACATTTACAACCCCAATTGATTAACAAGAGATAAGCTGGATCATAAACCAGTATTACATGCTACAATTTTGTTTCCTATCTTTACTTGGGCAATAAAATATTATCTCAACCTTTAAGAACTTACAAACAAATTTTTATTTTCTTACAATTGATTGGCATCATGTTTTAAATTTTTATTTTTTTAAAATTTTGAACTACATTTTGGTTGTACATGACAAACATATGTTCATGTCAATGTTTTTATGATTTTTTTTAATTAATTTCAAACAAAAGTCATGTGTTTAAGTTGTTTCAAGTCACTTGCAGAACGAGAGGAAATTTTTTTGTAAGCCAAATTGTATCATATCAACATATTTTCAAAGCCTACAAAGTCAAAGTCCCTCGTCCGCATCAATGAGCTATCTACTATTTCAGGTGGGTGCAACAACGAGCTTTATTTTATAATGATTTAAAGCTATTAATTGCGCTCACCTGACGTAGCAGATAGCTTTTATTATTGTGGATGAGGGACGGAATGTAATTGACGTATTTTGAATACTTCATTAACTCTTCTTTGTTGTTTGCAGAGTGACTTCAACAAGATCGTTGCTAAAAGAGAAGCTGAGAATCGTCTTCTCTCCGCCAGGCTCCCTCTTCAGAAGTCTGTGTCGACTCCTTCAATCATCGCAGTACGAGACATCGCCACCGATGTGACTGGCGCTAGCGTTCCTGTGTAAGTAGCTCTCATTGGGTGGAGTGAGTAGCCAATCAGGGTGGCTGGTAGATGAATTGATGTCAGGTCAATAAAAGTAGACAACACTTTTCAAAAGCTTCATAAAACACTTAAAAAAAAACATACAATTTTATCACAAGCACTTAATAGCACTATGCTTGCAATATTATTTTTAAAGAAAAAAAAAAAAAAAAAAAATATTTCTAAGATATTTTTTATATGCACTGTTGCATGTTTTCAAATAATTTTTAAAGCTATTCTTTTTTTTCTGAACAAATTTTGTTGCATTTTTTTTTTAGCTTGAAATTTTGTCAATTTTTTGCTGTTGTTTTCAGTGTAGTGCAATCAGCTGAGCCGCTACACTCTACAATTCAGAGCCTCATTGATGGGCATGAGTAAGTTTAAACATCACACATCTTGATTGTAGATGTCGTTCATTGCTGTTTAGCTTTCATGCATGTTATATTCGTAGGGTATTTAATTTTGTCCCTCGTCCGGAATAATGAGCTATATGCCTTCCATAATAATAAGTTATCTGTTAGGTTCAATTATGAGCTGTGAATTGTTAACACATAAGCATTACCTAGGGATCTTTGTCACTTGTCACAACTATACCAAGAGGGAGGGGGGGGGGGGAGATGACCCGCTATTTAACTCACACATTAAAAAATAGTGAATTTTTTCCTCACTTTTTACTTTTTTTTTTGTGGAAATACATTGCTGGGTAGCTATTAAGGATTACAAATTCTTTCAGAATTTTTGCAGCAGTATTTATGTACAGTATTTCACAATTTTTTCCCCGCTTCAAAAGAGTTACGGTTCGTCTCTACTCCTTCCCCACCTTCCCCTCCCCCTGGTAATGCTAGTGTTAATTCCTTTTACCTGAAATAGCAGACGGCTCATTATTGAATATAAATAATAATGCAGATAGTTTATTATTCCGGACATGGGAAGATATCCCCTGAAAAGATTTAAATTTATTTAAAATCCATATATAACTTGTTTTCCTTTATAGTTATTATTATGTAGACCTATATAGTTGTTCTTTGTAATCCATTCCATAGATCGTGATATCCCCCTGCTTTAAAATGAAAATTCAATAATGATAATAATTGTAGACATTATTTTAATAAATAATTACCCCAAATTTTCAATAAGCGATAAAAATATTTCTTTAAATCTGCTCTTAGTTTAAGATATTTATATCCCCTTACCCTCCTATAAACTCAAATTTTTTTTTAAAACAAATAATCACTGAAACATTTTTCATCGTTATCTCAAAATTTTCCTCAATATTTATAAGCTGATAAACAAGACAATTTGTTACAAATTAAAGCATGTTTGTGTTGTATGCTATGTATTGTTACCTGCTAGCCGTGTGTGCGCATGTAGTGTTGTCACGTAGTTGTGTGTCAGTGCGCACCAGCGTCCAAGTGGCACGGAGAGCGAGACGGAGGAGGAGGCTACCGCGGAACTGCTGGTGTGCCGTGCCGGCCTCCCCCCCAAACATTACACCCACCCTCCCAAAAACCACCTCTCCTTCGACGAGTTTCTCACAGAGTAAGTTTATTGATTCAAATTTTATATCATTTTTTAATTCTCACGGCAACGTTTCACTGTTACTGTTAGTTATCATTTTCTAATATATTCAGCTTCATACATATTTTATGCAATTTGAATTTTACTTTTTCTTCATAAATCTGATAAAAATTTGATTACACAATAAATTTTAACAGTAAAAACTTGTTATTACATTAAGTCAAGACACCTATGAAATTATGTTTACCTTATATTGAGTTTTTCCTTTACCACCAATGCTAATTATTTTTTATAGGACCGTAATCTCCTTTACAAAAAATCAAGTTTTACCTAACGGCAAGTTGTGTAATAACAAGTTTTTACTGTTCTAATTTTCAAATAATTATTTGAATACCAGTATGAGTAATATTTTTGAAATTTTCAAAACTTACTGTAACTCTATAATTAGTTTTGGAAACAAGCAAATTATGTTTTTAAATTTGATTCCTTTTTATTATTTGTACACTTTTGATTGTTCCACTCATGTTAGCCTTGTGACATATCCAACCTCAACTAACGAGCCAAATATGTTTGATTTGTTTTTACAGCAGCACAAACTATGATGCACAGGAGGTCAAGCGACGAAAGCGAGGCAGCATATTCTTCAGGAAAAAGAAGGTAAATTGTTGCTATACTGAAATAATGAGCACATGTTTTGAAGCAGATGTAATTTTCAATGCAATGCAATTTACAAATTTAAAAATTTTATTCATCTTTGCCTAATACTATAGGAAGGAAACAGGATGTTTTTTCCTGTATTTTAGTAGAGCTTGAATATAATCTTGATTCAATGAAAAACCTGAGGCAGGCAATCCCCCCCTCCCCCCCCTTCCCCCCCCCCCCCCCCCCCCCCGATTCAATGTGGAAAAAAGAAGGTTTAGTCCTAAATTTATTTGTTTACAATGCATGCAAATTAGCAAATTATTAAACTATTCAACTATTCAAACACATGGGTAATACTATGCAATATTTATTTTCAAGTCATAAGAATGTGAAAAATGGACATAATGGAGTACCGACCTCAAATTTTTTTATTGCAGAAATGGATAGAGGGTGCAAAAATATGCTACTCTGAATTTTTTCAGATTTTTCTGAGACCGGGAAGTATTTTTAAAAAATTATTGAAAGTCCGTTTTGATGACGTCACGAGGCGCCTCTCCTTAAGAAAAGGATAGGGCATCAACGCCCGTGACGTCATAAAACGGACTTTCAATAAATTTTTAAAAAAAAATCCCGGCCTCAGAAAAATCTGAAAAAATTCAGAGTAGCATAATTTTGCACCCTCTATCCATTTCTGCAATAAAAAATTTTGAGTTCGATACTCCATTGACGAGACTTCTTTAAAGTTATTACTCATATACACGTAAACATTTTGATGTTTCAGTTTATTAATATTTTTTTAACAAAAGATATAACTTTTGTGTTGTTTTTTCAGGACAAGACCAAGAAGGTGGTGCACCAGTGGGTCTCTGTGTCTTACGGCTCACCCCACATCTGCGACTGGTGCTCAAAAGCTCTCACCAACAAGCCTGCCCTCTTCTGCGAAAGTACGTAACTAACTAAACACTGTAGTTCCAACGTGTATGATCAGATGTAATTTAACTAGAGACTGTTGCTTTCAAAGGACGACAATGCTCTAACTCTCTCCTGTTTTTGCAGCTTGCACCGTGACGGTTCATCAAAGCTCCTGCAAGGACCACATTGTTGAGTGCAACAAACCAAAAACGTCAAAAGTGAGTCCAATAGTTATTACAATATTAGTTAGTTTGGTTGTTGTTGGTTAATATTTTACATTTAGAACTTTAAATTTGTTTAAAAAATGATGCTGCATATGAACATTGTGTGGCATGATATATATGATTTAAGGCTTAACCTGAGATATTCGGAAGAAAAAAGTTGTATCGACAGATGTTCTTGAAATTAACTTGGTAGACTTACAACAATTGTCCAAATACTACTGATTTTTTTCAGATTTTTTTAACCATTGGTTTAATTAAGGGGCATTCACAAAGTCTTAAGGCCACATTTAAGGCTTGATAATTTAAAGCTTGATTTTAGACGTGTTTTTTAGACCCAAAATTTCTGGTCTTAAATTATTGAGCCTTAAATATGGACTTAAAGTTTTGTGAATGCCCCTTATAATAATTAATTTATTTAAATGTGTATTTTGTATCCTTTCAATGTTAAATTTTTCAATCAACATTACACAAAAACGGCTCGAGAATTTTTTTAAAATTTTACACAGATTAAAAGCTAATTTTTTGGACTATTTTTCTGAATTTTTTTCATATATTTCGAACCGTGGCGATGATCGTTTCTGATATGACCTAAGAGACTTGGCAACGCTCTCAGGGACTGTAGTTACCTCCCCCTCCTAAAAAATTATTCGCATTACTATTGCAACAGCGTTGCCAGACTTGCCAGTGAAGTCACGCCTCTTGACCTTGACAGACAAATTCTCAGGTTATACCTTAATACTTCAAAATTCTGATTTGGACTCTACTCAATAAACACAACTTCAGTGTTCTTCCAATACCTTGCTAATCGTTTTTCAACACTTTTTTAACCCTTATTGTTTACTTTCTTAATTGTGCGTACCTTAATCAATATTTTGTTAAAAATTATTGGCGTCATAAAGCCAGGTATGGACATCTGGTGGATTTTACCTGAGTGATTCTAAAAGTGTCATTGTTTTGATGTCAGAGCTTTGCTACTGGCTAAAGTACACGTGTAGTTGAGTGATACTGATTCTATCAATGAAGTTTTTAATGCCATCTCTTGGTGCTTTATGAGGTCAATACTTTTATAATTTATCAATCTATAGAAGTACATTTTGTGTCATATACAGTAAAAACTCGTTATTAAGTAACTTGTTGTTAAGTAAAACTCGATTTTGAGTTAAGGAGATTGTGGTCCCATAAAAAATAATTAGCATTGTGTGGCATAGGAAATACTCCATATAAGGTAAACCTAATTTCCTGGGTTCCTTGACTTTACATAAAAACAATTTTTTTCTGCATAAAAGAGTAGAAGTTCAAAGGTTGCAGAAAGTAACTGGAGATGGTGTGTTTCAGGGTAATCTGGGGAAAGTGGCAGGTGGTCTCGGCAGCCATCTCCAGGGTCTGCAGGGCAAGCAGCAGGGCAAGCGAGGCTCTGGATCTGCACCAGCCAATCAGACGAGTTCTTCCAGCGGCAGGTAGGACAGCCTTCGCTCCGCATGTCCTTCCCTCCCTCCCGACACACCAAGCTTGCACCCGTGTGCACCGACGAAAATCAACGAATCTGATTGGTCGAAATTTTAAAATTAAGTGCTTCTTTAAAGGGATTTTTTTTAATGTGCATGTGCTCTGCAAAAAAAAAAAATATATATATAATATTAGAAAATATGTATTGATTTCTAATTTTACGATACAGATTTTTATATTATTGAATGCAGTGATGCTGAACGTATTTTTTATAATAATTATTATTAAAAAATTTATTACACCTTTTTAATTCATACAGTATTATTATTAACAGGTTTAAAATGGTACAAATATTCTTCTTTATAAATAATTTGTAAATATATTTTTGTTGGTATTTTTGGTTTCATATTTTTTTATTTAGTGTATTTCATTACATATGAAGCTTACACATTTACAAATTTGTTTGCTTGCTTTTTACACACTGTATTTGTGCTGCATTATAGATGTGATAATGATGGGCTTTTATTATAATTTTAATGCAGAGCTTGCATGTTCGGATGAGAGAGAAAGAGTGTCGTCAATGTTCAACTAACTGGCATGTTACAAAAAAGAAGCAGATTTTATTTATCAAGGCTTTTCTTTTATTTTTAAACATTGTAACGAAGGATAAAAGTGGTGAACCGTAACTCTGCGAGCGGTAGCCCCCTTGCTAATCTCTTGCTTTCCCTCCAACGCGCTGCCTCACACAGCAGTAGGAGGAACACATGCTACTCTCAGTGGAGAAGGGTAGCCACCAAACTCGGAGTGAAGTAAGTCTCTCCGCACCCTTCCGAACCCTGCCTGACGCTGCTGCCTCTTCACTGCTGCCTCGGCTGGGAGGTGTGCAATGTTGAAAGCTCAAATTGTAACAAAGATTTTGTTGATGTCGGTAAATTAAAATCAGATTTTTTTTTCTTTTTTTTCTGCAGTTTCATAGTGACATCACTGGTGTAGTACAAGTTTTTTTTTTTTATTCAATTCAAGTTCAAAGAGTCTAAAGCCAATATTATTTTACTTGATTAATATAAGTGAAGCTTTCAGCATTGTTTTACCCTATATTTCAGTGCTTTACCTGCTTTTCCTTGCTCAATCTTACCCCTGTTAGGTACCTCCATATTTCAGTAATAAAAATTATTTCTTTTCGCATATCAATGGTCCCAAAGAAATTCTGATTAGCGGTGAATGGTGTGAAGTTGCAAAATGAACTAATAATTTATCAGAGGACAAAATAAAAGGCTATTGTTACAACACTGCATATAGTTTGGACATCGCTTTTAGTCTATTTTGTAGCTTTACGTCATTTGCTGTTAATCATAATGGGGTACTGACTAAAAAAAAAAAGTTGCAAGTTTTTGTCAATATTTCAAAAGGCACAAGAATTTCATGAAGAACAAGCCCTATTACAGCATTCTACGACAATTTCCTGATTTTGTATGATTTTTTAAAACCTCTCAAAAATGATGTCATAGCATTGAATCTTAAATGGGAAATATATAAAATTACCAAATCCCATACTTAATATTGAAATGTAACCAAAACCTCATTTGCAAGATTTTTAGGTGCTAGAATTACGATAATGAAGGTTTCAAATTCCTACCTCAAAAACTTATCATTTTAGCAATGTTAACTGATGCATTTTTCCCATTTAAGATTCAATGCTATGACGTCATCAAAAAAAGTTTTAAAAATTCATATAAAATCAGCAAATTGTCATAGCATGCTCTAATAGGGCTCATTCTTCATAGAATGCACAGTACTTTTTATTAATATTGCTAACTCAAATACCGGTCAGTACCCTATTGCTGAGGCACCATCGATGTACTGTATTTAAATATATATCTTAAAAATGTGATATTTCAAAATTTATATGCTAAAAAAGAGATGTTAAAAATTGCCAGTAGCTTTAAGAATTTGTAACTGCATAGCAACGGTTAATAATAGACGAGCCTTAAATCTGGTTTTGTGAACATAAACGTTGCATCATTTTAATTAAGAGGTCACCATGCAGTGAAATACGCTTGACTTTTGCTGAGGTTCAAATTTGAAGTTATTTTTCAACAAATATTCTCGTTTGCTTCTAAGCATATGGGCTTTCAAAGCTTTAAAATGTTAGTTTGTCATTTTCACCAGCAACTAACTCTTATTGATGCATATAAAACGAGGGGAACAGTTCAGCTTTTATGTTATGACGTCAAACTTAATTTTGCTCTTAAAAATAGTCACCCCTTCGATCTCCTTTGTAGGAATTAGAGAAGTTAAATTTACAATGGTTGTGCCAATGATGTCACGTTCAAGCCACATTCAAAATCACAGTGTGGGCACAATGTAAAAACGATCTCAATTTTTTTTATTGTAGAAATGGATAGAGGGTGCAAATTTTAACCCTGATTTTTTTTTATAGAGTGCAGGAACTATTTTTAAAACAATTAGTGAAAGTCCATTTTATGATGTCAAACCTTAATAAAAAAATAAAAGCATAGGACTTTGCTGCAACACAAAATAAAATGTCTTTAAAACAGAACTTTCAATAATTTGTAGCGTAACTTTGCATCCTTTATATTTCTGAAACAAAATAATTTGAGATCTGTACTCCATTGTTTGAAATTTAGCTGTTGCAACTCCTACTAGAGAAGCAATGTTTTTTTTTATTTTATTTTTATTTTTCAAAATCAAGTATGACGTGATTTACAAAACAAGTATAAAAGTGAGAGCCGATCCCCTCCTTTAATCAGAATAATATTTGTCAAAACGACAGCCCTGAATGATTATGGAGGTACCTTGAGCTCCTGCCCAAATGTCTGTTGGCTCTTCACTGACTTGGCGCTAGCTGGCTCTCAATCGCACATCTCCTCCCTCCAACACTCAACTAATCACTCTTCTTCTTTCTCTCTACACTTTTGCTCTTTCTCTCTCTCTCTCTCTTTTTCGTTACCCAATGTGTCTTTATTTATATTTCAATTGCTGGTTTTCTTAAGTAGATTAAATAATATTTTGTTGTTACTTTTTTTAACGTATTGTTTATATTTATAATAATTTAGCTTTTTTAACTACTTCATGTGCTATTTCTTTTTAAATATAACTTTTTTTCTTATTCTAATTTTTCTATCCCTATTTTTTTCAAGAAAACATTAAAATGTATCCAAAATTATGTAGCCAAGTGTGTTAGAAAGTTGAATTTGTTGATTAGGATACCAGATGGTCCACAGTCTCCAGAATTAATTAGGAATAACGGAACTCCGCAAGAAGCCACTCCTCCCCCCTTCTCAGACGACTCGAGAAGCAAGTTTCAATGGGCTAAAGGCCTCTTAGCAAACCAAGAGTGAGTGCATAAGCAGCACTCTTATTTTGCATTATATTTAATTAATTGCAAGTATGCAAACGCTTTCTCATGATTTTTAGACTATGTCTTGTTATTCAACCTATGAACTTTTTGAAGTTATGCACACAAAATTCAAGTTAGTTCGGGGTACGATAACACGCCCAATTGATGTTATAAAAAAATTCACTTACATGAAAATTATGAAATATATTTTAAATTTTTCTCTTCTACATCCCCTATCAGTATAACTAAAGTATCAGACCTGTGTACAAATTCAAGCTAGTTTTTGAGTAATGAATTTTTAAAGTTCTCCAATTTAACATATAAGTTACATTTTTCCATGTTGAGTTAGTCAACTTTAAAAATTCTTTAACTCGAAAACTAGATCGAATTTATGTACTTGGTATTTTAAATACTGATAGAAGATAGAGAGAAGAACATTTTAAGATATGTTTCATTATTTTCATATGTGGAATTTTTTTTATCATTGGGTGTGTTACCTTCCCCTTAAGATTTTGTTCTGTCATTAAAATGTTGTCTTCAAGAAGTTCGTGTTTGACAAGCGATCTGTCTCGGTCTAAAACTTACGTTGGAGTGTTCACGTTTTTTTACGTTTGAAATACACTTGAATTACGTGACTACAATTACTATTGATGCTGTGAAAACAATTGTTGTTACTGAATATGATGAACTGCTGAAAAAAATATGTCTTCAAAGACTCTGTATGTCAAAGTGGTAGTAGAAAAATATGCTAACTCCATTGGTAAGGCAGAAAAAAATGACATAACTCCATTGATTAGCCAGAAAAAAATGACATAACTCCATTGATAGTTAAATTTGAGTTGTAATATTTTAAATATGCTTGCACATGTAAAGAAAACAGCACAACACAGCTTCATTTTACTTACCAACGAAGTTAGATTTTTTTTTTTTTTTTTTTTTTTTTTGGCTTACCAATGGAGTTAGTAGAATTCTCCTTTGCCACGTTGACATATTTTGTTGATAAAATGCAGGTTCCTATATAGATGGCGTCAACATATTTGTGTTGCAGTCCATCAACAATTGTTGATAAATCAGCAGCAATATTTTTGCACCAACAAAAAGTATCTTGAAGTAATTTTTATTCACAGTATTTAGCATTGCAAAATATATTGTATGTTAATCCGCACTTCACCATTTAGTTTATTAGATACGAGGCTACTGACGTCCTCGTATTAGCCACAGTTTGATTCACTATCCGACACTCTACGTATGAAGGAAACTTAGCGCCAGGAAAAAATAACTAATATTTCTTTAAATAGCTTGAAATCATGAAAATATCACCTTAACATGCAACTTGCGCAACTATTAAAAAAAAAAAAAAAAAAAAATGATTGATTGATTGAACTTTAACCTTTAAATTGCATTGAGATAAGGCTTAAAATTGCATAATTTTGTTGTAGTTATGTAAATTGCATTTTGAGGCAAAGAACTCTGTGGAAATATATTACAATTGTGTTAAATTTTATATAGTAAAAACTTGTTATTACACAATTTGTTGTTAGGTAAAATTTGATTTTGAGTAAAGGAGATTCCAGTCCACTCAAAAAAAAAAAAAAAATGAATGAATGAATGGTATTAAAAAAATAGGAAAAACTCTATTTAAGGTAGCACTCATAATAACCCTATTTTCCTGGGTCCCCCACGTAAACACAATAGTACAAAATGTGTTGGAACATATGCAGTGCTGGCCCAGTATTGGCACAAGAGACTCAGCACTGAGCCAACACTGGACCGACAGAGCTGTGAGCCTTGACTTTACATAATAACAAGTTTTTATTGTACTTCCCTTTTAAAAGTCTACTTGTTCCACAGTATTTTTATTTTTTAATATCTGAAAGGGAGAGTTAAAAAATAACTTTTCTCAACATTTTCTGGTGTTAAGTCTCTCGCTAAACTCATGAAAGCACTTATATTCTGTAAATCTGTACGGTCACGGAGGCAAATAATTTATCAGCAAATATTTAAATGTGCTTACATTATTATTAAGCTATTTATACAAGTTAATATTTTGCTTTAAAACATGGGCTGTGGTTGCATGGTGGCTGCATGCATTGCTTTTGTTTTTTTAATTAATTTTCTTCATGTCTTTTATCCTACTTTTTTTGTTTAACAAACTGTCTTGATACTCTTTTACTCTAATTTTCTCTAATAATTTGTTGGTTAAGCTTACCCAGGTTGTAAAAACATTCACTTGTAAATATATTTTAATATTAATTCACTTGAACAAGTTAAAAGAAAAGGAAAAAAAAGCGTTGTTTTATTAATTTTTCAAAATAATTAAAATTAACATTTAAGGATTAATCTCAACTGATTAAGATCTCCAGCACTCATAAATTCAACAAGATTAAAATTCTTGCAGAGGACTTTAAACTTTCCATCAATATGTGGCATACAAATTTTAAAGTAGATCTGTCTGATTAGTTTTGAGAAAATTTAGGTATAGAAGTTTAACATAGAGTCTTATGGACGGAAACCGGAAGTGGAGCTGTTGTGAGATAACTGCCCCCTTGAATTTGCTCAAACCTTAAGTTAAGAATATTTTCAAAATTTTAAAATTTATTTCACTTGATTCCTTTTTACAGAAATATCCATTAACTCGGTATGATCTGAGGTTAATTATTAATGCTGTAATATGTACCAGTCTTTTTAAATACTAACACTATTTGCAAGTACATACAAATGCTATTACATCACTAAATATGCTAAACCAATATTCTAGCTAGATAAATTTTAACTCTATGATAATGCCTAGCCTATTGTTCTTTTCAACTTTGTAGTTTGAAGTTTGTGATTTTCAGGACCCCACCGTGCTGTTCTTCTGTCATTTTTCTGTACCCAAAATGTTTTCCTTCAAGTGGTAAAGCACGTTTTCTTCTGTTGCAGCCAAATCATCAACGAGGAGAAGGAGGCTGATCACCACCATCATCACCACGGACACCATGACAAGTGAGTTGGCAACACTGTCATCTAAAGACACTATTTTGTTACATGGTTGTTTTTTACCATTGAGAATTAACAGAAAAAAAAAATAGTGCATCAGTGAGGCTATGGTCTGTTACCTGATTGTGAATGGCTGTCTATGGGTCCGTAACGTGGTTGTGATGGTTGTCAGCCACGGCCGGTTGAAACTCATGCGCTCCCAAAATGGAGTAGAGGGGGAGTAGTTCCGGTTGCGAGTGGCTGGGAAAAATTCTCCCAACTCATCACAGCAAAGTCACGTTTGGAGGGAAACTTCAAAAGCAATGTTGGTTGTTTCGTTTGTTGCCATCCAATTTTGTTGGCTGTTGGTCGGTCTGTATCCTCAAAAATTCACATCCATCACAACCAAGTAACAGACCATAGCCTGAATTGAGCATAAAATATTATGTCTCTCCCCCCCCCCCCTCCCTTCAGGGTGTAGGAAGTATTTTAAAAAAATTACATTGATAGTTCATTTCCACTGTCTTTTTGGCGGCAAGTTCCTAGTCATTTATTCAATAGATTTTTTTTTTTAAAATGTTTGTTTTCATTTTGTTTTTTAATACTTTTTGGATTCTTTAAAATCTGAAAAAAAAATTGGAAAAATTTGAGCAGATTAACTTTTTTTTTATTTATGTGGAGACTCCATTGTTCCCAAGCCTGCCATTGTACTGAGACTTATCTACTCTTATATATTTTTAATATGTACTGACAGTTTCTACCGAAAGTTACAGTACTTTAATTAAAAATATGGGATGTAGTGATACTTGTTATTGCACTTGAAATCCCTTGTTAAACTTAATGTCTGTATTAAAAAATGTTTTAGATATTTGCATATTGATAACAAGTAGCTGTAATAATTTAATTGCATTAGTTTTTTTTTTATTACAGTTTCACATGTAATTAGTAAAACACGTTTTCTCTGTTGCAGCTTTTCAGATGAAGTTCCTTTAGTTCCTCTCGAATTTTTAGATGAGAGTAAGTATAAAAAGTTAATTGCAATTTTGTTTGTAAATATACCCTATAAGTAATTATACTGTGCAACAATGAGCTTTATTTTTAATCTATTTAAAGCTTTTAACTGTACTCGCCTGAAATAACAGACAGCTCATTATTGCACGCGAGATTATGGTAGCAGATAGCTCATTATTAAGGATAAGGGACGATAATAGACAGTAAAAATTTGTTTTTACGTTAAGTCAAGGAACCCAGGAAATTCAGTTTACCTTATATAAAGTATTACCTTTTATTGAGTTTTTCCTATTCACTCAATACTAATTATTTTTGGTTGGATCGCAATCTCAAAATAGAGTTTTACCTAACAAGTTGCGTAATATGGAGTTTTAATGCATAAAAAAACTGAAAAATAAGGGGGAAAAAATAATTATGCAAAAAAAAAAAAGCGAGCAATACAGAATATTAAAATCATGCACAGCTATTCAGACTTCAAATTTTCTGACTGAAATGTAATGTTTTGTGTCAGGTCCCATCACTGCACACGACCTGGAGACTGACCCCTTCCTCGGACTTCAGGACGAGGAGCCGGACTCTTGGACTCCTACTGTCGGCAAGGAGGTATGTCCCTGATCTATACTGCAAGTACTTAAATATAGGCTTGACTTAAGTCAGGACTTAAAGTATAGTCAACGTCTATACTACGTTCGACTTAAGTCACGAAACATATAAAAATTATTTTCATATTTCTCACCTCTAATTAACAAGATCTGCATAAATTATAATTATTTAACCTCATATTTAACATCTGTGTCTTTAGAATATTCTACAACACAATTGTAAAGTTGACAGGAAACAAATAGCTGATAGAATTGACGATCGAAAACCGTTGAAATGACTTGTAGGTCAGCAAGGATGCGAGATTAGAAATTAGAAATATTTATTTGATCGTTAGGCAGTATACAGTGAGTAAATCACAATACAAACATAGATCTTGTCAATATAATATATAAATAAATAATATATTTAGATAATAATTAATGTATAAAAGCCCAAATATGTTTGTCATTTCAAGATTCTTACAAGTTAGATATATTTACATTATTTTATTATTTAGATTGAATCACAAATATATAATTTTTTATGCAATAGACTATTATGAATATTGTTCAATATTTTTTCTGGAGACAAGTTTAAGCATATCAGTACATGTTGTCTTGTAATCACAGTGAAAAAAATCTTTTACATCATAATATTCTTTAAAGATTAGTACTCTTTTTAATACATTTTTAAATAAAGTGTTATTTTTTACATTTCGGAGCAAGACAGGCAGAAAGTCATAAAACTTTGCCGATTGATAGTATGGACTTTTTTCAAAATAAGCAAATAAATGAGATGGTACTACTGTTTTGTTTTTATTACGTGTATTATATAAATGAATATCTCTATTTTCTGTCAATTGGTCCATATTTTTTCTTTTGAACATTATTAAATTAAAGATATATATATATAGATGTCATTGTCATAATACCTAAATCAGCAAAATGTGATCTACAAGATTCACGTGGCTTTAACTTTTTCATAATTTTAACCGATCTTTTCTGCAAAATAAACATTTTATTTTATTTTATTGGAGTAATCACTACCCCAAAAAATACTGTTAAGAGAAAGACAAGAGTATTTAAGATTAAGTATAGGGTGTACTTAAATATGGATCACAATATCTGTACGGGAACTTAAGTATTATAGCCTATACTTAAGTTGCTATACTTAAGTCACAGTATAGATAGGCATGTCTCATATTTGTGTCATCTTTAATAACACTCGTATTTGTATCACAGGTTACGAAAAAACTGAAAGAGAAGGAAATAAAGAGACAAGAGCACATATACGAGTTCATACTGACTGAAAAACATCATTGTTTGACGTTGAGAGTAATGCAAAAGGTAAATGTTATCTTCATTTGTCAACAGAACTTTATTATGAATTAAATAAATTTTCTTTTGCAGGTATTTGTTGATGGTTTACAACGCTACTTCAATATGGGACATAACTTAGATCGTATGTTCCCCAGACTTACTGATCTGACAGATATTCATTTATCATTTCTACATAAATTACGTGAACGACAGAAAAGCAGAGCTCCGGTATTGGACTCAATCGCAGACATCTTACTAGAGCAGTTCTCTGGGATAGAGGCGGAAAGACTCAAGTCCGCGTACGGAGAATTCTGCAGTCGGCATCGTGACGCGGTTGACTTGTACAAAGACTACCTGCAGCACGACAGACGGTTCGGAGAATTTGTGCGGCACTGCCAAACAAACCCCCTTCTCAAGAAGAAGGGAATTCCGGAGTGCGTTCTGTTTGTGACTCAGCGGCTGACGAAGTACCCCCTTCTGATAGAACCCCTCATCAAGACTGCCAAAGACAATAAACCTGAACAGGAGAAGTTAGCACGGGCCCTCGCTCTAGTAAAAGTAAGTTACAACCAAAAGAGTATCGACCTCAAATTTTTTTATTTCAAAAATGGATAGAGGGTGCAAAGTTATGCCACTCTAATTTGTTTTCAGATTTTTTAGAGACCGGGAAGTATTGCTAAAAAGTTTTTCTAAGGTCGGGTTAAAACCCACGCCACTTTTAGGTCCTATCCTTTTATTGAGAGAGGCGTCCAGAAGTGTCATTCTCTCTGTACTTTCAATAATTTTTCCAGGACTTTAAAAAATCTGAAAAAAAATCAGACTAGCATAACTTTGCACCCTATATCCATTTCTGCAACAAAATTTTTGAGGTCAATAATCCATTGTCAATATTTATTGTGATTACTAAAATATATTATGTTTGTTTCTCAGGAAATTTTAGTAGAAGTTGATGCCCAAGTAGCAGAGAAAGAAAAAGAAGATAGAAAATTAGAAATTTACAACAGAATAGATGCAAAATCTTTTACTGTTCATAGAGGCCAAAAATTCAAGAAATCTGATATACTCTCAGCAAACAGAAGATTAAGGTGGGGTATTTTTTCAACATTATAATTTAAATTGATTAGAGCTTTTGTGAAACTCCTCCTGTATTCTCTTGATGAGTTTGTGACAGAGATTTGATTGGCTGCAGGTTCGAGGGGGTCGCGACACTGATGCAAGGACGCAGCAAGATGCAGGTTGTCCTGGTAATTGTCCTGTCAGACGTCCTCTTCTTCCTGCAAGAAAACAACCACAAGTACACCTTCTTCACTCCTGACAACAAGGTGAGAAATGGACACTTCAGTTGAAGATGTTTTGTGGTGGTAAAATTCGTAAATACAGTAAACTTTCGATTCTGTGAAGTTTGATTTTGTGAATTCTTCAATTTTATGAAGTGAAATCTCAGTCTCAGTCAACTAGATGGGCCTTTTAATGTTATTTTGTGAAGTTTGATTTTGTGAATTCAGTTTTTTTTTCAGATCCCTTGAGACGTCATAAAATCAAAAGTTTACTGTAATAAGACATTTTGTCCTACTGACCTTATTTGAAAGAAGAGGGGGAGGGGGGCAATACAGTACAACAATTTAATGCAGGTTGTCCATTAATAACAAAATAATTAAATTGTTCTGACCTGTTTCCACAGGCGGGAGTGGTGTCTCTTCAGAAGCTGCTTGTTCGAGAGAAGGCTGGTCAGGAGTCTCGCGGCATCTACCTCATCTCGTCGAACCCTGCAGACCCCGAGATGTTCGAGCTGAAGGTCCACAAGCCCAAGGATAAGCACGCGTGGATCTCGGCGGTACGTGCCGCGGTCCAGCAGTGTCCTGAGGAAGAGGAGGAGGCCCACGCCCTGAGTACCGAGGAGAAAAGAAAGCTGCTGGAGGTCAAACACTCCCAGATCCAGCAGATCGTTGGTGAGTCTTCATTGCAGATTTGTACTGTAAAAATGTGATCACAATACTGCTATCACGTGTTTTCTGAGCACCTGTTAAATTAAAGCACTGATATTAATTTCCTTTATTCTCAATGCCACCTATATATATATATCCCTCAACGTTCCTTTATACAGGTTAAGGTAGAGATAACGCCGAACAGCTGATCGACGTAACGCCCTTTGATTAACATGTAAACCTTAGCAAATTGACAAAAATTCTGAAAATTTTTTGAGAGGCAGATATTAGTGCCTAAAAGCCATAGAAAAAATTTCAAAACGATTTAACGAGCCGATTTTTTTTAATTATTTTTTTTTTAATTTTCAGCATAGGGCTTTCTCATGGAGAGCCAAACTAAAAAATTAATTTAAAAAAATCGGCTCTTTAAATGTTTTTGAAACTTTTTCTATGGCTTTTAGGCACTAATATCTGCCTCTCAAAAAAATTTCAGAATTTTTGTCAATTTGCTAAGGTTTACATGTTAATCAAAGGGGATTACGTCGAACAGCTGTTCGACGTTATCTCTACCTTAAGATGAATGAAATTTGTTTGTCAATTTTTTAGGCCCCATCTCAAAATTTCAAAAATAGCAATGCATGATGGCACACTTCGAAGTATTATTTAGGGAATACCACTAAATTTCAAAAATTAGCATTGCATGATGGGTGCATTTGAAAATTGCATGGTATAATGGGTCCAGAAATACTTGAACGTGATTGGCTATATAATATTAAAGGCCTTATGAACCTTTTCACAGTAACTTTACCAGGACAGTCTTGATAGTATTTGTCAAATAGACTGAAAGACTTTTTTTGGTGGCATGTGTACAGACTGAGTTATTGCGGTAGCAAGATAAGCCAAAAATTTAACATTGTTTTCCTATACAATATTTTTGCTCCTCTTTCTACCGCAATAACTCAGTTTGTATGAATGTCATAAAAAAAAATCTTTCAGGCTATTTGGAAAATACTATCAAGACTGCCCTGGTAAAGTTTCAAAATTACAGAAGTCAAATTGTGGCCATGGTTGCGGCGGAAGTGAACCTATCTTTTGCAGGGATTTCCCTATGTTGTCGCCGCTAAATGAGCGTGAGTGACGTCACAGATTCCTTTTCATCGGCTATTATCTCTGATATTTGTGCTGCTGAAACAAAAAATTTTATGCAGCCGAATCATACTGAAGCAAAGCTTATACCGTGTACTTAATATTGTGCAAAGGTTCATAGGGCCTTTAAGTCCTTTAACATTAGTCAAATCGGTAGCCTAACCTGGATAAAGGAACGTTGCTATCCCTATATAAGTACATTTCACAGTATCAAGTTTCCTCACTTAACTATCCATACACAAAATGCTATCTCATTAAGTGTTGGTGTGTGTTAAATTTTTTACACTCAGGAAGGTTTATGGAAGAAACAACACAAGAGCACTTCATTTCTTTTATTAAATGTTAAATGTGCTTAATATCACAGTATTATGATATTGTCACTCTCTAACCATAAGAAAGATAAATAGACTGTCGACGTCAAAAATTTCTATTGCAGAAATAGATACAGGGCACAAAGTTATGCCAGTCTGATTCTTTCAGATTTTTTAGAGCCCAGGGAAGTATTAGTAAAATTTTTTTGGCGAGTTCTGGTTTGAACCCACGCCTTTTTAGGTCCCTATTTTGTGATTAAGAAAGGTGCCAAGTGGCGTCACTTTCTCTGTACTTTCAATAATTTTTTAACAACAGTTCCTGGACTCTAAAAAATCTGAAAAAAATCAGGGTAGCATAACATTGATCCCTCTATCCATTTCTGCAATAAAAAATGTTGAGGTCGATACTCCATTTGTATGTTGTGATGTTCTGAAATGTTCCTAATTTTATGTGCTGGTAAGTGTCCTGTGTCTGTTTTGTTTACATGTATTCCAATAAGCTTTGCATGTCTGCAATTTTCAAATGTAAGGCAGGTTCACGTTATACAGTAAGATGAACACACCAAATATTGTATTTAACTGAAATATTTGCCATATTTTATTCCAATTCTCAGTTGATATTGTAGTTTCTTCGCTGTAGTTTTTTTTTTATTATTATTTAGCATTAAAATTTTCAAACAGTATAGTTTGTAAATTCAAAAGCTTGGTATAGCAGTTGAGAATGAGTAGGTTTTGTTGCTAAAAATATATATTAAAAAATACCTTTAGTAGAAAAGATTGTATCTTTTATTATTCATTTGACTTATTTGTAAATTTGATTGCAATGTCAGTTTCTTATATGGCTGTAAGTTGCAGCCACCTATCCGGAAATAATGTGAGGATTATCCATGGGTTATTTATTAATTAACATTAAAATTCTTGGATAATTCTCTGATTTTTCTAGGATAGGCTGGCTGCAACTTATGGCTATTAGTTTTAATTTGTTCAAATATTAGTATACAAATTCAAAAGACACCTGGCCAAAATATTGTCACCCTGCATTTACAAACTGCTTGCTAGAATCCGAACCGTTAGCTTCATTTGAAACATTTCAACTTTGTATGAATATTTACTTCTTTTTTGCTGCACTTTTTTCAGTTCTATTCCTCACTTTTCTCTTTTTGTGTAGCACTGGATTGTTACTTTTGCTTGCAAATCAAAGGTCATTGGGTCAACTTTAATTTAATTCTCTATATCATCCCTCGTTCAGAATAATGAGCTGTCTGCTGCCATGACCTTGCATGCAATAATGAGCTGTCTCACTATGAGGTCACAGTGTTTTGGAGCATGATGTTGGAGGGTTAAAACAAAAACATGAAAAGAATTAGCAGTACATAACTCGTGATCCTTTATCTAAATTTGCAATAAAAAAAGTTGATGCAGGTTTGATTTGATAACAAATTACGGTGCTCTCTTTGCTGCTAGCAGAGTATTTCACTGCTTAGTAAGTGCAATGCTTACTTAAGTACACTGGGGGCCAAGCTAACGGATGCCGTGAGTCAATGAAAAAGATGCAACGTTGCCATTTTGGTGGCACAGCTGGAGCTTAACAATAGTGGCACTGCACTATGTGGCAATGTCGCTTGATTTTAAGCTCTTTCATTGCATGCCTGTCGGCACTCGTGTTTGATGCAACGTTTAGTTTGGCCTTCAGTGTACGTAAGCTTGGACTTGTGAGCTATTAATATTGTGCACCGTTTTCATCTTTAATACCTATGTAAAAAATGCATTTATATACACCCTGCCTTTTTGTGTTTCAAAAGCAATGTTTGTATATGACCTTGTGACGTTGATCCATTGACCTTCCTAAAATCCCAAATTGATGCTAATTATCACTGTACATCAATGTGCACCGCATAATGCTAATGTTCCTTTGTTCATATGTAAAACCAAAGGCAGCTGTTTGGGATTTGAAGGTAAACTCTCTCAGCTCTAAGCTAGCTATTTTATTTGGTGATGTTTGTAAAAATGTAAAGCTAGTTGATGATGTGACTGAATGATAATTCTACTCTAATTGTTTAATTATTATTTAATTTGTTCTCTTATTGTAATCTTAAATTATTTAAATTGTTTTTAAGGTTTGTGCTGCATCTATTCACTAATTTTTTTACAAATTTTCTCGGCATGGGCTAATAATTTTGTTAATAATACGGCATGTGTTTGAAATTTTTCTATAATAATTTTCAATTTTTCTTAGTTAATCTAGTAAAAAAAAAAAATTAAAAAATTAAAAAAAAATATCAATTGATTATAATGATAATAGTACATAAAACTCAGGTGTTTTATTAAAAAAATTGATTTTTCCTTGTTTATTTTATATTATTGTACTTTATTTAAAGTTTTGTTGTTTTATCATATTGTTTACCCTATCAAGGTTATGGAGTCATGTAATAAATATTTCAAAGGTATGCAGTTATTTTTAGTCACTTTCTTCATTATTTATTATGCCAAACTTTTGGTCTTCGATGTCTAAAATTACACACCAATTTAATTTAATTCAATTACAGCAATTATTTTTTTTATATATATTTCAGGGGGTAAAAAATCAGTTCAAAACCTTGTTAGACAATACTGTATGTGTAAAAATATTTATTTATTTATTTATTTATTTATTTATTTATTTATTTATTTATTTATTTATTTATTTATTTATTTATTTATTTATTTATTTATTTATTTATTTATTTATTTATTTATTTATTTATTTATTTATTTATTTATTTATTTATTTATTTATTTTTTTTATTTTTTTTTTTTATTTTTTAATTATTTATTATTTTTTTATCTTTATTTATTGTCTATTCATTTATTTTATATTCTTCTCTTACCCAAAGTTGGGCTCGGATTGCAGCGTCACTACGTCCCCTACAGTCCAACTAGAAAGCGTCTGACGATATTTTGTTGTTCCAGGCGTCCTGCGACAGAAGGACGTGGAGCAGGCGCTCATCCTCGAGGAGAAGATGGCGCTGCAGTTGAAGCTGCTGGCTGCGGCGGGCCTCGGCAACCTCCCCGAGCCCCCCAGCTACACCCACCTGGTGGCAGAGGACGCAGACAGCAACACAATGTGGAAGGAGGTCCTCTCAGCCTTCCATGTGAGTCTCAGCGGACGTTGTAAATACCGTGTGATAGTCAATGTTATTTCACACACAAAATTTATTAACGATTAATCTCAGTTACTGCTGAAGTCAAAGAATATTTCCCTGCAAATGAATCGAATGAAATAAATTTAAAAAAATCGAGAATGTTCTAAAACTTAATCGCTTATTGTTTGAGCAAATTCAGTCTTGCAGTTTTTTTTACAACAGCTCCATTTCCGGTTTTCGTCCATAAGGCCAATGTTAAACTTCTACCTCGGTTTTTACAAAACTGATAAAACAGAATGAATTCAAAATTTGTACACCACCTATTGATGGTGAGTTCTAAGTCCCTTGCAAGTCTTGTTACATTCAGGCGGTACGATTGCGAGATATCAACCTACTGAGATTCATCCTTAAAAGTAAAAGTCCCATTACTCCTTATGTCCAAGGGGTTGACGGGCAATCTAAGAGTGTATGGGCTCCGGCCTTTCCTGGCCAGTAATTACATTGTAAAATGAAATAATGCTGTGATGGCAGCCACAACATTATTTTGAGAAAAATTCCAATAATTTTCTTCAGACAAGTACTAAAAAAAAAAAATACCTGTAGTAAAAATTCATTATTACGAAACTTGTTGTTAGCTTGATTTTAATTAAAAGAGATTGCAGTCCTGAAAAAAATAATTAGAATTGCCTTTATAGAAAAAAATCAATATAAGGTAAACCTAATTTCCTCTGGGTCCCATCCCTTGACTTTATGTAATAACAAGTTTTTATCGTCTTAAGTGCTGTCTTGATTTTACTATAGATCGAAATGATTTTACTATGATTTTAAATTAACTTATTATTGTCTGTATAATTATTAATGTAAATATTAACTCCTCCTCCTTGACTTACTTGCCTCCATGACACGTCATATAAACATCAACAGATATCTACTTTGATACAGTAATGGAGTATCAACCTCATTTTTTTTTTTTTTTTATTGCAGAAATGGATAGAGTGTGTAAAGTTATGCTACCCTGACTTTTTGTTCAGATTTTTTTACAGACTGGAAACTATTTTTTAAAAATTATTGAAAGTTCTTTTTGTGACGTCACGAGGCAGCAAGTCCTATCTTTTTTTCCTTTTTGTGATGTCACGTAAAGGACTTTCAATGATTTTTTAAAAATAGTTCCAGGTCTGCAAAAAATTTGAAAAATATCAGGGTAATATAACTTTGCACCCTTTATCCATTTCTGGAATAAAAAAAATTGAGGTCGATACTCCATTGTAGAAGAAATTGATTGAGTAAAGAATTTTGAATTTTGAGCCATCTATTGGTCCTTTATGTACTCAACACTCGTCTTATGTTCGTAGGAAGTGAACCAGCTGGCCAGCTCTCTGTACGCCTCTGGCACGAACCTCTCTCGCAGCGTTAGTTCTGTCGGAGAACACCAGAGCGAGGCATACGTCTCCCCGACTCTCCCAAAACGAGCAGAGACGTTCGGAGGCTTCGACAACGCAAACAAGGAACAGCTGCAGGCCTTCCTCAATAAAGGTAAACATCTGGAGAATTCATCCAAACAACTTTAGGATTGGTGACACCATCTTCAGTAGGCAGTACATCGTTCCCATCCTTTCAGTTAGGGAAATTTACAATCAAGTTTCTAAGATATGTAGCATATCGGAAGAATATCATTGATTCTGTGGCGACTTAAGTCAAAATTTAGTCAAAACAGCAACTAAAAATTATAAATTTAAAAAACTTGATCCTATTATTATTTTTTTTTTTCTTGATCAGGTTAATACTGTAGTCAATTTGTCCTTCATATTTTAAGTTTAAAAATATTTTACGTTTATTTGCCAGGAAATAATTAGCAATGGCCACCAATCCTTTAGTCTTATTACATGCAAAGTTGTGTCATAACATTTGATAATCTGACATCAAACTGAAAGTCAATGATGCTAGTTTATGTTGTCATGGAAAATTGGCTGGTAATACCTTAATGTTTCAAAATGTCAGGGTACTTAATGGACGTGATGTTGTTTACAGCGCTGGCGAAAAAGCAGCCGAGCGGCAAAGAAGGAGAGCTCTCGAGCCACTCGACGCCGGTGGGTACTCCAGAGTCGGAGGCGATACGAGCGGCACACAAGATCTCAGCGGTGAGAGTCCACGGATTTGATTCAATAATTAGCAGCTCACATAATTGAACAAAATCATGCAACTTTTCCAAATATATTGTTTGGTTTAAAAAGAAATATTTTATTTATTTATTTATTTATTTATTTATTTATTTATTTATTTATTTATTTATTTATTTATTTATTTATTTATTTATTTATTTATTTATTTATTTATTTATTTATTTGTTTATTTATTTGTTTATTTATTTGTTTATTTATTTATTTATTTGTTTATTTATTTACTTTTTTTTATTATTTTTTTCATCTGAACAACTGGTTGTGTACAAAACAACATGGATCACATCATTAATAAAATTAGGACAAAACATACCAAAGTCATATCATCATTACTGTACACCTTATGTTAATACAAGGAAAATATAGAAAATCATATCATTGCTAGTTATTCATTATATCTTCATTAATTTTTTTTGGCAGGACCGTGTGCCGTGGCGGAACGCCCTGCTGGCGACGGTGCCCCCCGGAGTGCTCGCCCCCACCCTCAGTGAGGGGGCGAGTGGCGAACTTCCCCCCCTCCTGACGCTCGGACAGGAACAACAGATGGCGGCGGTGCGGCTCTCACACTATGTCTACACCCTCCTGTGTATCATCTCCCAGCAGATGACCACCATCGACAGGTTGGTGCAAAATTGGAAATACAACACAAATTTAATAACAAGGAATGTGATTCAGTGTTCCCTGCAAATATTTAAGCTTAATATTCAGCAATTTTTTTTATAATATTAACTGTAATTGTACCATCAAATCAAATATTATTTCATTCTAAGTAGACATTTTACATCGTCGAGATGATTCATCAGTTGCAAGTAGAGATTAACTGATTTATGACAAGTTTTTTTTTTTTTTTTTTTTTAATAAAAATTATATTACAACCGTAACAGCTTATTTTCTTTCAAAATTGAATGTAACAATAACAATAATTAACTGACTGTTTTGTGTTCAGTCTGCAGGCAAATCTGTCCGCGTGCAAGCAACAGATGCAACAAGAAGACGGTCGTGAGCGACGCCCGGTCTACCGTCACAACCAACAGCTGGAGGAGCTTCGTAACCTTCAGGACCGTCTGAGTCAGGAGAAGGAGGCGTGGACGCGCGACCGTGAGAACGAGGAGAGAGACATCGAGGAGCGGAGGACGGAACTGCTGAGACTGCAGGAGCAAGTTCGCTCGGAGCAAGCCGACATCACGCAGCAGCGAGAGCAACTGTACCGTCGCATGGAGATGTTGACGAGCCAAGGAATCCTCATCAGCCCAAACATGCCCGTGGTGACAGCTCCGAGTGGCGGTCAGGAGGAGACAGAACAGCCGGCAACAATGACCTCCCCCTCCCCTCCCTCGGACAACCGTCGTAAGCTGGACACCAAGTGGAAACCTCCGCCAATTGGAGGTCCATCACCTACCGGAAACACAAGCTCAACGATAGCAACAGGAAAACCATTACCTTTAAATTTAATAAGTGCAACAAATCAACAAAAAGCTGCTCAAAGCGTACAGGTTAAACAACAATTACCATTAAAATTAGCAAAATTAGGTAATAGTAGTACTGTAACAGGTCCTTCAAGAGAAGGCGTTACTCAAATGTTACCTTTAAAATTAAGTCAGATGGAAAGTTTAAGTAATAAAAAAGATCGTAGTAGTCCTCAGCCTGGAAGTTATCAAAGATTAAGTTCCAACAGCTTCAGTCCGTCAACCGCTGCAGCAAGGGAGGTGGAGATTGCGACGGCGCAAGGCGGTGTGACGCCCACACACGTCAGAACCGGCAGCAGTCCGGCAATGATGCAACCGCATGCATCGCCGGCGCCGGGCTCTCACGGAGCTGCCACCCTCCACACGTACCCTCGGCCCGACACAAAAACCCCAGGGGGCGCAACATCTCCTCCCGACTCAAGGACACATAAAGCTCCACGGGCAGCGGAGGAAGAAGTAATTTTCTTTTGACATCTTTTGTGTAGAACCAACTCAGTAATATTTAAAAGTATTTTCTCTCTGCTCTTAAATGTAAACTTATAAATATAACAAAAGGAAAGGTAGAAGTAATTTAAAAATAAAAAAAAAATAATAGTAATGTTACTTAAAAAATAATAATAAATAAATTAGCATGTGTCTAGAAAAAATATAAAAAATGTTAAATATATAATTTTTTTAAATGTATTGACACTTGCCAATTTGCTGTGAATTGTTTAAGGTCTTCAATATTTATTATACAATAATAAATAAATCCAAAAAAGGATTTAAAAGAAAAAATATTAGCATGAAGTAGATAGAATTTTATTTGTTGTATTTTAAAGAATTTATAGTTTTGTTTTAATATTTTAATACTTTATTTTAAATTTTTAAGTATTTTTTTCTAGTGTTCGTAAATTTACTTTATAATTTCTTTCAATATTTTTGTTATTTGCGGTTTCAATTTGTTTGTTGAATTACTTAAAGTGCAACAAATATTACTCTTTCATGCATTTTCTATAAATATTTTACTGTACTTAATTAATTTCTAACTCTGTTTAAACCAGACTGACTTATCTATTGTAGTTAGTCTGCCTCTTTTAACCTCATTTCAAAAATGTGAATGTCTATTATTCTTGTTATTTTTTATGTCTTTTATTTCTATAAGCCTTATATATGTACAGAAATAATGTTATCTCAACTAAATGAAGAACAAATTATAAACTTACAATATCATATCTTGATCCACACTATCTCCTTTCAAATAATTAGAATATCCAAAACATTTAGAATATTAGTTGAACCTTCTAATTAGAAGTAAACATGGTAACTCTGTAGCAGAGATAGTTAATTATAGCAGTCGTGTGACTACTGCAGAATTTTAAAATAGATTTTAGTATTAAAACAAAAATTAGAATTTGAAAAAAAAAGTATTCATTACTTTAGTGAATAGAAATTGTATAAAAAATTAATGTAATTGAAGGCATGCAGTAAGGTTGGTTTTTGTATTGACCATTTTGTGTTCTTCATCCTTATTAACTCTTGTATAATTAATATTTATCAAAATTAAAAACACTTTCTTTGCTGGTTTACACTATTTAAAAGTCTTCCTAATGGGTCTTTATTAATGATTATTTATACAGTAAAAACTCATTATTATGCAACTTGTTGTTAGGTGAAACTCAATTTTGAGTAAAAAGGAGATTGCGGTCAAAAATATTTAGCATTGGGGCTCTAGGAAAAACTTGATACAAGGTAAACCTAATTTTTTGAGTCCCTTGACTTTACGTAATAACAAGTTTTTACTGTAGTTTTTTAAAAAAATTAATTTTTTTAAAATTAAATACTTTTAATTTAATATTTCATGTAAGTAAATTAACTATATTTTTTTGTAGCTGTCATGTATGCCTATAACTTAACTAACGGCCTCATTGTGTATAATATACTGTATATTTAATTTGTTATGAATGGTAAGAAAAAGAAAAAAAAAGCTCGTTTTACTACATATAAGTTATATCTTGCCAAAACTTGAGACAATATAGATAACAAAAAAAAAAAAAAAAATACATATTGCGATGTCCTTCTCTTTAATTAAATAATAATTATCAGTATTCTGGCTTTTAGCTTGTAAAGCCAAAAATAAGAAAATTATTTTAGTGGTGTACTATTTTCACTGTTGTTAAACTGCTCTTATGGAAACTCTTATGGCATTTATGTTTTAATGGATTCAAATTAATAATTTGAACAACCATAAACCTAGGTGCCAAAATACTTCATTTTACTAAAAACAAAAAATATTTGTAAAAGAATTATTAAAAAAAAGGCCTACAATTAATACAATGCATGTGTTTCTATTTAATGTGGGTAATATATAATATTTTTGTAAGATTTCTTCATCAAACTGATATAACTATGCAATAAGTTGAATTCTTGTATGATAACAATAAAAAAAATAATTATAATAATTAAAAATATAACAATATAAAAATAAAATAGAAAGTAGATACTGTACTCAAATCTTTAAAATATATTTAATGATTAAATGAAAGGGATTTTAATGCCCTGCTATTTTCATGCTTGAAAAATTCTTCATAGTTATAAAAAAAAAAAAAAAAAAAAAAAAAAACTACAAAATAAATGTCGTCAAACAATAAAAAATGCTTATCATGTAAGTGTGAGTTTACTCTCTTTCTAGTGAGATTTTTTAAATGTTAAGTCAATTTTACTTTGGCTTTTTACGTTATGTGCTCTATAAAAAGTAACAAACTTTTAGCAGCATAATATTTGCCTATCTCAGCTTTTTACAACATTTTAACTCTGTGATGCCGCCTCCCTTTTTCCTTCTAGACCATAAACCTGGTCGACATCGAGCTAAAAATATTCCTTGGCCAAAATTTAACTCAAACTCATTGAAAAAGAACTAGTATATAGTGTATTATATCCTTCTAAAATATAAGAAAGTCTGTTATATGCATGTCTGGTTAAATAATGTAATAAAATAATATGTTAAAATAAGTGTTTCCTTTTACGACCTTATTTTAATATTCTCTTTTAAATAGAATAAATAACAAAATACTTTTAGAATTATTACATTACTGTATTGCGCCTTTCTTTCAAACATGTATTATTAAATAAAAAAAAAAAGTAGCAGTTTTATGATACATTCCTCCCAAATTGTTTGGATTTGGACAATCACCCGTTTGAGTTAATTTTTATTGTAAAACTATAGGCTACAATGTGTGTGTATACAAGTTGTTTATTGTAAATAAAGAAAAAAAAATGAATAAAAAAATTGTATACTTCTTAATGTTAATATAAGTTTTTTTTTATTTTACCCCTTTTAAATTTATAACAAATTATATTGATATAGGATTTGATTGATATATGTGATGAAATGAACCGGTGGAAAGGGGAGTGGTTGGAGGAGGGGGTGCAGCTCCCATGCACCCAAAATTTTGAATATAACATGGGCAATATATATATATAGAGGCATTTTCTCCATTCATTTTTTAACTATAGCGTTAATTATATGGAGACAGCCCCCTCCGAAATTTGATTCTGGATCCACGCCTCTGTGCCAGTAGATCTATTTGTTGAATGACATATTTATCTTTGCCTCAGAATGCAAATCACGTAACTACAACAAAAAATAATGGAACTTTGACCCTTATGTTCCAGTGAGATAAGCTTTAGAGTTGCATCAAAATTTTTTTTTTTTTCGTAGTTATGTGATTTGCGTTCTGAGGCAATATTATATGTAAACAACAAGACACTTTATACTTTCCCACCACCAGCTAGTACCTCTATAGAATCCACAGTCTTGTCATATCATCTATTTATTTTTTATCGTGTGATTAGTGGAATGATCTAAGTTTCTAATTCACTATAAAAAAGACTGCATCTGCCAGAGTGCAGTGCATATTTGGTTGTTACCTCTTATCAATATATTAAAGACATTTAAATAACCTGGTCACACCCAAAAGGGTAAAATGGTGTAAAGGATAATTATTTAATAATTAAAAAGTCATATTCTAATTATTGTAAATACTTCTTTTGCATTTATTTGTCTGATATACATGCAGTATATAATAATTAAGTACTTGTGGTGATTTCTACTAATTTTTTTTATTTAAATTTTCAACAAGATTAGAATCATAAACTAAAATTAATTTGTAAATTAATAGTCTTGAATATTAAATTAGCAAATTGTAAAATTATATAGCATAACAAAAATTAAATGATATAAACTGCCTGGAGCTTGATGTTACAAAGAAGTAGCTGAGCAGCATAGCGTAGTGGTTTGATCTCTGCCTATCGCTGAGGAGACCCAGGATCGCTTCCTGCCTTGGCTCAGGTGACTTTCCGTCACTTCGAGCTGAGGTATGGCAGCGTGTTCTGGTAAGTTCCCGAGAGATGGCATGTATGTTCTTCCACTATACTGCCTTTATTCGGTAGGTGCTGAAGGTCATTTCCTTTGGTACCATCTGCTTTGATGATGTTTTTTTGTGGTTTCCCATTGTCACTCCCAGGCAAATGCCGGGGCAGTTCCTAACACAAGGCCACAGCCGCCTCCTTTTCTATCAGTCCTTCCAACTGTTGTTAATACTGTTGTTAAGTTTGAATGCTTACACCAATAGCAGAATATGCAGTAGTAGCTAACATTGTAATAAAAAAAAAAAGTTCAAAAACAAAGTTCACGGTAACAGGTGAAGAAAAATTAATAAGGGTTCTCTGATTATCATTGTAAAATGAAAGCAATAGTCATGTTTAATTGTTGACGCATTTATTTACTTTTTACTGGTACACAGCAGTGCAATAATCTGTTAAACAGTACAGTATAATATATTTAACTCTTACATTAAGTTGCTATATTTTTAGACCATAAGAAAAGCATATTCTGTTTTAACTACAATATATTTACAATTAAGTGAGCTGCTCTTTATAATTTATTACAATAATGCATGACAATAGACAGAGTAATTACAGTATTATAAGAAGTTGTATAAGCTCGGACTGGGAAGCTAGGAGCCAGTCAGGGCCATATAGGCATTACAGGCAGCAGGGCCCACTTTTCAGGGGGTTTGAGACCACTTTCTCTATGCTCCTATGTTAAAAATCTGAGGGGCCAGTCAGGGATCCCTGACCCAGCCTTGTGGAACGAGCCTGGTTGTAACTACAGAAATGGTGGTTTGTAAGAGTGGCCAGAAATGTTTACTGAATCATTATAAAAGATAGATAGGAACATTTTAATTCATTTAAAATGTTCACCAAAATTTGTTGGAACTCCTACAGACACCTAGCTTTAATGAGTTGACAATGATTTATAATAAATTTATTTTAATACAATAAAATAATTTAGTATAGAAGAGACCGTCAGCTTCAAAACCAATTCTTTGCACTTTCTAATGAGAGCTCCCTTTCAGGTGTTGTGATAAGAAACAGTTGTTATCAGAAAGTGTAATGAGATGGTTTTGAATGAGGCATTCTCAGTGGAAAACCTTCATGACAAAAATTATTGCATATTGTAACAGAGAACATCAAGTAATGTATTTTTGAACAATTTTCACATTTTTTTTTTATCTCCCTGCAAAACTCTCAAAAGTAAGGGGAAAGACGTCATAGTCACACATTATCTTTGTCTATGCCCAAATGTTAAATATTTGCATTATTATGACGTCACAACGTTTCACGACACGACATAGAGGCTTCAAGTGATGCGCTTTCGCTGCGCAACTGCTTGTCGCTAAGGTTCATCTTGCACTTGAAAATGAAGCAAAGTGTTTTTTTAACTTTTCTCGGTTATAAATCAAGTAAAAAATCTAAATCTTGAATTATCTACTGTATTTTTCAGTTTGGACCAAAGTTCCGTAAAGGAATATTCCCTGAAAAATCTTATTCTTAGTGAAAAAACGAATTCAGTTTTTTTTTTTTTTTTTTACATAGGTTTGGTATAGCGGGTGGGATCACCGAAAAATCAGCTGACTTGAAGCCTCTATCAAGGGTGTTAGTGTTAAAAAAAATATATAAAAAATATTGATAATGCATAACTCGAGGTCCTCTATCAAAATATGTAATGAAAAAATCATGAAATTTTCACTTGGTAACTGCTGCGGCTATCCAACAGGTGTAAAATCCATTTTCACTATCACATTTCCATTCCAGTATCAGTGAAACAAGATAAGACACAAAGCTTTTCCTGCAATGGATATACCTCTGTTTGATCGCCCTCATAAATCAGGATAAATTCAAGATTTACAAACAGGAAAGAGATAGGAGAAAATCAACAAGTCTTACACGATGATGATGTGGTCTTGTCCAGTCACAAGAATTCTTCTCTTGTGACTGGAAAATGTTGGTTGAAACGTTTCAATAATGTATTTGTAAATATATTTGTCATAAAGTACCAGGGACCGGATGCACGCGTTTTTTTCGTGCATCCAAGATGTGCATCCAGATGCAAATTAATTTTTCGTGCATCCATGGATGCGCATCCGGATGCAAATTTATATTTCATGCATCTGGGATGCGCATCCGGATGCATTCATTTTTCCCCGTGCATCTGGGATGCACGGATGCAGATGCAAGCCCATTTTTGCGCATCCGTGTGCATCTTGCATCTGCATCCGACCCCTGTAAAGTACCAATAGATGGCATTGAAAACAGCCTCGATAGAAGCAGAATGACTCAGGTACACGTACAATAGCAAAGCTCCGTTAAGTAAACAATGCCACTTTTAGAATCTGTCAGGTAAAATCCACCACCTGTCTTTATGATGCTAATACTGTATTTGTGTGTAATCTGTCATCAAGATTCTCCTCGCTAAGGATATTTCATCGTGGTAAGGCTTTTTTTTTTTTTTTTTTTTATCTCTTTCATTTTATCAATATATCCAATCACATTGGTTCATTTTTCCTTATAAGAACATAGATTTACAAATAATATATTCTAACACTCACTAACTATTAGCACCTGTACATTGCTACTAAACTATTGATCAGTAAAGACAAAATTGTTAGGCTGGTCCACAGTTACCATTGCTCGCACATTGCCACTCCATCTCCCCACACACCTCACACTTCTTAGCCGAGCGGACTTGAAAGACGGTGACTGAGCGAGCCTTATCATCAAACTTGCAGCTGATTTGAAGGTCTTTGATGAGGAACGTGTAGAAATGGCTGGACCATCTCTCTCTGAGGTACACGGACCTCGGGTCTTCTCTGAGGACACTACTGATCGCAGACACCATGTCTTTAGCACTCGTGGAGCTGGCGGTCTCAACCAACTGTACCACGGCCCTCTCACTGAATCTCACGGTGAGTCGAGACACGGGCGGTTGATCAATCCAAGACGGGACTCTGACTTTCGGATCTTGGGACGGAGAAAGATGACAAGTTCCGGTCGGAGTAAGGTGACAAACTGGAGTTACATTTGGGGTCGTAGATCCTTGTTCCTCACCGTCTGGGGCCTCTCTGACGTTAGGTACGCAACGGTTTGGAGTGCAAGGTGCCGTGCTGAGAGAGGCGAGATGGGTGGCTAGTTGTTCCTCGTCACTGGAGCTTCCCGTCGCTGCCTCTCGTAGAGGACCACACTCAACGGGACTGGCTTCGTCTTCTTCCTCTTCTCCGAGACACCAAGGACTGTCGTAGTGGGGGATATACGGCTTTATGTCGAGTACCGGGGTACCGTCAACAACGTCAACGCCGGAGAAGTATACCGTCGAGTCTGTAAGCATAGTAGAGTGAGCTAAGTAATGTCACTTTCAGAGCTTTATCTTTTTAAAGTAGATTTCAAAATATTAGCTGTATGATTTTTTACATGATGTAAATTGAAAATTATTACTAAATAAATTTAAATTTACTTTTAAGTTTAAGTCTGAATTGCTACGACATATTATGTTAACTTCTGTATTTTTAATTCTGTTGGTACATCTCTGGACACCACGAACTTTACTGCTGCTTTGTTTGTAGACGTTACCACACATCATTGGGGGGTGGTTAACCCAAACTGTTGGTAAACTAGGTGACCTTCTTACCTCACCCAAAATTTCAAATCTACATCGCTCTGTCTACTGAAACTCTAACAAGTGAGGCAGGAGTAACGTTTGTGCTGTCCAGAGGTGTACATTAATTCTTAGACTTTCAAAGAATTCTGGTAGTCATAAATTTGACCATGAGACACAGAAATCTGTAATGGGCTTTGATTGATTCTTTATAACGCAACTTTTACATAAAACATAGAACAGTCAGTTTTGAAATAAGAGAAATATAAGAAAACAATGAACATGTTACTTTTTGAGAAGACCACAAATTGATCTCACCTTCCACTTTCTCAATCTTGACGAGGGACAGTCCGATGGGGGCAGGTCGGTGGGGGCTTCTGGTCCCGAACACTCCGACACGAGCACCGTTGAGTCGCGGAGGAGCCACTTTGGCCCGCACGTGTGACGAGTTGTTTTTGTGGAAGTAGAAGATGAGCCTGGCGACAAAATATTAAATCTTTTCACCATCACTCAATTTATGAGACTGTTTGTTCTAATGAGTTCGTAATCTCAAGGTTGATAACTTAACAGTGAAATGTTGTACAGTGATATATTTGTAAAATATTTAGTCAGTACAGTAAATTGGTCACAGATTAGTGAAACAAACCTTCTTGAGGATTACCAGTATAGAGCTTCAAATGAATGACTGTCGCCGTCTTATTCTGGCTGGGACAAAAAGCAAAAGATGATCGCTGAGTCTAGTCAAATATATAAACATAAAATTAGATCTGTAATACTGTACGGTACATAAGGTCTATAATTGCCTCAAAACTTTCTGGTTTATACAGCACTTATATTCTGAGGCGATGAATTACTTCCACAAAAAAATAGATACAATCTTATTTTATAAAAAAAAAATATATATATATGATTGTATGGTACCGGTACTGCAGTACAGTCTAATAAATCTTAGATTACCCACGAGAAAATAAATGCGAATAAATTGTGAATACGAGTGAAAAATTCACACATTTTCCCACATGTTGAAGCCGATTGACGACTCTCTCATGCAGATTGATGCGTCATTCACGCATTTTAACAAATTTTTAATAATTTAACAAAATAAGTGTATTTCAAGCAATTTCGCCCATCCATATTGACATATACTGATTAATATTCACATAGTTGACTAGAGCAACTCCACGCATTTTCACATAAATTGACGTATTTTTAATTTAGTATCAACTTCACCTCTATTGATGCAAATTGAGTTGATTCCACTCACCCATTTTCATGAATTTTCACGCAGTTTCATCCAATTATGATCCAACATTTTTTATAAAGTCAGTTCATGTATACTGACGCACTTTCAGCCAGTTTGATGCAAAGTCGCGTTCACTCACTTTGAAACTTTTTCATGCACATTCACCCATTTGTCAACCAATTTTTTTCATAAAGTCCCCTCATGCAAATTGACACATTTTGACATATTTTGACGCATTTTCACCAATTTGCTGACCATTTTTTTTTCAGAAAGTCCCCTCATGCAAATTGGCACATTTTGACATATTTTGACGCATTTTCACCAATTTGTTGACCATTTTTTTTCATAAAGTCCCCTCATGCAAATTGACACATTTTGACATATTTTGACGCATTTTCACCAATTTGCTGACCATTATTTTTCATAAAGTCCCCTCATGCAAATTGGCACATTTTGACATATTTTGACGCATTTTCACCAATTTGTTGACCATTTTTTTTTATAAAGTCCCCTCATGCAAATTGACACATTTTGACATATTTTGACGCATTTTCACCAATTTGCTGACCTTTTTTTTTATAAAGTCCCCTCATGCAAATTGACACATTTTGACATATTTTGACGCACTTTCACCCATTTGTTGACCATTTTTTTTTAGTAAAGACCCCTAATGTTTTTTCACACATTTTCACGCACTTTGAACTATTTGTTCGCCAATTTTTTTTAACAACATCCTTTAGTGCATATTAATGTATTTTAACATATTTTCAGCATCTCTCAGTAGGAAATTTGACGTCCCATGACCAGCAAGTGACGTCATGGAACAAGGCGTGAAAAATTTTTATTCATATGTGAGGGGACTTAGGAAAAAAATTAGTCGACAAATGGTCGAAGTGCGTAAAAATGTGTTAAAATGCGTGAAAATACATTAGTGGTCTTTATTAAAAAAAAAGGGTCAACAAATGGGTGAAAGTGCGTGAAAAAGTGTGAAAATGCGTGGATATGCATGAAGGGACTTAATAAAAAATGTTGGTCGACAAATGGGTGAAAGTGCGTGGAAAAGTGTGAAAATGCGTGAATATGCATGAGGGGACTTCATGAAAAAAATGTTCTACAAATCTGGTCACATGACCGGAAGTCATGTGACTTGGCGGTTGGTAGTAACACAAGATGGCTGACGCAGAGAGGTTATAGAAAGCTCCTCGTGTGTGTATGGTGATTTATGAGGTGTTTAAGTGAAGTTTTACTTATTCCTGAACATTAAATAGTTAATTACAATGAAGTTAGGTTACCATTCGTTTGTCCAGTGTTAATATTTGCCATTTTTTCGCACTTTTTATGATGTAAAAAGAGAAAATTTAATGTTGCATTTTTGCCGGTCGAGTTTTCAAAATGTCAGATTTAATTGGAGTCGCATAAAATATCGAAGATTAAGCCACGACGAGAAGTTCTATCAGATAAGTAAAAACAGTTCTTATTAATTTATTTAATTATGACGAAGTATAAAAATAATTCCTTTAATAGTTAAATTATTCAAAGGAATCATTAATTATAAAAAGTAGTGAAAACCTTATACTGCTATATATTATAGTCAGCCTTATAGTAAGTTTTTTTTTATAAAAGCCTCTCATTTTATACTAGCTGTATATCTGTATACCGGCCTATATTTCTGTTTGTAAAAATTATTGTTTTTATTTTGCTTTCGATGTTTGACAAATCAGAACAATCTTTATTACTGTACGTAAAAATTTGCGCGCGTTTCTTTGTGGATTTTTCGTACATTTCAGGTATCCATGGGGACTGAGGCCATGGGACTGCATTCACTTCCAATGGTTTGGTGAGCTAGCCTGCGACGAAAAATGCATGAGACCATGTGTAAAAATTTGGTAAATGATGGTGTGAAAATTCGTGGGAATGAATGAATTTTGCATGTATAGACTTTGTGAAAAAATTACTTGTTAAATGTATGAAATTTCGTGAAAAGGTTTGAAAAATATTAAATTTGAATGACTGGAATTTGTAAAATAATATGGTTGATAAAAGCGTGAAAGTTCATGAAAAAGCGTCAAAATGAGTGAATTTGAAGGACTGAACTTTGTAAAAAATAATGGTTGATAAAAGTGTGAAAGTTCATGAAAAAGCGTCAAAATGAGTGAATTTGAATGACTGGACATTGTAAAAAATTATGGTTGATAAAAGCGTGAAAGTTCGTGAAAAAGCGTCAAAATGAGTGAATTTGAATGACTGGACTTTGTAAAAAAATTATGGTTGATAAAAGCGTGAAAGTTCCTGAAAAAGCGTCAAAATGAGTGAATTTGAATGAATGGACTTAAGGAAAAAAATTAATCAATGAAAGTGTGAAAGTTCACGAAAAGGCGTCAAAATGTGCGAGCCAGTATACCTGAAAGTGTGTGAATTCGAGCGAAGTATTTTGGTGGCAGGCATTTACGTCAATATTTGTTAATATTAATCAAATTACATGAAAATGTGCCAATATATATGATATCAAATTCACTCGCGCATATTGACTCAGAAAAGGGGCGAAATTTAGGTGAATTGGAGTCAATATGCGCGAGCCAATATACCTGAAAGTGCATGAAGTCGAGCGAAGTATTTCGGCAGGCATTTACGTCAATACTAATCAAAATACCTGAAAATGCGTCAATATAAAGTACCAAACATCGCCAAAGTGCATCAATACACGTTAATTCACTTGCGCATATTGACTCTAAAAAGGGGCGAAATTTAGGTGAATTGGAGTCAATATGCGCGAGCCAATATACCTGAAAGTGCGTGAAGTCGAGCGAAGTATTTCGGCAGGCATTCACGTCAATACTCGTCAATATACGTGAAAATGCGTCAATATAAAGTACCAAACATCGCCAAAGTGCATCAATACACGTTAATTCGCTCGCGCATATTGACTCCAAAAAGGGGCGAAATTTAGGTTAATTGGAGTCAATATGTGCGAGTGAATTTGTTGTGAGCTTTCACTCTTATTTTCTCGTGGGTATACATGCACTAGACTCTATGGTGCCTAGCTTTGAGACTGTCTAGCCGTATGTCTGGATGATATACTGTAAAGCAAAAGACGATCGCCACTCGCAGTTGAAACTACACGTAAACGAAGTTCTGTAATACTGTAGTACGTATACCGGTAAATATTGTATGCATATTGTACCGATACATTATTTTAAACAAAAGTGTTTATCTGGAAATAGTTATTTTTCTGAATATAAGTGATGTGCCATTATATATATGGCATTTAAAAGTTTATTTAAAGAGAAGAGTTATGGGGCGTATGGGAAGATGGAAGTTGGTGGCCGCAGTGATGTGAAATTCGCGCGAAGATTGGTCCGCGAATATGCGCATGCGAATATACGCATGCGAATATGCGCGAATATGCGCGCATATGCGCGAAAGATACTTTCAAGATGGCGGCCGCGCGCAATTAAAATTGCGTGAGCACCTCGGCAGCCTGAAAGGCCGATTGCTTTAATTCCATGATTAATTAACTATAATTTAATCCAAACACTAATTAAGCAAGGGATTATACCAAGAAAAATAAGAAAAGACTCTCTGTAGCATTTTCTGTAGCTTTAACCAGTCTAAAATTGCTATTTTTGTGGTGGAAAAATTCAAATTTCAATATTCGCGAATATGCGCGCATATGCGGCCGCAGATTGCCCGCGAATATGCGAGGACTAACATCACTGACCGTGGGAGATGGAAAGGAGGTCAGAAAAGAGTTTGAGAGTGTAACTGCGATGATTGATAAGTTGGGGTGGGAGTTGCTGGAGGAGAGAAGGAGAAATTGTAGACTTGGTGTTATGTATAAAATAACAAGAAATAGTGAGGGTTGGAGGGAGTTGAGCTCTCGTATTAAGAGAGGTGTTTACATTGGAAGGAGTGATCACAGTTGGAAGTTGGATTTTGTCGGCAGTAGAAGTGATGTGGGAAAATATTCCTTCATTAACAGGACTGTAAGAGAGTGGAATTTGCTGAAGGCAGAAGTTGTTGAAGCGGAGAGTTATGCATATGAGTTGTTTATAGTCCAGTAAAATTAAGTTTTGACCCGGAAAAAATTATTAAAGTTTTGAAACTTTCAGGGTCGATGTAGACTTATGTTCTAGATCACATACTCAAAATCCCCCAAAATCCCCCTGGGGCATTTCCGGTTACCCTTAAAAAATGGCGGCCAAAAAGCACTTTTTTAAAAAATTCGTAATTAAATCCCTAATTAAGCTAGGTTAAAAATTTTAGCAGATAATTAAAGCCAAGAGTTGACATTAACAGGAAAATTAAAAATATTTTAAAATTTTGAAATTAATCAGTGTTTAATCGGTGATTAATTAAATTTTTATCAAAAGCTCGCGGATAGATTGTAAAAAAAAGCATAGAAATAATTTTTTTATGAAAAAAAGTTTCAAGTAAAAAACGTAGCTTGTGTTTTCTAGTTTCTTTAACTGTCATTAAATTTAATTTATGTTTATATTTAACGGAGATATGAGCGGATGAAGAAGAGCGCGCGTGGTCGCTCGGACGTTCAAACGACAATACAGCCGCCCGCTATGCATGCATTTAGGCTTGCGCGCTCTCTTGTCGCCGTCTTTACTTCTGTCGTGCAAATGTTCTATGAAGTATGGGGGTAGTAAAACCCAATTTACCCCCTCCCCCCCCCCCCCGAAATCATCTGTTTGATATGAATTTTGAGAATTTCATGATATTACAGGTATTTATATAAGAATAATATAGAAAGATTATGATATAGAATCCATATATTATAGATAATGAAAGACATGTTATGGCATTTTGTAAACAACAAGTTTACAATTTTTGTGGGAGGTATGGCGTAGTGCGTTTGACCGGGTCTCGTCAGATCACCGAAGTTAAGCAACGCTGTGCGTGGTTGCTAGTTGGATTGGTGACCATATTGTATATTCAACAGAAATCATGTTACTAACCCAGGGGTAAATCATTGCGCTTTTCTACCCACCATATGGGTCCCCTGCATGGTTTTGTACCATTGCACTACGGTCCATTGACAAAAGCTGAAGTGTCTATTTTAGTTGAGATTTCCACGTTTCCCTCAATCGTAGGCAAATGCTGGCATGGCCGGGGCAATACTTGTTCTAGAAGACTCCGCGAAACGTGTACGAATGAGCACTTTTTAGTTTTTAGTGAGTGAACTGCTCACCAATCTTTTTCATTTGCCATGGCACATGGGTTGTTTTACGGAAATTTTGAGTATAATATAATTATTTATGTATAATTATGTTATATTATTGTAAAGTTCCCATCACGAGACAAAAAAAACGCTCAAAACGCTCAAGTTGGAGTTTCGGAAGGTTCGGGATTTCAAACTCACATTTGTTAGTGAGTAATAGTAATTAACATTTGTAATAAAAAGTATCCAATTATGGTTTGATAAAGGAAAGAAATATAATCTATAACCATGCGAAAATTTATAATAAAGACTAAGAAGTTTATAGTTGTACATATTATACAAAAATGTGTAGATTCTTATTGACTCTGTACTCGTATATGCACATAATGAAAAACATTATTCTCAATGTTATATATATTCTTAGATTCTTACTATATAAATTTACTGTTAATTGAGAGTACCTGCAGGTTATAATCCTGGAAAATCAACTACTATACGAGAATTTTGCGTTCAGTGCGTATGCATAATGTGTATTAAAAAAAAAAAAATAACGTTAGTGAAAAAAGAATTCTTATTAATGAATGGGGAATGGGGTAATGGATATTGCAAATTATTTTACTATAATGGTTGAGAAAAATGTATTGAAATTAAATTTTTAAGACAATTTTGTTAAGAAAAGCCGGTATTACACGATACAAGTTTTCTAACTATTGCATACAATTTTAACTTTCAAGAAAACTTGAACTTCATTTGTTTATATGGAGATTAAATTTTCTTGCAAGGAAAAATCGTGTGCAAAATTGTGCGTGTAATACAGGCTTTATATACATAACATTATGCATACGCATTGAAGGCAAAATTCTCGTAAAGTAGTTGATTTTCCAGGATTATAACCTGCAGGTATTCTCAATTAACAGTAAATTTATATAGTAAGAATATAAGAATATAAATAACATTGAGAATAATGTTTATCATTATGTGCATATACGAGTACAGAGTCAATAAGAATCTATACATTTTTGTATAATATGTACAACTATAAACTTCTTAGTCTTTATTATAAATTTTCGCATGGTTATAGATTATATTTCTTTCCTTTATCAAACCATAATTGGATACTTTTTATTACAAATGTTAATTACTATTACTCACTAACAAATATGAGTTTGAAACCCCGAACCTTCCGAAACTCCAACTTGAGCGTTTTGAGCGTTTTTTTTGTCTCGTGATGGGAACTTTACAATAATATAACATAATTATACATAAATAATTATATTATACTCAAAATTTCCGTAAAACAACCCATGTGCCATGGCAAATGAAAAAGATTGGTGAGCAGTTCACTCACTAAAAACTAAAAAGTGCTCATTCGTACACGTTTCGCGGAGTCTTCCAGAACAAGTATTGCCCCGGCCATGCCAGCATTTGCCTACGATTGAGGGAAACGTGGAAATCTCAACTAAAATAGACACTACAGCTTTTGTCAATGGACCGTAGTGCAATGGTACAAAACCATGCAGGGGACCCATATGGTGGGTAGAAAAGCGCAATGATTTACCCCTGGGTTAGTAACATGATTTCTGTTGAATATACAATATGGTCACCAATCCAACTAGCAACCACGCACAGCGTTGCTTAACTTCGGTGATCTGACGAGACCCGGTCAAACGCACTACGCCATACCTCCCACAAAAATTGTAAACTTGTTGTTTACAAAATGCCATAACATGTCTTTCATTATCTATAATATATGGATTCTATATCATAATCTTTCTATATTATTCTTATATAAATACCTGTAATATCATGAAATTCTCAAAATTCATATCAAACAGATGATTTCTGGGGGGGGGGGGGGGGGGGGGGAGGGGGTAAATTGGGTTTTACTACCCCCATACTTCATAGAACATTTGCACGACAGAAGTAAAGACGGCGACAAGAGAGCGCGCAAGCCTAAATGCATGCATAGCGGGCGGCTGTATTGTCGTTTGAACGTCCGAGCGACCACGCGCGCTCTTCTTCATCCGCTCATATCTCCGTTAAATATAAACATAAATTAAATTTAATGACAGTTAAAGAAACTAGAAAACACAAGCTACGTTTTTTACTTGAAACTTTTTTTCATAAAAAAATTATTTCTATGCTTTTTTTTACAATCTATCCGCGAGCTTTTGATAAAAATTTAATTAATCACCGATTAAACACTGATTAATTTCAAAATTTTAAAATATTTTTAATTTTCCTGTTAATGTCAACTCTTGGCTTTAATTATCTGCTAAAATTTTTAACCTAGCTTAATTAGGGATTTAATTACGAATTTTTTAAAAAAGTGCTTTTTGGCCGCCATTTTTTAAGGGTAACCGGAAATGCCCCAGGGGGATTTTGGGGGATTTTGAGTATGTGATCTAGAACATAAGTCTACATCGACCCTGAAAGTTTCAAAACTTTAATAATTTTTTCCGGGTCAACATAGGATTTTAACTTAGTTTTACTGGACTATTAAGAGGGTTTTGAGACAAGCAAACCCTTCGCGAGCCACCGTCACATTTGCGCGTTAATTTTATTATTATTATTATTTTCTTGTGGATAAAGGTTCTGATTTCCGGTTGTGATTTAATTTATACATTGAACGCATACAAATTATTCTGTGAGACCACAGATATAAACTTTCGATAGGCAATCAAAACCTGCTCTGTATCTTACCACATGTGAGAGAAGCTGCTGAGTCCCTCCAGGGTATGCTCAGGGTTTGTGAAGAGGCCCTTGTTCAGGGTCAGCTTGGCCTGGCTCTCTCGACACAGCCCTGGCTGACGAGGGGTGCCACGCTTCTCTGAGAACCACGAGGACACGGTGCCGATGACTTGAAGATTCACCGTCTCATCGTGCGAGATCTCTGAGGTTGGAGAACCTGCCGTCTTCTTGATGGCACCAGTCGATAATGCAGCTATGGAGTTCAGTAACTCAGGTGCCTTCAGAATATCTTGCATTTTCTCCACCTCCTTCTTGTGGACGTGACCGAGTGATTGTATCTGCTGCCTGAAAATGCACAAAAAAAGTCAGGAAATTTGCCAAGATCTGCAATGCATCCTGATTTATTTTACAAACTTATTCTACTTTATAATGTATCTAGTAAAAAATATGGGTAAAATTATGAAGAAGAGAATATTATATTTACCTTAAATTCTTCAATTCACTTCTTGCTATAGTTAATTGTTGTTCCATTTGATTTTTGACACCGGTAGCAGAATCATTTCGGTCTGTATTTGCCGCCATCTTGAATGAAATTGAAATATTGAATTGGAACATACAAATCAGCAAATTTCAATTTCAATGTTTTGTTTCTGAACAGTGGAACGTAAATTGAAATGTTTATTTTCATGTGATGGAAATTTTCGTGATTAGATTGATTAGAACTTAAAAATTGTTACAAATACTGAGTGTTTCTTGTGATATATTCGTATTAAGAAGTGTTTTAAAGTGTTTTAAGTGATATAAATATTGAACTTGTCAGCTATACTCGCTGAATAAAGTGGAGGGAACTCATAGCTTGCTGCCCATGCAAGAACTCCGGTTCCAAGGTCTCTTTCGATTTTGAAGGCAAACCTTCTCCAAATGTAAATTTTACTGTAAAATTTATTGCTGCATCGTCTTAGTAGTTTTTTAAATGATAAGATCATATTACATAAACATTCCCATATATTTATTATGCATACAACTTTAAAATCCCCGGTATGCAAAACGTGCAGACCATGCTTTTAGTGATTTTGAGTTCATAATTTTCAGATTTTTTATTTTTAAGATTATAATATTAATATTTCAATCGCATTAAATGCAGTTGAAATCAATATAAGTTGCAACTGAAATGTTTGAACTTTACTTATATGCAAGTTCATGTGACATTAATGGCTGTAATGCCATGTAAAAAAAACTGAGCCGTCTATTTTTTAGTCTATCAAACAAGGGAAGATGTCTAGTCAAGCAGTAATAGATCCAGTCAAGTCGAAGACGAGCATGCTGCACTTCAGCGAGGCTCACTTCGAAAAGAACTTGTCTCAGCTGAAGAACACGCAGGAGAGCATCCAGTCTTTGTCGAACTGGTGTCTCCAGCACAAGCAGCACCACAAGAAAATCGTCAACAGCTGGTTCAAGGTCATGAAGAAAGGTAATGTATACTCGGACAATTTCCCTTTAAAGGGACCCTAAAAATAAGTATTTTTTAATCAAACGTTACCCACCAACTGAGTATGAATACATGCAGCACGTTGGCGAGTTCCCCCATGGTAAGCGGATCGCGAGTAACTTCAGTGTAGGTTACTGACGTCACAAATCACGTATGACAACGCAGCTCCACGGAAATCACTCACCCTTCCTCCCTCCTAGCAATGTTGCCTGTGCGATTGCTCTGCAGTTCTATATGCATATTTATTTAATTTTTATAAATTCGGGGGATGGGCCGGAAATGGAAATTTACTCATTTCTCTCATTTACATTCAGTATCTTACAGAAACTTGTTATGCATTCATGTCTCTATCATCCAGTATCTCTTTAAGATCATTGCCATCCTGTGAGTCACTTCTAGCAAGTGGTACAGTCCGTGCCTCTCTGTAGTCGACCAATCACTTGGCAGCAGTGAATTCACAAACGAGCCGAGGTAGCTCTCTTTATCTCTCTAGTCTTTGGAATTGGGTAGGGCTAGGGTGAAAACAATTGTACTGTAGCAAACTAGAAGATACGTATGTACCACGTTTTAGCAGTGGAAAATGTTAACTTTTAATCTTCTTTCACACCTAACTCCCGGTACAGTATACAAAGTTTCCCCCCATCTTTTCAATGCATTTTTTCACTTCTATACTACCATACTAGAAGTTAAAGCGCTACTCAAAAGATGGCAGTGATCTTTGTAAGGAAATATCGCATACTGTATTTACAACTCGTGAACTTACTGCAGTATTATGTATAACAAATCTTAGTTTACCATTAGACAGTTTGGACAGCGCAAGGATATTTCAACCAATGAAAAGGTAACCAGCCTTTCCATTGTCTGAAATTTCCCGGCTAGTCTACTGAACTGTCTAATCTTAAACTAACATCTGTTACTGGTATACTGTATGCATACCGGTAGTTGTAAAGTACCGGTATGCATACAGATCAAAGATATTCAAATCTGAAGAGGATAACTTGCTTTAAAGTCAGACGTTATCATAGTGATGTCATATCCCAGCAACTCCAGTCAACACATCATCTTGTAGAAATGTATGGGTATTTTGTTGACCAGCTACTCTACCTGTATATTAGGGTTATCAGTATAGACAATGTTAGCTCTGCCTCCATGCGTGCCAACATTACAAAAGTGAAAGCTGCACAGCCCTAATAGTTTAAATGGGCAAGATGAAATTAAAGTTTAAAATTTTAATTTGAACAAATGACTAAAAAAATAATTTTAAAATTATGTTAAAAAAAATCTTTTTATCAACCCTATGTACCGTGCTTAATTTAAGACAGTTGATATTTTTTAAATACTGTAATTCCTAAATATTTTCTATTTATGCTGCCTGCCCCTATCCTCCATTACTGGTTACTGTAAACAGTGGACAACATGGATATGGTAGAGTGGAGGGGAGAGAAAAAAATTGTGTATAGACTGCTGGCTTAGTTGGGGAGCTCTTCCAAAATGTTGGCGACAATAGCCAATAGTATTTCTTGAAGTTGCCGTTCAAAGTCACTTCTATCATACTTAGTATCAAAGTTTTCTGCTAGATGCAACAATGCCTGTTGGTAATGTGCGTCTGATGAAGCGAAAAACATGGGACAGTGAGGAACTTGCATGCCATTTTTTTATTAGTTCAGTCGATAGAGGTTGTTGAAAAATACACCTGAATTTTATGTGATTTTTTCTAGCAATGCTTCATACCAGAAATGGAGATTTTAGGAGGTCACGTGACCTGGAAGCTCTGTCCGCATCGCCAATGAAGTCATTACATTCTTTGTTTCAACTACAGTACTGTATATAATACTTGTAAACAAAACGTTGTTGTGAAAACAAATAATAACAAGCAACATTTCAATGATTGTTTACAAGTATTATAAATGTAGTTGAAGCAAAGAATGTAATGATGTCATAGGCGATGCGGACAGAGCTTCGAGGTCATGTGACCTCCTAAAATCTCTATTTTTGGTACATACATATAATGCTTTGTTAGAAAAAATCACATAAAATTCAGGAGTGTATTTTTCAACAACCTCTTTCGACTGAACTAGTAAAAAAATAGCATGCAAATTCCTCATTGTTGATTTACATGTTAACTTACTTGTTAGAGGAAATGACTAAAATGACTGCTGAAATAAAATTGTTAACTGGAGCCAACAACCATTGCGAGTAAAAGACTTTGGAAAAAACCTCCTTTGGGAGTTAAAGACCTTGGGATAGCTTTAATATTGTAAATATATATTATTATGTACTGTAGTGTATTATCCTTGGCTGATACTCACTGCCGCTACAGTACCGGTATCTTTGTAATGTTTGGTGATTTTAGACTAGCGTCCGAAAGAACTTACACTACTCCCCCTTCCTCCATACCTAAGCTGTCTGTATTGGCCACATATGAAGCACGGATAAATTTTGCTTTTTTCTCAAAGTGTATGATGCAATACCAACTACCGGTACCAACATAGAGGAAGGCTCAAAGTTAGATGCACTTGTGAGTTAGATTTAAGCCTAAACTGCAAGTTTAGCAATCTTGCAGTCAGCGATCTCTTCCTTGTACTGTATTACTCAAAATTGATACAAAGATTTTGAGCAACGAGTCAATAGTGGATATAAGAGAGGGGATGAATTAGAGCAACCTTTCAGATTGTCCAAAAATATGTGAAATATTAACCAACCCTCACCTCAGTAATTTTCTTGAAGGAGTGAAATGGCTTCAGCTTTTATATCTTTATTGTTTGATAAATGATGTCAAACATATTAGTGCACCAAAAAAAAAAAAAAAAATCTTCTGTACGAGTTCCAGAAGTTGACATTAAAAAATTTGCAATTTTCTTGTCACGCTTTTAAAAGTGGAGGGTGGTGACTTTTTCTTTGTTGCAATAATAAAACTGACATTAGGTCTGTTCATAAATCATGCCCGGTTTACACTTTCTGCAGATACTGTAGACCTTATGTCCAAGTGCATAAGATCTATCGGGTGCAGAAAGTCTATGCTGGGCAGAGTTTACAAACAGACCTATTGTTTATCAAACCATTAAAATATAAAAGCTGAAACTAGTTTCCTCCTTTAAGTTGTGAGGTACCGGCATCCAACTGGTTTACTGTACATAAGAGGTGTGGCGCAGTGCGCTTGACCGGGTCTCTTCAGATTACCGAAGTCAAGCAACGCCGCGCGTGGTTAGTAGTTGGATGGGTGACCATTTTCAACAAAAACCACATTTCCCACCCAGTAAAACGTTGCGCTTTTCCACTATATGGTTCCCCTGGCTTTGGACCATTGCACTTCCGGTTCATTGACAAAAGCTGTAGCGTCCATCCTGGCTGAGGTTTCCACGTTTCCCTCAGCCGCAGGCAAATGCCGGGATGGATTTGCAAGGCCGTGGCCGCCCCCGTTCCAGAAGAGCCCGCGAAACGCTCAAGTTAGGGTTTCGGAAGGTTCAGGGTTTCAAGTAGTATGTATTTAGTAAATAGAAGTACCCAATAGGGTTTAACTAAAAAAAAAAAAAAAAAAAAGAATAAGATCAGCTACAGTACTGGTAAATTCTGTGGATATTTTGTGTCTGATAACAGGCTTGCATCAGCAAGGCACTCAGCCTACTTTACACCCTATATGAATTGATTGATGAAACTAATTAATATTTATAAAGTAACAGTAATCCAGAATGGAGCCAAAAGTTAATGCATAATAAAGTTAATACTGTAACCTTGCATTTTACATTTCGGGTGTGGCCAGGTTCTTTATTGTCAGTATGTAAAAGTTATCTTGCGACCAAGCTGGGGCTTACTAGACTCCAGAACCCTTTTCTGCACTCTTCTGGACTCCTACTACCAGATCTGTGCAGCCTGTAAGCACTGCAGGGCAACGGAGTATAGACAGCAATAAGCTGCCTTCTTCCTACCAACTCTTCATCTAGTAATCACACCCATCCCAAGTCGCGAAAAGTCTGTCATGTTCAGGTATTGAACCGAGGACCTCTCAGACAAGAGCCAGATCGTGTAATCACTACGCCATAGAGTATTTATAAGCCAAAAATATTTAGAAAAATTGTGATTCATCTCATGTTTTGATTATTTCTGTCAAGAAAATTTAAAATTCAAGAATATTCTAAAAGTTAATCGCATATATGGTTTGAGAAAATTTAAGGAGGCAGTTTTCTCACAACAGCTCCATTCTCTGTTTCTGTCCTTAAGGCTCCATTTTAAACTTCTACTTCATTTCTTTATATTCTTTATAGTTTTTTTTATATAATTAACATGGAACATTGTTCAAAGCTTTGTGTTGGTTTTATCAGTACATCAACTAAATAGTCGCACGGACGGTCATAAAAATCTTGTTTGTTGGGTCACACCCTGATGCTGGAATCTCGCTAGAAGTCGTCAGTTTGTTTACGTTGTCATCGTGTCCACAGCCAAGATGGAGAGTCGGCTGACTCTGTTCTACCTGGCCAACGACGTGATCCAGTACAGCAAGCGCAAGAGCCTCGACTTTGTGCACACCTGGGCCCTCTTCCTGCAGCGTGCGGTCACCCTAGTCAGGTAAGCTCAGTCAACATTCCCATCACATGGAAATATCAATCTCAAATTTTTTTTATTGTAAAAATGAATAGAAGGTGCAAAGTTATGCCACTCTGATTTTTTTTAGAGGCCGGGAAGTATTGCTACAGTAATTAAAAAGTTTTGCTGAGATTGGGTTTGAACCCATGCCCCATTTAGTCACTATCTTTTTAAGATTAAGAGTGGTGTCAAGAGGCGTCACTTTCTCTGGACTTTCAATCATTTTTTTAAAAATAATTACCAGACTTAAAAAAATCGGAAAAAAAAAAAAAAATGAGTGTAGCATAACTTTGCACCCTCTATCCATTTCTGAAATAAAAATTTTTGATGTTGATACTCGATTTTACAAGGCAGGGAAGTTTAATTTACCAAGAGCATCCATGTGTTGTTTGGGTAATATTTTGAGACTAATGGCATTTGGTCAAGGAGATTTTTCAAGGCAAACAGTGTACAGTAAGAGAAATTTTCAATAATATCAAAACTGATACTGTAACCCAAGTATTTGCAATTCAATATAGAGGGATAGAGGCTTCAAGTTAGTGCATCTCTCGATGCTCATTTGTGTCGCTAAGGTCTATCTTGCACTTGAAAATGAAGCAAAATATTTTTTCTTAACTTTTCTCAAAAGTAAACGAAGTAAAAGATCCAAATCTTGCATTATCCACTGTATTTTTCAGTTTGGACTGAAGTTCCGTTAAAGGCATACAGGCCTCAAATTACAAATTAAATAGTCACCAAGTGGGTTTAGAGTAAATAATCAACATTCGCATCATTTTTTTCCACGCGTGATGCATCCGTGCGAAGTCGCAGTTCAAAGTAAGAAATTTAGTCCTTGATGACGTCATGAAGTCCTTGATGACGTCACAACTCAATGCTAATCGGTGCTAGCTGTGAGTTGTGACGTCAGCAAGGGCTTTCCTTACAGCGCGACTTCGCACAGACGCACCGCGCGCAGGTAAAAATAATACGAATGTTTATTATAAACTCGAGCAACACTTACTGTCTGTCTAATTTGTAATTTGAGGCCTGTATCCCTTTAAGGAACTTTTCCTAGTGAAAAAATTAATCCAATTTTATTTTAATGAGATACAGTATGACGGTGGGAACACCAAAAAGTCAACTGACTTAAGGTATAACCTGAGAATTTGTCTGTTAAGGTCAAGAGGCGTGGCTATAGTGGCAACACTGTTTGCATTGGAATGCGCATAAATTTTTAGGAGGGGGTGGTGACAACAGTCCTTGAGAACGTTGCCACATTTCTCATCATATATAGGAAACGATCATCGCCACGGTTAAAAATATATGAAAACAATTCAGAAAAATAGAGTAAAAAATTAGGTTTTAGTAAAAAAAAAGGTAAAAGAATCTGTTGTATAGTTTTTTTGCAATGCTAATTAACAAATTTAACATTGGAAGGATACAAAATTCTCATTTAAATAAATTAATTATAATGGGGAATTCTCTTACAAATCAAATTTTAATTTAACTACTATATTATGATAGGGTACATATTAACAATAAGTTTGACTTAAGTTTCAACTTTTTTAACTCAAATTTGGGGACTCTGAAGGGATTATTAGCATAGGGGCAAAGTATGCAACCCGCGCGCAAACCTGAAAATTGTGACGTAGAAACTCCCTAGTTAACACACAACAACTGCCTGATATCATAATTTGAGCGTCAAGGAGTGATTGGCTATAAATTTTAGTAACACGATCGAAATCAGCGGGTTTTTCTACCCTAGTATCAATAGTTTTGTCTCCAATATCAGTTTATTTTAAGAGTGATAATCGAAAATATAAATTTATTGCAGGAAAATTTCGCCTGCTAGGCAGTTTCTACGTCACGTTTTGGCGCTAAATTCAAAAGGTGGAAGATTTTTAAAAAATTCCCATGCCTCCAATTTTGAAAATTGAAACTTTTTTGTTTTAGGACATTTAATTTCAAGGCATAAAGCATCCGAAAAAAAATTAAAATAAATGTAGGAATATTCCCCATTAAACCAACGGTTAAAAAATTCCGAAAAAATTCAGAGCTAATTTGACGATTGTTGTGAGTCCACCAAATTAATTTGAAGAAAATCTGTTGTAGCGAATTTTTCGTCCAAATTTCTCAGGTTAAGCCTTAAATTCTCTATTCCCTAGATTTTTTTTAATGTCACTTTTGATTTCATGTTATCAGTCTCTCACATTTTAAACATAAATTGTTTTTATGTTGTTTTTATGTTGATTTTTTTTTTTTTTTTTCCTCAACTGGCTGATGGACTGATGTTAATTAATTACAGAGATGACAAGATCAAGCCGAACATTCTGCGGATCTTCAAGATTTGGACGGAGAGAGGGATCTTCGACGAGGCCTTCATTGCCGACCTGACAGGCCTGCTGGAAAGTCCCAAGGGAGTCTCCTCAGACACCGCAAAGTTGATAGCAGAGTTTCAGGTGAGCTCTCGTTTGTTGTCCTCATTAATCCTAATTTTTGACAAAGTATGTGGATATATTTACAGTAAACACTTGTTATTATACAACTTGTTGTTAAGTAAAACTTGATTTTGAGTAAAGGAGATTGTGGTCCTGTCAAGAATAATTAGCATTGTGTGTATAAGAAAAAATCTATATAATGTAAATCTAATTTCCTGGGTCCCTTGACTTTATGAAATAACAAGTTTTTACTGTACTAACTATTTCCCCCTATTTTTATCAATTTAAAGATAAGACTGACCCCTTGACATCATGTTGATCGCATTGACAAGAGCGTGGGCAAAATCTAATATTTATTGATAGAAATAGAGGTTTGTGCTTATAAAAATCATATAGCATTATGTAAATAGCATTAGGTGAAAAAGAAAAAAAAATATCCTTACATATTTTGTTAAAAAAAAAAATGCTATGACAAATTTATGCTTTTTTAGTGAGTCTTATAACATATCACCATTGCCATAAATATATAATGTGTTTTTAAATTTAGCATTACTAAAAGTTCCTCATAATTTCAGAATACAACTATTGTAAAGTGCCTATGAAAAAGATAATATGATATGTAAAATAATATACAGTAATATACAGTAATATAATATAATTAATGACAGCTTAATTCAAATTTTTAACTTTTTGTAGCCAATTTTTGAAATGTGCATTGTTTAAAAGCAATAATTCTGATTTATATGTTCAAAATAATGATCATCATTCATATCATACAAGAAACAAAAATAAAGTTGCAATAGATGTTCACAATTCTGGATTTATGGAAAATAGTTCTATGTATCAAACCGCCAAAATTTATGATTTTTTACCAAATAGTCTTACAAATATAGCTAATCCCAATTCTTTTAAAAACACGTTAAAGAAAATTTTAATTAATAAGGAGTATTATTCAGTTAAATCTTTTTTTAGTAGTAAATTACCAGAAAATACTGTATTGAGTTAGTTTATTTGGCATGAAAATTGTTAAATGATTAATAATTTATTAGATAGTTTGTGTATTTGTCGTGTCCTTGTATATAATTATATGTATAATTTAATATTAGTTTTATATTTTATAATAAGTGTTGACTTAATCAATGTTTGTCTCTGTACAAGCCAAATGATAAAAAAAAAAAATCAAAAGTTATATATTTAAATTTGAATCACATTACATATCATCGCCTCAGAATATAAGTCTTATAAACTAAGAGGTCTTGATGCTATTATGAACCTTATGTACATGTAGAATTAGCTCCATAATAGTATCAAAACTCTTGGTTTATATGACACTTAGACGACGATATACATAGTAAAGCCTTCAGTAGATTGAAACAATAATTTAGACGTTTATTGAAACAATATTTTAGACATTTGTATTGAATGTTGCAGCCGATGAAGTTGATAGACAAGGTGCGCAGCTGCAAGATTCTGGAGGACGACACAGACCTCAAGCTTGACAGTCTAAAACACTCTCCTCTGGAGCTCACGGATGTGGATGCCCTCAGAAACAACCTCAAAGGTATTTGATCATCTCATCATTGGCTACACTACAGGTATAGACAGGGAGTGTGACAGGCAACATTTCTCTGTTTCACGTAGCTGCCATACTGAAGTATGCTATTTCTCCCTCCAAATTGACTACTGACCTTGAAGATTTTAGTATTGGACAACAGGTGCACTACACTCAGTATTTTCTACTAAAAAAAAACACAACCTTTTTGTTGGGTTGCCTCCTGACCTCAGACAGATTTTACTGTATATCATTTTATGCATAGAGTTAATATACAGTATTTGATTAAAATGCCATGACAGCAAGCTGACTACGTATATGCATGTACAGCGGATGCAACTTCCTTTCTTTTACTGCAACGGCTTCAGAAAAACATTTTCTCCCGCATGTCTATTCAACACGTTCGTTCTCAAGGTCAGCAGTCAATTCAAGCGGAATGGAGACTCACATGCTACAATATGGTGGCTACCTGAAACACAACCCTCCGTAAGAAAGAGGGTCTTCTGGCCTTCCAGTTATATAGTTCAGTGGGTATAGAACTTTTTTAACTTATTTTATACCAAAAAAATGTCAGTCTTCATACTTTTTGAAACCTTCAGTAATCACTTCATTGAGGAGATGCTAAGCATCTATTGTTGGCCTGTGAGCAAAGGGTGCTATATTTAAAAGTATTTTATTACTGTAAATACTTCTCAGTCTCTCATTAAAGTGATATGTCGTACAGTCAACACCCCACCAATATATTGTTCAAGAAAAAGTACATTGATCTGCTGCCATAAATTTGTAATTTATCAAATTGATTAAAGCAGACATTAGATCTGCTTGTGAATCAATAATGAACCTTCTGTACAAGGAAAATAAGGATCATTATTGATTATTTTCTTATTGTGTACATTTACGAACAGACTTTTTGTGACATTAAAGATGCAACTTACTTTCAACATTAAGAAAAAAAAAAAATAATAATAATAAGAATAAAAAGTTCTTACAAATGTAGAAAGTTTGGCAGCCTCATATGTGTGTGTCTCTCTATTGAAATTTTGTAGTTGGCATTACTACATAGAAATTTTGTAAATATAACTGTCATAAAGTACGCATCAAAATTTAACTACAGTAATTTCTTTTTGTCAATATTTTTCTATTCCTCGTCAGACATTAGAGCTTACCCCCCCCCCCTCCAAATTAGCCTCTGTATGCATGAACAGTCCTCCCCCTGATATTTTCTACCTCCCACATTTCAAGTCTATGCTCCAACATTTGCCTGGTATCTCCAAGGTATGGAGTGGTGGGGAGGGCAAAGTAGCTAAAAAATAGAAAATCGCAGCCCTTATTGCATTTTAGAGCTAGAAAACAGTAATTTCCTGAGTTTGAAGAACTAAAAGATACTTGTTTTTGTGCTGACGTTGTCCTTGACGTTGCAGACCGGCGTCACGGCGCAGACCTGGTGGGAGAGGTGGAAGACGGTATCGTCAAGATGGACGCCTACGTCAAGTCCCTGCGCGACGAGATCGCGGACCGAGCCAAGCTGATCGAGCTGCTGGAGCAAGGCACCGTCTTCTACGACCACCAGAAGGGAGAGGCCAAGATCGTCCTCAACGTAAGAATTAGTTGATTAGTTTGGTGAATTTGTCAGGAAATAGAGGCTTCAAGTCAGCTGATTTTTCGGAGTTCCCACCCGCTTTACCATATCTATGTAAAAAAAAAAAAAAAAAAAAAACGTGAATTAATTTTTTCACTCAGAATAAGATTTTTTTGGGGAAATTCCTTCACGGAACTTTTGTCCAAACTGAAAAATACAGTAGATAATTCAAGATTTATTTTTTTTACTTGATATTTAACCGAGAAAAGTTAAAAAAATACTTTGCTTCATTTTCAAGTGCAAGATGGACCTTAGCGACAACAGTTGCGCAGCACGAGCGCACTCACTTGAAGCCTCTATTAGTGTAGATAAATTGGTTGAATGAACAAGCAAATGAAGGAATAAAATAGTATAAGGAAAGAAGTAAAGAAATCGTCGCCTCAGAATATAAGTGTCTTATGAACTATGAAGTTTTGAGGCCATTATAGACCTTATGTACATGAAGCGTAAGGTCTATAATTGCAACAAAACATTGTGGTTTATATGACACTTGTATTCTGAGGCGACAAAATATCAACAAGCCTTGATGAGATGTCAGAAGCAAATGAATTTTTTTCACAGATAACACAAATATTTACAAATACATTATTGAGACGTTTCTTTCAATCATATGATTGAAAAAGACCACATCATAAAGGCTGCGTCCCAAATGTCCATTCTCGCCTACTACCCTACCCTACCCTTCCCTACAATGGCGGCGAAATGTAGGGTGCATCATATGCGACCTACTTATATAGCGGCCATATTGGAGGGAAGGGGAAAGTTCATTTAGGGCCCCTACAGGGGACGAGAAAGTGATTTGGGACGCAGGGTAAATGTCTCAATAATGTGGTGGTTTGGTTACCAATGGCGCAACTTGTTTTTCAACATTGTTCACAGTGCTCTCTGGGGCTCCTAATACCCAGTCTGCATGCCAGACAGTTAAGTAGCGTTTCTTAGCGGGGCACATATGTTGTTTGCACACGGACGAAAAAAGTCGTATCGACAGACGTTCTTGAAATTAATTTGGTAGACTTACAACAATGGACAAGTAGCATAAATTTTTTTTACTAGCTCAATCGAAAGAGGAGGTCGAAAAATACACCTGTGAATTTTATAAGATTTTTATTCGTACTGCATCATGCCTAAAATAGAGATGTTAAGAGGTCAAGTGAACTGGAGGCGGCGCCCGTGACGCCTGTGACGTCATTGAACTGTCCGGTCAAACAAACGATCGACTTTATAATGCTTGTAAACAACCACGTTGCTATGGAAACAAGCAACAATTAATTTATTGTTTACAAGTGTTATATAGACGATCGTTTGTTTGACCGGACAGTTCAATGACGTCATAAGCGTCACGGGCGCGGCCTCCAGGTCAAGTGACCACTTTACATCTCTTTTAGGCATGATGCAGTACAGATAAAAATCTCAAAAAATTCACAGGTGTATTTTTCGACCTCCTCTTTCGATTGAGCTATTAAAAAAAATTGATGCTACTTGTCCATTGTCCAAATACTACTGATTTTTTTCAGATTTTTTTAACCGTTGGTTTAATTATAATTAATTTATTCAAATGTGTATTTTGTATCCTTTCAATGTTAAATTTTTCAATCAACATTGCACAAAAACGGCTCGAGAATTTTTTTAAAATTGATACATAGATTAAAAGCTAATTTTTTGGACTATTTTTCTGAATTGTTTTCATATATTTCGAACCGTGGCGATGATCGTTTCTGATATGTCCTAAGAAACTTGGCAACGCTCTCAAGGACTGTAGTTACCACCCCCTCCTAATCTTTTATTCACATTACTATTGCAACAGTGTTGTCAGATTTGCCAGTGAAGCCACGCCTCTTGACCTTGACAGACAAATTCTCAGGTTATACCTTAATCACCCCCCAATAATGTGTTTGCAAACATTTGTGTTATCTGTGTCAACAAAATTCACGTGCTGCGGACATCTTATCTTAGTAAGGCTTTATTTTCATATCTCTTTCCTTAAATTAGTAAATCAGACCTCAATGATTTACCTTTCTTTATAAAAATAAATGAACCAATATAATTAATTATTTCGTTATCATCATATACACTTACAATGCCGGTAATGTAATAAACAAATACAGTAGGTGTGAAAAAAAAAAAAAAAAAAAACTGTATCGTCCATTTTATTTTTTAAATCATTATTATTTTTTTTATTGCCATTATAGTACTGCATTTTTCTCTCTTCATTTTAAGCTGATTAGTCTGATTACTCAAGATGTTGACCTTTGTTTTACAAAACTTATCACTGCCTGTGTATCAAACTATGTACCACCATATTTTAGAGACATACTGTAACGTACATGTAATTTGCAGGCATACCGCAACTTTGGCGGCCGAGTTAAGAACCTGAAGCGCAAGCTGGACGAGCTGCTACCGACACTTCCAAGTCCGGTGCCCTCGCCCGACATTGATGCACCCTCCCCCACCCCCTCCGACACTGAACTGGAGCTGCCAGGAGAACTGGGTGAGTGCCAGAGGGAGTTTAATTTGAAAATCAATGACGCTACATCTGATTCTAAATGGAATGAGTGAAACATATTTACTGCAAATTTTGAGTAGAGGATATCCACTTGTATGTTATAAATTATTTTTAGCCCTCTAGCGTCCTTAAATTTGAGGAGAAAGACAATGTGACGTCATAATTGTGCAAAACTTGAACTGATAAGACAGCACGGCGTCTTGCTCCTCGATTTTAAGGGTGTTAGAAGGTTAAAAAATGTGAAAAAAATATTGATATGTAACTTGAAAGTCCTTGTGCCAAATATGCAATGAAAATACTCCAATGCAAATGGTATTGTCCTTATTTCCACTGAAATGAATCATGCTTTTTTAATGGAGAGAGTTAAATTTCTGTATTTGTTTTAAATACACTTGATGATAAATCAGCTAATCAAGAAGAAAAAAGAAAAACAAATTAAGAGTCTCCACTACATATGTGGTGATTGTGACAGTGAAAGAACCTCCATGAAAATTTTCCATTATATTTGGATAGATCATCTCTTGTTATGATGTATTTTCACTTTATTTTTATAAACTCACTTCATTATTATTATTATTAACCCTCTAACATCCTTAAAATCTAGGGAAAAAACGCTGTGACATCATAGTCATGTAACCCATTTCCCTATGCTTGTGTGTTAAACGTTTGCATGAATATTACGTCACAGCATTTTGCAGCATGATTTTAAGACTATTAAAGGGTTAAAATTGTTGAAAAAAATTGGCAATGCATAACATAAGGTCCTCTATCCAAACATACAATAAAAAGATGGCATGAAGGTTGTTCATCCACACAATAGTGTGGTGTACTTCTAGTAGCTCATCTTTGGTTTGATGTAGTGTTGTGAGTAAGTTAATAACCATTTGGTTATTTTGTTAATAACTCGGTTATTAACGGTTATTAACCCAATTCACAATAACCTAACATAACCTCGGTTATTATGGAAATTTGGCAACATAGCAGTTAGAATTAATATCCAGGTTATTCTACATAAAAAGAATAGTATAATTACTAAAAAAATACATGTAAAATCAAAATGCTATCCAGAGAATAATCTTTTGAATTCAAAATAAATTATTTAGCATTTAATTAATTAACCGAGAAATGTGGCAACACTGCAGTGGAAGTCAAAATTATTAAAAATCGCTGTAAAATCTTTTCTATCAACTATTTTTACTCAAAAAAAAAAAGTATTTTGGTTGTTTGATTGAAAAAAGAGGGTTGAAAGCACACTTGAAGCTACATTTAAAATTTGTTACCAGGGCCCTCAAAAAGGCAAAATAACCCAAAATAACCTAACAAATGTTAATAACCTGTTAATAACCTCGGTTATTAACTTCGTTTTAAAATAACCGGTTATTTTACAACACTAGTTTGATGTTACCAAAGTCTTCTGCTCGTTGTTGGTAAACAAAGTATTGTTGTGTAATGTCTGTCGCATGAAAGGAAAAACATGGGACGGTTGTTGATTTACATGTTAACTTATGGAAAATGACTGTTAATTATGAAGTTGAAACAATTACCTAGCGCCAACAATGCCATTATGTTCTCTGCTCTGGTAGCAAAATCAGACACTACGTCGTCCCATGTTTAACAATGAAAAAAGCTTCATGCGACAGACATTATAAACAATGGTTTGTTATAACCACTACGAGTAGAAGACTTTGGACGTCAAGAACCTTTGTTCTCCAATACAAATGGGAAGGTCTCGTGACGTCAAATCAAATATAAGTTACGAGAACTACAAAACGGTCATTGATTTTTCCCATAACCAAGATGTAATGTAATGCCTCTTCAAATTCTTTGTATCCACAAGTAGCAAGGATATTTAATAGTCTACCTCTCTCTGCAATGGACAATTTGCATCAACTTTTTTTAGTAGCTCAATCGAAAGAGGAGGTCGAAAAATACACCTGTGAATTTTATGCGATTTTTATTCTTACTGCATCATGGCCAAAAGAGAGGTCACGTGACCTGGAGGCGTCACCAGTGTCGCCCGTGACATCATTGAACTGTCTGGTCAAGCAAACGATTGTCTATATAACGCTTGTAAACAATACATTAATTGTTGCTTGTTTCCATAGCAACGTGGTTTTTTACAAGTATTATAAAGTCGATCGTTTGTTTGACCGAACAGATCAATGACGTCATAGGCTACGCGGGCGACGCCTCCAGGTCACGTGACCTCTCTTTTAGCCATGATGCAGTACGAATAAAAATTGCATAAAATTCACAGGTGTATTTTTCGACCTCCTCTTTCGATTGAGCTAGTAAAAAATGTTGATGCAAATTGTCCACTGCAATTGCATGTATTTAATTTTGTTAAAATGTTTATTGACGGTTTATTTTGTGTGTGTTTTGTGTTAGTAAATTCAACGAGTGAATGAACACTTATAAATACTGTAATGAATGAACTGCTCAGTTATCTTTTTCATTTGCCCCACGGGCTGTTTTTTTTATTATCATTGATAATATTTCTGTGTAGGTGTGACGGGCAACTGCTTCGACATCACGGTGCCCGAGTCTCACCCGGTGCACGCCTTCATGCAGGCGAGCAGCGAGCACGTCTCCCTCGGCATGGGCAGCTTCATGGGCAGCGGCAGCCTGCCCTTCGACCTCAAGGTCAGTCATCGACCTTGACTCAAGGTCACTTTAAATTAGCGATGTTAAAACTTGATTTTACTTTTTGTAGAAGTGGATTTATTTATTTAAAAAATATTTCGTCCATTGTCCGGAATATCAAGCTATCTGCTTACCAAGATTTCGTTGCAATAATGAGCTGTCTGCTATTTCAGGTGAGTGCAATTATGAACTGTAAATCAGTATGAAATAAAGTTCATAATTGCGCTCACCTGAAATAACAGACAGCTCATTATTGCAACAAAATCATGGTAGGTAGATAGCTCATTATTCCGGACGAGGGACGATTTGTACATAACAGGCATACTAACTCTTCATTGAAAGCTAAGGCTTTGCTTTGAAGTCAGTGACATGATTATTAGTACTTTTGGTATGTATTAATATTTACAAAACATAATTGACTGTCATTTGAGAAGATTTTTTTTTTTTTTTTTTTTACTTTTATTTTTTCAAAATTTTCAAAATTTTATTAATCTCAATCTTACATAAAGACAAGTCAGCACACAAATATAATATAATTATAAATGTAAGAAATTTTGTATATGTGTATATTAATTCCAACATAAAGCATAGCTTAAGCAAGACAAATTGAAAGAAAAAGAAAAATGTTTACCATACCTTTTCACAAACAGCTCTCGTCAATAGAGAAAATATTGAATGTTTTCATTGTAGCATCTTATTTGTCGTTAGCATGTCACATATTTTTCTGTGGCCACTAAAGTGTAGTGTAAAAAGAAAATGTCAATTTTCTGAAACTTCTGTTATGTAGTCAAATCTTGAAATATTGGTAGCACATTTCTTACACATTGGTACATATTCTTACACATTCTTACATATTGGTAGCACGTATTGGGTGACTTGACACTTAGTGAATGGGATCCCCTTTTTGAGTCACCCTTTGAGCATTATGTATAAAAATGTATCACTGTGTTATGTTCTTTTGCTCAATAAACATTTATATTATTATCCGCTCTGTGGTGTAGTGGTTAGTACCTCTGACTCTGGTCCGAGAAGTCCCCGGTTCAATACCTGAATCCGGCAGACTTTTCGTGACTTGGGATGGGTGTGACTGACTACTAGATGATGGAGTGGTAGGAGGAAGGCAGCTTACGACTGTCTATACTCCGCTGCCCTGCAGTCTTGCACTGCCACTGCAGGCTGCACAGATCTGGTAGTAGGAGCCCAGAAGAGTGCAGAAAAGGGTTCTGGGATCCTGGTAAGCCCCAGCTCGGTCGCAAGATAACTCCTACTGGAAAGGCTAAAATATCGGCCTGGCCACACTCGAAAGGGTAATAACGGTGTCAAGGATATTTATTTATTTATTTTTTTTATTATTATTATTATTACAGTATTAAATCATTTTTTACAGGTGTCAACATTCTGGCATGTCGTGTGTGACTTGGTGCCGATATTAGGTCTGTTTGTAAACCCTGCTCGGAGTACTCTACACAGAGTCTTCTGGGTTTACGATCAAAAATTGTGACGTCATTTGCACTGCACTGCCTACCCTCTGAGCTGGTGTAGACAAGGGGGCAGGGTTTACGGACAGACCTATTGTTAAATATCTTTTTTGTACTGGGAAATTGTGACGAGACTTGTTGGAGTATCAACCTCAAAAACTTTTATTGCAAAAATGGGTGCAGCGTTATGCCACTGATTTTTTTTTTTTTTTTTTTTTCAGATTTTTTTAGAGCCCAGGAAGTATTGCTAAAAACTTTTGCCGAGGTCGGGTTTGAACCCACACCTCTTTTAGGCCGTATCCTTTTATTAAGAGAGGCGTCCAGTGATGTCTCTTTCTCTGCACTTTCAATAATTTTTTAAAAATATTTCCCGAACTCTAAAAAATCTGAATAAAATCAGAGAAGCATAACTTTGCACCCTCTATCCATTTTTGCAATAAAAAAATTTTAAGGTTGATACTCCATTATTGAAATATCTGTTGTTTACTGGAAAATTGTGATGACGTTGTTGAAATGTCTGTTGTCTCCTCAGGGCAATTTGTTCAATGACAGCGATGAGATTCTGCGAGGAAACTCGGTCGACAACTCCTCGTCTGAGGTAAGTTAAACTCACATACTTTCCAACTGCTGTTGTTTAAGGTAACACGCCCAATGTTAAAAAAAGTCCCTCACATAAAAATTATGAAACAATGTTCTCCTCTACATCCCCTATCAGTATTTAAAATATCAGGTACACATATTTGAGCTAGTTTTTAAATTATGAATTTTTAAAGGTGACTAATTTAACATGGAAGTTCCATTTCTCCATGCATGTTAAAGTATGAAGTCAACTTTAAAAATTCTTAACTCAAAAGCTAGCTCGAATTTGTACACCTGATATTTTAGCTAATGATAGGGGATGTAGAGGAGAACATTTTACATTTTTTTCTAATATATTTTTCATGTTTTTTTTTTTTTTTTTTTTTTTTTTTTTTTTTATTATTATTATTATTTTTTTTTTTTTAACATTGGGTGTCTTACCTTCCGCTTAAAGTCACTAAAGTGATCCTTTTTAATTTAGCTAATATTTTAGTGTAGCAAGTTTATTTTGTTCATTGCTGTTTTATCAAAGTAACAAACTTCTTCAATTTAATTGGTGGAAACTATATTGAATTAACTATAAGCAATATTATTTATTCAGAAAAGAGGATAGGAACAGAGAAAATTTGTTGAGAAGGAAGGAAGTTTGAGCTTTGAGCCAGCAAAAAAGAGAAAATGTTTTACATTGTTTGTTGTTTTAACATTTTCTCTTTTTGCTGTGTCAATGACTGCTAAAAGTTTAAACTTCCTTCCTTCCCAACAAATCTTTTGCTATCATATGTGTTACTGTCTTTTTCAACAAATAAATTCTTTATAGTTTATTGAATGATATTCATGATGTCATTCACTGAATTATAACATATGGATCTACACGGATAGATTTAAAGCAAAAAAATTCTTCTTCCCCCACCACAGCTCTCTCGCTCACAAAGTCTTCTACTCGCAATGGTTGTAACAAACCATTGTTTATAATGTCTGTCACATGATGCCTTTTTCATTGTTGAACATAGGACGACGTAGTGCCTGATTTCGCCCACCAGAGCAGAGAACGTAATGGCATTGTCGGCGCTAGTAGACACATTTTTGGCGCTAGTAGACACAACAATTTTCATAATTAACAGTCATTTTCCATAAGTTAACTTGTAAATCAACCAACTGTCCCTTGTTTTTCCTTTCACGCGACAGACATTACACAACAATACTTTGTTTACTAACAACAAGCAGAAGACTTTGCTCGCTCATAACGTAAAAATAACATTAAAAAGTTCATGTTTTCCCTCAGCAAAATCAGCTGGCAGGCAGGTATAATTAACTTTACTTGTTTCAACTGCTAGCGTGTAATCTCACCCCCTTATGTCATTCCTAAGATTTCTTAATTACAGCCACAATTCTAACTTACAGGGCAAGCCAATCGAGGTGATTGGTTCTCGCAGTGGCAAATCGGATGACAGCTTCAACATCTCAGAGTTCCTCAAGTCTCTGAGCCAGGGTGGAGAGTCGTCAAAGCCTCCAACCCCCGTCATCCCCGGCCTGGGCAACGTACCTCCGCTAGACGCCATCCCCCTGCCAAACAGACAGGACACCAAACCACCGTCGTACTCTGGAGGACCCTTCGACCAGGCCCTGTACAACTCGTTCTCCACCCCTCCCCCACCTCCCCCCTCCAGCATGGTAAGCACATCTCTATCCCTAAAACCACCCCCGATGCTCCCAGATATGTTCATGCAAGATCAACAGTGGGGTTCTTATATGCCTGAAGATATATTAGAGCCATCATCAGATTGGAATTCTAAATTACCATCTAAATTTCCTATATGGAGAGAAGAAGATGGTCAACAGTGGGATTCAGAAAATTTAGATGATTCAAAAGATTGGGGAGAATTAGGTAATTCAAAAATACCTAAATTAGATGAAACTCCAATGTCACCTCCTATGTATGAAAAAGAAGGTTTTAATGAACCTGTTCAGTATGACGATAGATCGGGAACAGTAGCAGAAGACGTTGATCATCGTAGTATGATGACGTCTCACAGTAGGGTAGTCAAAAAAGATGTGGACCACAGAAATTTGATAAGTTTGACTGGTTCCCCTGCTTCTCACCATAAATCTCACTCAAATAACCAAGCAAACCAACCTCCGTGGAACAAATCTCCTGCCGTTAAAGACTTGGACTTCAGAGTAAACCCTCCTGGCAGAAAGAATGAGGTAACCGCAAGTGTGTCGGTTGACCAAGACTACCGTCAACCACCCCCAAACATCCTTGCTTGTCTCACTCCCAAGTCCCCAAGTCCCAACGACAAAGCAAGCGGGAAATTCATAGATAACGTTGAGAGTGTTGACATGGAAATGAGTGATGAAGAAAACGGAGCTGAATCGTCGCAACACGCAATAGATTCAAATCAGAATAATAAAAAAAATAACAATTCTACAACGTTAAATCAACATTCAGATAACAGAAATACTAATAGAACTAACAATCAACAGAAAAACTCGTTGAATACTTCAAATCAAAGATCAAACCAACAAAGTAATGGTCCTCAAAAAACAACTTTACCTTTGATAAGTCAGAAACCATTGTTAGCTCCAACGAGACCATTGTTGCCAAGTTTAATAACTGGTCCGTTAATTCAGCCTCCGTCGTTAAACAATACGATGACGTCACCAAAGCCTCTGCTATCGTCACCCACCAAACTTCCGTTAAACAACTCGACTTTGTCGTCCCCCAAGCCACCCCTACTGTTAACTAAGACTGGATTGCTCCCCACCCCCCCTCCCCTACTGCCATCTCCAAGTACCAAGCCAGCACTGCTGGACGACACAAGTTATGAACAAGAAGAAATGGACACAACTCCAGCGTTTGAAGAGGGTGAGAACGGAGATTGGGGGAAAGGTAAATCTGACGAATGGAACGATCAAAGTGATCAAAATTTTGTCGAGAGAATGCATGCTGGTGATTCGTTTGACGAAGAACGTGGTCTTCACATGTCGAGAAGTCCCAGAACGAGAGGGGCGAGAAGAGGCAACCAGTTGGGGGCTTCTAGTAACTTTGTAGCGCGGGGTAAACCTTTGCAGAGTGAGTTTTCTCAACGTGGTGGACCCCCTCCGTTTGCTGGAGCCTCTCCGGGCTTTCCAAACAGAGGATTTAGGGGAGGGGCATACAGACCGTTTAGAGGACCAAGGAGAGGTACCTTCACTAGGTGGTGATCAAATTATCATCATCTCAACCTTAAGGTACCTCATCCTCTAATCTGTATATCAATGTAAATATGTTAGTGGTGAACTTAAAATGTATGGCATTTGTGCCATTTTATTCCCAACAAATGTATTTAGTGTTTAAAAAAACATTATTTTCTTTTCCTCTTCTAATCTAGTTCAGTTTTTTTTCCTTAACTTTTGATTGAACATTTTATAAACATTGGTACTGTAAACAATGTTTTCGTAGGTCTGGAATAATATTGTGCTCTTTTAAGATTTAGTATGTTGTGTAATAATTTTCTAATGTTGCACTGCTTGTATAAAAATGCATAAAAAATATTATTAAAATGGTTGGTTTTGAAATTATATAAAATATGTACAATGGGGCTGCTTATATTTATAAGTCTTGTATATTAGTGGAAAAGTGGCTCATTTTTTTTTTTTTCTTAATTCGTTTTCAACTAGGTTTTGTTTTAAACTGGGTTTTGTTTTGTTAGTTTGTTTTAACAAAAGGTTAATATTATTACAGGCTAGTATTTTTTTCCTTACAGTCAGTTTTTTTTTTATTGTTATTACCTTGAATTTTATGAATATTTTCCTTGTCAATTTCTTGACATACATATTTGTAATATTATCACCTCTGGACACCACGAACTTTACTCCTGCTTTGTTTGTAGACGTTACCACGCAGTCTATGGAGGTGTGGTGAACCAAAAATATTTTGATATTGATAGACTGGGTGCTCTTCTTACATCTCCCAAAATTACAAATCTGCATCTCTCTGTCTATTGAAGCTGCAGCTCTAGCAAGTGAGGCAGGAGTAACGTTCGTGCTGTTGAGAGGTGTACCATTTAAAAAAAAAATAATAATAACTGTTCTTTACGTAATGAATCATAAAGTATAGACAATTTAAAAAAAATGAAAGGGCGTGTTGACAAATTCGGTGCATTGTTGTATTTCTTGTCTTCTTTTTTTGTGTAATTTTTTTTTTTTTTTCTATTTTGTTGCAAAACAAATAGAATTTTGACAACATATAAGAGATGTTTTGTCTACAAAAACTCATTGTTTTACACTAAACTATATACATATTTTATGGTTTAATTATGAGCATTCACATGTTCACGTAACATAAATATTGCATATTTTAAGAGTTTGAACATTAATAGTGAAGTCCCATCTTTAAAATATTTATCCGCTTGACAATATAGAAACTGGAAGAATAAAATTTTACAGATATTGTTGTTAATTGTTCAATTTTTAACATGTGTTTTCAAATTACAATCTTTACAAAACATTAGATGTAATATTTTATTCTAAGTTACAGTTTCTTTGATGCATTAGATATTTTATAGTGTATTGTACTGTGAAAATGAAAACTTTATTTTTGGATTCAAAATGTTTAAAAAAAAAATAATGTTGTTCTTGATTTGATTTGAAATTCAAGAAAATTCCATAGCTGTTGTTTAGTGTGCCCATCTTTATTGCTCCAAAATTAAATTGAATTGATTTAAAAAATATCCATAATGTGTTAACCATTCTTAAAATAGTCACTGCATGGTTCTATGCTATGGACAACCTGCATAAATTCATATTGTACATTTGGATAGAAAACCTAGAGCTATTTTTGTAAATTTTCAGATTTTTGTTCTTTTGAACCCTCTAAAGGTGGATTTTCATGGGCGATTTCCAACCTGTGATGCGACGCGAATAAAGCGCACTTGCTATAATATCCATTGGCAGCCATATTGGGCGATTAAAAGAAAAAGAGCATCGTAATTAACGCGATTACCGGCGAATTCACCGCCGCATCGGATTTCGCAGCTTTTACGTCAAATCGCGCCAAGTCAACGTTGTCGCTCATGAAAATCCACCTTAACACCCTCAAAAATTAAAGAAAAAGATGCTATGAATTGTCACTTTCTTACAATGTATTTCCCTGTGCTTGTGTTTTAAATATTATGACGTCACAGTGTTTTGCAGCACAATTTTAAGGGTGTTAGAGGTTTGCAAAAAATCTGAAAAAAATTGACAATGAATAACTTAAGGTCCTCTATCCAAATATGCAATAAAAAAATGTTATGCTGGTTCATTATTTTTAAATACAATTAAAAAAAAAATGATATAGTGTCACTAAACATACATATTACTACTACATTAAAATATAGTTTCACTTGTATAATACAAGTTATATAAATTTAAACATTCAAGTTTGTGAATGTTAAGTAGATCACACAATTGTTAACAATAATTTAATAATTCAGACAAAAAAAAATATAATGTTAAGTAATTATTTTAACATTGATGTCTGCATACGTTTGATTTTTCTTAACTGCACTGAAGAATGAATTTCAATGATTGTTTAACAATTAATTGCTTTCACTGAAAATGTAATCCTTATAAACAAATATACAAATATATTGTGAATTTTAATAAATTCCAAAATGCGTCTTTAGAAAGGTTGTAATTACCTTATGGGGCGAAGTAGAAAGATAGGCTTTATTGTTGGCCAACAATGGATTTGTTTTCTCTCTTTTTTGATGCAGTAAGAGCGTGAACTTTTGTACGAGTAGCGATAATGTTCATACTTTTCATGCAGCAAATTTTGGGTACGACTATTGTAAGCCATCAATTATTATTGAAATTATTGCAGTAAGTTTGACTTTTTAAAAAAAAAAAAACATTAAACTGGTAAGCTTTAAATTAGAAAAATTAATTTTCACCGTTTTAGTATGAAGACATATTTTAAAATGTGTACATTTATCTATTACCTTTTACTCTCATTATAATATTGTAGTGAACCTTAAGAAATTAAAATTAGGTATTGACTGAGTTTTTTTTTATCACTATTATATAATTTAAATTAATGGTGATAGTGTTTGTCGAAAAGAAATCATTCCTTAATTTGTCCTGGGAGGGGTGAGGGCGAAAGAGATAATTGAAAAATTAGTTTTGTGAAAGTATTTAAGGGTAAGATAACGCCACCAATGTTAAAAAAAAAATCCCTCACACAAAAATTCTGAAAAAAAAAAATTAAAATGTTCTCCTCTACACCTCCTATCAGTAGCTAAAATATTTCAAATTCAAATTCAAATTCAAAATTTTATTAATCTTACATAAAGACAAGTCAACATACATAATACATGATTAATCAGTTAAGTTCTTTCAGGTTATCAGTCTTTAAAGAAATCGTCTATATGATACACTTTCTTAATAAATAAAAATTGTCTCACTTTTTTCTTGAACACAGAAACACTTTGCTCACTCTTTATATCACTAGGCAGCTTATTATACATGGACTGGGCAGAGTACAAAAGCCCCTCTTCATATGCTGCTGTTCTGTGGCGCTCAAGTACAAACATGCTCTTGTATCGAGTGCCATATGTATGTTTAAAGTTGCAATGAGAAAAATATCCCGGATATTTTTTAACAAATATCAAGACTTGTGATATATACAAAGCAGGCAATGGTAAAATGTTATATTGTTGAAACAAATCTCTGCAACTAGTTCTCGGGGGTACATTTGCTAATATTCTTATGGCTCTTTTTTGAATTACAAAAATTCTATTGAGTAGGTATTGGGCTGCATGCCCCCATATTTCAATACCATATGACAATATTGAATGAAAGTAAGCATGGTATACATTTATTAAAACTTCAAAGGTTACTGAATTTTTTTGTCTCCGTAAGGCAAAAAGTGACCTTGATAGTTTAGTAGCAAGATAATCGATATGATAATTCCAATTCAAATTTTTATCAATTATTAATCCGAGAATTTTTGTATGATCAGTAAATTGTAAATTTTGACCATCACAATATGTTTTGTTTTCCTCTTCTATGTTCAAGTTATTATCATTTTTTAATTGAAATTTAATTATGCTTGTTTTTGATGCATTTAGTTTCAATTTATTTGACTGAAAATATGAGTTGATTTCAAGTATTAAATCATTAGTGATCTCAATGACTTTTTCATTATATTTATGTGTTATTTTAAAGCTAGTATCATCTGCATACTGTATCATTTCTATAAATTCACTATCAATAATTAAGTCATTAACATATATAATGAAAAAAAGCGGACCCAAGATGGTGCACTGTCCTATGCCATTGAATTGATTAACATTTCAGAGTTAATTCCTCTATTATCAGCATGCAATGACACATTGCTTTCGATCACTTAAAAAACTTTTTATTCACTCGAGAGCTACACCCCTCTCTAATGCCATATTTTTCTAGCTTTTGTAACAGAATTTGATGATCGACATCAGGTATACAAATACGATCTAGTTTTTGAGTTATGAATTTTTAAAGTTGACTAATTTAACATGGGAGTTCCATTTCTCCATGTTAAAGTAGTCAACTTTAAAAATTCATAACTCAAAAACTAGATCGTATTTGTATACCTGATATTTTACCTACTGATAGGGGGTGTAGAGGAGAACATTTTAAATTTTTTTCAGAATTTTTGTGTGAGGGATGTTTTTTAACATTGCTGGCGTTATCTTACCCTTATATGAATTTAATAAAAAACAACGGTGAGACGATAGGTCATGTATTTTAGCTAGGAGGATACAAGGAGGGGCGAGAGGGCTCTGGCACATAATTATATTGAGAATTAAGGGTTAAAAAGATCACACATCAGCTAGGGTGATTTTAAGTTTGAATATGAGAACTTAAGCATAATTTATATTAAATAAAACTAAGGTGTTTCATACCATGTCTTAAGGGTAAGGTAACGCCACCAATGTTAAAAAAAATCTCTCACACAAAAATTCTGAAAAATTTTTAAAATGTTCTCCTCTACGCCCCCTATCAGTAGGTAAAATATCAGGTATACAAATACGATCTAGTTTTTGAGTTATGAATTTTTAAAGTTGGCTAATTTAACATGGAGAAATGGAATTCCCATGTTAAATTAGTCAACTTTAAAATTAATAACTCAAAAACTAGATCGTATTTGTGCACCTGATATTTTAGCTACTAATAGGGGGTGTAGAGGAGAACATTTTATATTTTTTTCAGAATTTTTGTGTGAGGGACTTTTTTTAACATTGGTGGCGTTACCAAATATTTTAAATTTTTTTTTCTTTAGGAAAAGTTACAAAAGTTTTCTAGCTCGGAAAGGGGAAGTTTTTTGCCAATTAATGTGAGGGCTCGGAGGAGACTGCTTGTCATTAATTCTGTTGAAAAATGTCACACTTTTGCCACCTCAGAATACCAGTGCAGCCCAAGCACCATTTTTCTTTTAAGGGGAAGGTAACATGGATCAGCTGATAGATGTTTTTCCCATTTCATTAACATAAAAAAAATTGAGAAAAAGATTTTATTAGTACCTAAAAGCCACAAGAAAAACAAAAAAAAAATTCTTTGATCCGAATTGTATTAAATTTTTAGGGCTTTCCCATGAAGAGCCAAACTAAAAAACAATAATTAAAAAAAAAAAAAAAAAATCAAAGAATTTTTAGATATATTTTCTGTGGCTTTTAGATACTAAAATCTGTCTAAAAAAATTTTCAGAAGTATTGTGTCTGGTAAGGTTTACATGTTAATCAAATGGAACTACATCAATCAGCTGTTACCTTCCCCTTAAGCTTTGATGGAACTTTGGGCCTGTACTGTGTGTGCAGCATTCTGAAGCAGCTGCATTTTGATTAAATCTCTGTATTTAATTATCTCCTCATCTATATCCATTTAAAAAATATTATGACATTTTTTTAATCGCAAAAAAGGCACTCGAGAAATAATATAATCATACTCAACTGTTATTTATATTCTAAAATATATACTTAAGCTTAAGTTCTAATAGAAGGGGGGGGGGATTGCAAACCTACAGAGTATATATACACTTACCAGTATATTATATATACTGGACAATAATTCAAAAGTGTCACTTTTTATAGTTTTTACATACAAAAATGTAGTTTCACTACACAGGAATTCAGCAATTTTTTTAACCCTTAAAAACAGGGTTCCAGGTGGAAGATTTTTTTATGTGTAAAATTAACTTATTTAAAAAAAATAAAATAAAGACTCTTTCGGGGGTATAATATAAAAAAATAAGTCTGATTAAATGACATGCAGTGGCAAAAAAATATGATAACTTGATTATTTAGCACATATGCGTTAGATTAATTTTTTTTTAATTAAGGTTTAGGTAACTCGTTTAATGTTAACCTTACCCTTAAGAGTTGTTTTTATCATTTTTAATGTAGCATCTATAGATTTTTCACGTCATTTATCACCCTAAAACAAAGTTTGGTGCACATTGAATAAAAATTAATTTTGTTAACTATTTAATTTTTAGCATTATCGCTTCCAAAAAGAAAATCTCAAAAATTTCTGTTTATTACACCAAAAAAAAAAAAAAAAAAAAAATCAACAGTTAAGGGTAAGGTAACGCACCCAATGTTAAAAAAAAAAATCCCACACATGAAAATTAATGAAACACATCTTAAAATGTTCTCCTCCACATCCCCTGTTAGTAGCTAATATATTAGGTACATAAATTTGAGCTATAGTTTTTAAGTTATGAATTTTTAAAATTGACTAATTTTAGTAATTTAAAATGGAAAAGTGGAACTCCCAAGTTCATTAAATTAGCTGACTTTAAAAATTAATAACCTCAAAAGCTCGAATTTGTACATCTCATATTTTAGCTACTGATAGGGGATGTAGAAGAGAACATTTTAAGATATGTTTAATAATTTTCATATATATATGGGAATGTTTTAACATTGGTTGTGTTACCTTAATTCCCTTAATTTCCTTCAGTGTTTTGAGTAGGATTCCAAAATTTCAATTAAAATTCATTTTTTTTTTATTATTATTATTTTTTTTTGTTTATTTAATTTTTTTTTTTTTTTTAAATCAAGTGACAATTGAATTATTGGTCAGTCTGCAAATTCCCTGTGCCAGTAGTGACAAAAATATGGGTAGGAAGTTAACCTCCAGATTGTTGCTGATCTTATAGCATTTCCATCACTATATTAAAACACCCTGCATATAGATTCAAAAACAATTATTTTGAGGATTATTTAAATTACATTATTTGAATATTGCAACCCTTACATATTTCTAGTATAAATTATGTGCCAGACTAGCCTTTTTGACTTATTCTCATAAACTCCTGTGCATCAAAGTTTGTGCTGCATATCGTACACAGGGAAGCGGGTATGTTTGATATATCGTCCCTCGTCCGCAATAATGAGCTATCTGCTATTTTAGGCGAGTGCAACAATGAGCTTTATTTGATATTTACAGCCTTTGTTGGCACTCACCTAGTATATATAGCAGATGGCTCATTACTGCGGACGATCGAGGGATGAAATAATATAATTTTTAGTTTAGAATTTTGCTTCCATATAATTATGCAAGTGAAATGAAGGTATATAGAAAGAAAAAAATATAATATAGTCCAATGAGTGGCATATTGAAATTCAGGTTGGGGTATCTATAATTATATTATAACATCAGTTAATAATTAAAAAAATAATAATATAATAACATATATTTACTAGATGAGAAACTTTCAAATACTTCTTTTAATATTTTCTCTTAAAAGGGGAAGGTGTGACTTACCCAATGTTAAAAATGTTCCCACACATGGAAATTATGAAATATTTTAAAATGTTCTTCTCTACATACCCTATCAGTATAGTTAAAATTTAAAATATCAGGTATACAAATTAATTACTCAAAAAACTAACTCAAATTTGTGTACCTGATAGTTTAGACACGTAAAGGGGATTTAGAGGAGAACATTTTAAGATATTTCATAATTTTCATGTGTGGGAATTTTTTTAACATTGGGCACATTAATTACCTAGTTACCCTTTTAAGCAAAGTGAATTGGTGTTTGATCAGATCATGCAGCTTTTCTCTAATTTACTTACACTTCAAATAATGGAAGAGAACTGATGAAATCTGGCCGGTATGTCTTTTGGCTTCCTGGTAAAATTAGGCTGCATTTCTTTCAACGTCCCCCGTAGTGCAATTATTGTTAAAATAAAATGTTTCTTTTAAAATAATGACTATTAGGGATCTAAGGGATCATTGCCCTGTAATGTTTTATAATTTCAGGGGTATGGGAGGGGGGGGGTACTAGTTTAATTGATTGCTAAAATTGAGCTAATCTTTTGATTACCTCTTTAATTTCTTCTCAAACCTTCTTGTTAAATTATGTCATTCTCTCTCTACCAATTCAATATGAGCACTTGCAAGTGTTGACATGTTTACTATGAACGGATTCATACCAAACATAAATGATGGAAAATCATATTTAATTAATTAAATAATTAATTAATTGATATAATAAAAGTCCCTTCAATTGTCAGAACTGTTTTTTGTTCTCCTTAAATTGCAGTAAATAATTTTTCATGAATTTTATCAATAATTAATGTTACCAACACATTCTATCTTAGAGCACAATAATTATTCCTTGTATTTGTATTGATTTCTGTACCCATTAATTTTATCATGTAAAAATGTATGTATATTTTTATTACTTGTAAATGTAGAAAAAGGCTTACTTTTATTCAATGTTGAATAATATTTATATATAGCTACATATTATATCATGTATGTTACAAAAGCTCTCTCATTAATATGTGTATACGTCTAAAAGAACACCTGAAAAAAATTATATCAATAAAACTATACCAATAATATTTTGCATTGTTTGCAAACTATAAATATCATATAGAGATAGAAAATAAATTTAAAAGTTCTGGCGTCAAAAATATACAGATTTGAATCATGTGCACTTCAATAGTTTTCAACAATTTTATTGGTTTCTAATTTAAGCAAAGTTTTTTACTTTAAATCCCCAAGGGACAGGGGAGGGGGATACACTAAGCATTAATTCAACGTGGTAGTGGAAAAATATCCTAACTTTATTTTGTTAAGCAAAATGGAGTTAGGATACTTTTTTGTTTTTCCATCTTACCAATGCAGTTAGGATATTTTTCCATTACAACGTCGAATTGGTTTTGTAATTGGTTTTTACAAATCTAGCTTCTACGAATGAAATCGGATGAAATCTAAAATAGCTACAAAATTATAGATGCAAAAATATTAATAAAACAACATTAGTATTATGTTATATAATATATAACATAATACATTATGTTACATTATACATATAACAGTGCCAACTCTGTTATATTATGTAACATTCGGAAAATATAATAAATAAACAAACAAGCAAATAAATAAATAAAATCAACATTAATGTTAATAATAATTTGAGTCGTGGTTATATATATTTTGATTTGATAACCATTAATGTCATACAGTATTTTATAAAATTTAAGCTATATTATAGTGACACCTCTTAATTATGGAAAGAAAACTAATTTTTTGGGGGGCCGGAGAGGGCCTAATCTATATTTCTTATCAGGCACAAATATATAGAGGAAAGCTCTAGGATTTGGAATAAAGTATCAACCTCAAATTTTTTTATTGCAGAAGAGGGTGCAAATAAGTCAGGCTACTCTGATTTTTTCTCATTTTTTTTAGAGTCCGAGAACTATTTAAAAAAAAATATGCAAAGTACAGAAAAAGTGACGCCTCTATTCATAAAAGGATAGAACCTAAAAGGGGCGTTCAAATCTGACCTCGGCAAAACTTTTAAGCAATACTTTCCGGGCTCTAATCTAAATTATAAGAATCTGAAAAATAATAATAATAATAAAAAAAAAAAAAAAAAAAAAAGATTGGCATAACTTTGCACTTTATCCATTTTTGCAATAAATAAACTTTTGTGGTCGATACTCCATTGCCAAGACATTGTTGTATAAAAAAGATAATACTGCTACTTCTTAGACGTTTTGCCAATAAGCAAGGTAGAAAGAGCTGAAAAATAAACAATTACTGGTTTAAAATCCCTGCATGCAATGCAAATTGCAAGTGCCACATATTTAATGTTTTTCCCCTCCTTAGAACAAACTATAAATTGAGTTAAGGGTAAGGTAACGCCACCAATGTTAAAAAAAAAATCACTCACACAAAAATTCTGAAAAAAATTTAAAATGTTCTCCTCTACACCCTCTATCAGTAGCCAAAATATCAGGTATACAAATATGATCTAGTTTTTGAGTTATGAATTTTTAAAGTTGACTACTTTAACATGGAGAAATGGAACTCCCATGTTAAATTAGTCAACTTTAAAAATTCATAACTCAAAAACTAGATCGAATTTATATACCTGATATTTTAGCTACTGATAGGGGGTGTAGAGGAGAACATTTTAAATTTTTTCAGAATTTTTGTGTGAGGGACTTTTTTTAACATTGGTGGCGTTACCTTACCCTTAACCTGGAGGATAATTAGATTTCTTACTAACCGTGGTTATATTTGTCAAAACTGAGAGACTTAAGAGTACAGAACCTGGTCAGCCTCTCTTTTAAAATTAACACCGTCTTGTATGTAAAGAGCCAGAACTTTTAAAATTACGTGTTGTTCTTTTTTCAATCGATTTCAATTTGTCTTTTGTAAAAATTGTATAATAACCTCTCTATTACTGTATATTTAAATTATAATTACTATGCACTTAGTGCTTCAATCATAGGGCCTCTAATTTAGGTTCAAATTAAATATAAATGATTGAACATCGTCTGTATTTTTTAGATTGGGTATGACAATATTTAATATTTCACAATGCCCAAAATCTGTGATACCTTTAAATACAACAAAAAATACTTGTTGTATGTAATAATGTATATATGTTTTTATTATATTGCCAGTAAGTGCTTAATGTAGCTAACAAAATTAATTTGTTTCACATCTCTTATTTAAAATGAGATTGAATAATATTATTCAAATTTACTTGCAATTTTTCTGTAAAATGATAAGTTGAGAAGCTGTTTCTGTTTAGCAGAACTTGATTCTTCAAATTTTAGAGTTTTAGGCAGTGGACATTGTGCTTGATAATAAGCATGATTTTTTTTTTTTTTAAAGGAGGAGGAACAGCTTCAGCTTTTAATTAAATTTTTATTAATTTATGAAAGTCTTCTGTTTATTGTTTGTAAGCAAAGTATTGTATTGGTAATATCTGTTTGAAGAGAAAAGCATATACAGTAAAAACTTGTTGTTACGTCAAGTCAAGGGACCCAGGAAATTGGGTTATACCTTATATTGAGTTTACCTTATATCAAGTTTTTCCTAACCTGCAATGGAGTATAGGCCTCAAAATTTTTTATAGCAGAAATGGATAGAGGATGAAAAGTTATGTTATATACTCTGATTTTTTTCAGATTTTTTAGGGACCAGGAAGTATTACTAAAAATTTTTGGCAAGATCGGGTTCGAATCCACGTCCCTTTTGGGTCCTATCTTTTATTAAGAGAGGCGGCAAGAGGCGGCACTTTCAATTATTTTTAAAAAATAGTTGCCGGGCTCTAACAAATCTGAAAAAAATCAGAGTAGCATAACTTTGCACTCTCTATCCATTTCTGCAATAAAAAAAATTGAGGTCGTACTCCATACTAATTAATTTCTACGGGACCTTTACTCCGTTACTCAATACAGTATCGAGTTTTTACCTTATAACAATTAAGTTACTTAATAACAAGTTTTTACTGTATATGGAACAATTTGTTCATTTGTTACCTAATTTGAGAAAAGATGTTTTGCATTGCATATAATGTCTTTTATTAAGAATAAAAATGTAATAAAACTCTTTAACTTTTCAGTATATGATGTTGCAATATAAATATCAAGAATTGTTTTTAATTTAAATAATTTTATTATTAATTTGTAATGTTTAAATTTTAGTTTGTATTATAATTACACATTATCAGGGACCACTGAATCTATCGGAGATGGAGAATTGTCCGTCTTAATGACAGAGGTCTGTTCATCATCCTCTTTGCAGTTAAACACTTCAACCACCGACTCTTCTTTCTCCGCCCAAATTTTGTAGTCTCTTTTCAAATTAAAACGTTTTAATGTTTGACAATTTAAACACATGTGTTGAACTTGTCCAGAATTTTTCTTGACCACTCTAACTTTTGATGACATTCCTGGAATTAATAAATTGTGACACCCTTTACAAATCGTCCTTTTGATTGAAGGGTCAATTCTAAGAACAGTTTTCTTTGCCACGCCAGTCATTATATGTCCATAGTATGCTGATAGATTTATATTTGATGAATTTGGATTTGATTGCATCAGATGACAAGCTTGATACAAAAAATTCATTCTGTGGAATGCTTCTCTTCCTTGAAAATTTCTCTTCTTACCCATTTTACCTGTGAAAATAACAACTTAAATACATTCTACTAAACACAATAACAATACCTGTCTTATAAATTTACTTACCAGTATGTATTTAAGACAGAAAGATAGAAAACTCTAATAATTTTGATGCCACTCTAAAATCTGAGCAGAAAATTAATTTTACCGCAATTTTAACAGCTGAAAACTTTGTTGTACGCTAGTGACATCTAGGGGAAATTCAGTCAACTAAATTGAGGTCAGCTGACTTGAAAAACTGGTGTTATTTTTTTACTTTCTTTGAGAAATATGTATCAAATTTCGTGACATTGATCTTGTGACAGGTAATTGCAGTAATTGTTTTTAAGTTTTTATCCTACTGACTGTTTTCTGTCGTTCAAATGGTAATTTAGAAGCAGCAGATAAAAAAATTGCAAAATGCAAACAACATTGCATGGACTGGGTCATGTCTTTTCCTTGTCACAATATGCATAATGTATTGTGTGCTTCTATTTATATGTACAGCTTGATAAATACTGTCATTAATGTTTCAGGTATCCAGCCATGAGTTACTCAAGTGACTTGTCACATTCTCAAGAATATCTAAGTTTCCGCAGTAGCATTCCTCTTCGTAACATATTTGTTGATGCGGATGCATCCAAGGTATGCATATTATACCACACATATTCCTTAAGAAACTCGCACCAACTGCATTTAGCTTACTCTTATGCTTAGCTTAATTGGCACACTAATACTTCAGACCCATAGTGGTATTATATAGGACAGAGTTTTACACAGGTATAGCTTGGCCAAACTTAAACGTACAGTACGTCAATCTGTTTTCAGAGTTGGAAGATTTACGACTCCGGACCGAAGAGTGTAAAGAACCCCCTCGTGTGTCTGCCCCCTGCCAGTGGAACTGCCGATGTTTTCTTCAAGCAAATTCTCGCACTGCAAGCCAAAGGATTCAGAGTGATTGCTGTGAGTTGTTAATTATTTTGGTTGTTACATTTTTAATAACTAGGAATACTTCAGTACTTCTACATATTTTTAACCTAGTGCACTACATTGATTTTTTTTGCACTATTTTTTTATATTGTATTTATAAATATGACGTGCTTATATTGTTTTGTACAATCGAAGAGCAATAAAAAATTATGAATTATGATCAAAGCTGGAAATCTGTTTGAAAAAATATTGAAATCATACATACATAACATGACGCCATATTCCTTTACGGGGTAAGCCAGCAGCATTATCACCTCGGCCGTCTACAAATTGCCCTCCAAAGCACTCGATTCTTGCATACTCCATTTGCTTCAGAAATACTCATAACACTCTTTTGCCTTCTGCACTCTCTATTACACTGTGTACTTTTAACACTTCTGTTCTTCAATCATTCTGCAATCACATCATATAAAAAAAGTAATTCTTTAACAAGAAATTAAAAGAGGGGAGCTCATAGAGACGAGATTTTTCTCTCTTCATGTTGTCAGGTAATTTTTGCAGATAATGCAGAGCATCTAAATAGATGCCACTGTCTTAGATTTTAAACATATTCTGATACTGGTAGCATTCAAGATAGGATCTAGTCACAATGGAGTATTGACGTCAAAAAAATTTTATTGCAGAAATGGATAGAGGATGTAAAGTTATGCTACTCTGATTTTTTTCAGATTTTTTAAAGTCCGTGAACTATTTTTAAAAATTTATTAGAAGTACAGATGAAATGACGCCTCTTGACGCCTCTCTTAAATGGATAGGACCTAAATGAGGCGTTAGTTCGAACCCGACCTCTGCAAAACTTTTTAGCAATTAATACATCCTGGGCTCTAAAAAATCTTAAAAAAATCAGAGTGGCATAACTTTGCACCCTCTATCCATTATTGCAATAAGATTTTTTAGGTCAATACTTTATTATGCATGTACAGTATAATCTTTGTGTTAATAATTTAATATATATATTTCCAGGCGGAGCAGCCTGTATATTGGACTGTGAAGGAATGGTGTGAAGGTTTCAAGAGACTGATTGACCACTTGGGACTACAGAAGGTGCACATATTTGGAGCCTCGCTAGGTACGTGACCCTGAGTTGTTGGCCTGGCACATCTGACGTATGACACAGCTCTTTGGTGTAGTGGTTAGTACACTTGGCTCTCGTCCGAGAGGTCCCCGGTTCAAATCTCAAACACGGCAGTCTTTTCACAATTTGGGATGAGTGTGACTGGCTACTAGATGAAAGAGTAGGTAGGAGGAAGGCAGCTTACGGCTGTCTATACTCCGCTGAGATGATTAACACAGCAGAATGTTGTGCAAACAACATGCGTGCCCCGCTAAGAAACGGTACTTAACTGTCCGGCGTGCATACTGGGTATTAGGAGCCCCAGAGAGCACTGTGAACAATGTTGAAAAACAAGTTCCGCCATTGGTAACCAACCCCAACATCTGACGTTTGGTTCTCGCAGGTGGCTTTCTAGCCATGAAGTTCACGGAGCACACTTTGAGCTGCCCCCGCGTGGCCTCCCTCATCCTCTGCAACAGTTTCACAGACACCAGAATCTTCAACTACAACGACACCGCCTCCCTGTGAGTAAAATAAAAAAAGTTAAATAAACCGAACAGCGTAGTGGTTTGATCTCTGTCTATCGCTCGGGAGACCCAGGATCGCTTCCTGCCTTGGCTCAGGTGACTTTTCGTCACTTCAAGCTGAGGTATGGCAGCGAGTTCTGGTAAGTTCCCGAGAGATGGCATGCATGTTCTTCCACTATACTATCTGTATTCGGGAGGTGTTGAAGGTCCTTTCCTTTGGTGCCGCCTGCCTTCGACGGTGGTTTTCTGTGGTTTCCCATCGTCACTCCCAGGCAAATGCCGGGGCAGTTCCTAACACAAGGCCACAGCCGCCTCCTTTCCTATCAATCCTTCCAACTGTTGTTAATACTGTTGTTAAGTTTGAATGCTTAACATCTCAATAGCAGAATATGCTGTATTCTGTAGTGAGCTAACATTGTAATAAACAAATAAAGTAATAAATAAAGTTAATGTTTGTATAGAAATGTCCGCTACCTGAAACTTCACTGTAAGCCTCTTTTCATAGTTCAACAATTGAAATATCACCACCGGAAGAAGTCGGAAGTGCTAATTAAATTTCTAGTTTAATTTTGATCTTAAAATTTTGCAGAGAGATTTATGTAAGAAATTTTAACCTATCCGGTATTTATTGTTAATAAACAAAGAATGTTTGCTGCAGGTTCTGGATGTTGCCTGCCCTGGTGCTCAAACGAATGGTCATGGGCAACTTTGCGTCTGCATACACAGACTCGGGAATCGCAGATTCTGTCGACTTCATGGTGGAAAGGGTGAGTCCATCAGAACTGACAAGAGTGGGAGAGGAGGAGGAAAGGGGGGGGGGGGTATAGAGAGAGACAGGGTGAAATTGGGGAGGGTCGATGGCAGATAGGTAGGTTTTAATGTTTTAAAAATATATCATTTTTATACCTGCTTAAAATTTTTACAAAGCAAATAACTTAACTACAAAAAATGATGGAACTTTGACCCTTATGATCTAATGCAATAAAAGTTGCGTCAAATTTTGTGTAGTTACGTGACTTGCATTCTGAGGCTACAAAATATAAAACTAGGTAACATTTTTTTTTATGAATGAATAATGCTTACAAAGTTGTGTTACTCTTTTATTGCGCAAATTTTCTGGTGTTTGTTTAATGTTTAGACGTGCCTTCTTGAGGCATTAAGATTGCATTCTTTCATTACAGAACACAAAGAAGCCTGGAGACCTTCAATATACTGTATAGTATATATTTTTTTAATAGTTCAGTTCTGTGGTATAGTAGCTACAGCACCTGGCTCTTGTCCGAGAGGTCCCCTGTTCCATTCCTGAATCCGGCAGACTTTTCGTGACTTGGGATGGGTGTGACTGACTACTAAATGATGGAGTTGGTAGGAGGAAGGCAGCTTATGGCTGTCTATACTCCGCTGCCCTGCAGTCTTAAATTGCAGACTGCACAGATCTGGTAGTAGGAGCCCAGAAGAGTGCAGGAAAGGGTCTGGGTATCTGGTAAGCCTCAGCTTGGTCGCAAGATAACTTTTACTAGAAATGTTAAATATCTGGCCAATTAAGGATACAAAATGTACATTTTTATACATAAACTGAGTTTGAATTTAGGATTGACGGTATACTACGCTATTATTACTGTAGTTTTATTATTTACATCACAATGCTATAAGTACAGTATTTTTACACTTTTATTTGTTGTAGCTGGAGAGTCTTGGTCAAGCAGAGCTCGCTTCTCGACTGACTCTCAACTGCATCTCGTGCCACGTTGAGCCACAGAGACTGGCTGGTGTGCGAGTGACCGTGCTTGACGTTTTTGACGAGTACGCACTGTCCAACGCCGTGCGCGAGAACGTCTACAAGAGCTTCCCGTGGGCCAAGCTGGCGCACCTCAAGTCGGGCGGAAACTTCCCCTACTTGAGTCGCAGTGACGAGACCAACCTCCACATCCAGGTGAGTCGTACCGTGGTTACCACAATGCAGAGGTATCAATGTCAGATATCAAAGATTGCAATGGAACATGGTTGTCCTACTAATTTACTCTTATTTTAAAACTACTACAATGATATATTTATGTGTACAAAATTGTGTGGTCAAAATAGGTACTAATCTTATAGAGGGGGATTCAAAAAGACTTATCCGCGAGACTTAGCCGGCGGATAACTTGTCCACGTTCTAGTCTGGATAACCTAAATACTTAGTCGCGCGGACAAGTATAAGGCTGGACAAGGGTTTGGTTAAGTCGGTCTGGACAAAAGTTATTTGGCCAAGCCTGTTGGCTAAAGTCCTGCGGACAACTAACCGCGCGGCTAAGTCTCGTGGACAAATCTCCCACCTGGATAAGGTTTTTAATTACGCCGCCATCTTGGATTACGTGTTAAATACGGTGATAATTGGACCGCCATATATCGTGATTTTATATTATATTACGTAAACATTGTGTTTAAAATTAATGTCATTTCAATCTTATTATTATTGGGGTGACATGGTTTAAAATTTTTGGCGCTTTTAACATTTTTTGTTATATTTCTCTAATTTCCCGTTCTGTGCGAGGCGCTGGTGGCATAATAATAAATTCATCGAGCCTCGCTGAACGACGCTGAATAACCCACGCTTTTTTTTTTTTCAATAAATTTATACCTTATACCTTATTTGGATTAAATAATGGGTTTTTATTATCATATGATAATACTCTATTACAATTAATGACGGTACGTGAAATATCCATTAGAATTGCTTATTTTGACGACATTTGAGGGCTTGAATTCAACCTCCTTGATTTTAGTTCATTTTCTGTTTGCCTCATTTACTTATTTTTAACATACAGGAGTTCATACTCCTTAATTAAATGCTACCAGACTAATTATTAACTTAAAAAGAGCTTTATTTTTAATAACTGTTCGTGTTTAAATATGTAAAAGAATAAAAAATTCGCAGATGAAATATCAGAAAATTACAGATGAATGGTATTATATCATAGAGCTATCATAACTCGTCAAATTAAGCAATTTAACGTTAGATATTTCACTTACCTTTATGAAATGTCATAGAGTAGTATATTCTTGGGCTGGCCTTGTGCAATTATAGACACAAATATCAGGTATTAATCGTCTAATTATTGAAAAATGAGCATAACTAAATGTGTGCCAACAAAGAGGGCGGGGCTTGCTGATGATATAGAAAAGGGGGAGCGGGGGGAGGTAAACATTGAATATAAGCGCTAAATGTTTGAAACTAATTTTCCTATGTCTTATGCAAACTACACAAATTGACATTTAATCAAATTTGAACACAGTTGTTTAATAAATTAGCAATGAATCATCATATATGTAGATCCAATTACCTCCATATTTAACACGTAATCCAAGATGGCGGCGTAATTAAAAACCTTATCCAGGTGGGAGATTTGTCCACGAGACTTAGCCGCGCGGTTAGTTGTCCGCGGGACTTTAGCCAACAGGCTTGGCCAAATGACTTTTGTCCAGACCAACTTATCCAAACCCTTGTCCAGCCTTATACTCTTCCGCGCGGCTAAGTATTTAGGTTATCCAGACTAGAACGTGGACAAGTTATCCGCCGGCTAAGTCTCGCGGAGAAGTCTTTTTGAATCCCCCTCATAGTGCCTTTATTTTTGCTTATTTATTAATTAGACCAAAAAAGGTTTGGCTGGAGGTGATTGCAGAATTTTTGAAGAAAAGACGTGTCAGAAGTACTTTGTGCAATAGTGTAAGAAAGAGGCAAGAGAGTATCATGTGTGTATCTGAAGCAAGTAAAGTATGTAAGAATAGACTTAAGTGGAGGTCTATCTGTAGACGGCCGAGGTAATAATGCTGCTGGCTTACTCCATAAGAGATGTCATGTTATGTATGTTGTATTTAACTTTTTTTAGGATTAAAAAATTTATTTATTTGTTTATTTATTTTCATTTATTCATTAATTTACCTCCCTCCCCCTTTACAAAACACTATTTAAGTAAATACATACGTACATACATAACATGACGCCATGTCCTTTTACGGGGTAAGTCAGCAGCATTATTACCTCGGCCGTTTACAAATTGTCCTCCACAGCACTCAATTCTTGCATACTCCACTTGCTTCAGAAATACTCATAATACTCTTTTTGCCTTCTGCACTGTGTACTTTTAACACTTCTGTTCTTCAAACTTTCTGCAATCACTTCCAACCAAACCTTTTTTGGTCTACCTAATCCTTTCATGTAGTGACCTTTAAACACCTGTTTTGCAATTCATTCATACCCCATTCTCTCAATGTGTCCAAATCAACGTAGTGTACTACGTTCATACTTGTTAATTACGCTTTCTTTCACTCTACACTCATTCATCACCCATGTGTTTCTTACTCTATCCATCCTAGTTTTACCACACATATTCCTTAAGAAGCTTAAGTATAGTTCACTAATTGTTATAATTTATCTTTTACCATTCCACACATTTCAACTACTACATGTACTACTCTTCCTCACGTTGCATTGCCATGTTTGACAAATCTCGTCGTTGCAGATCCACCTGCGTGCATTTGAGGACACCTCCATGTGTGCCTCGGAGTCGTCTTTGCCGAGCGTGGCCGGCCGCGGTGTGCCTTCTGACGCCTCCTCCTCTCTGAGCGTGATTCTCTGCTAGCTGGGCCTCTCTTCCGAAAATATGCAATCAAAATCTCTCTCTTTTTGACTAGTTTGTGACTCTAGTGAAATTATAAGCAAAGAAACATTGAAAGCACTTACTATCTGTGTTTTAAATTAATATTTGTATCATGATTTGCCATTGAAAAAAAGAAGAAAAAATATCATAAAATTGCAATGCAATAATTTATAGTGATTTATGAAGAACTGTTTAACAAATTAAAGCAAAAATTGTTGGTTATTGGTTTCAAATGTTTGAAAGTACGGCCATTTTGTGTAAATTTTAAATTGAGGTTGTAATAATTTAATTTTTAAATATACTTTGAAGTTTTGAAAGCATACTATCTTCATATATTTCATATAGTACTGTATAGAAATTTATAACAGATATAATTTTTCTTATTTTCCTAAATTTTGGTTGTATCAAATTTAATAATGATTTCAATATTTTCCCTACAAGACGTACTGGTGTTTCTTCAAATTTGACAAAATCGGTAAGTTTTATGTTAATTTCTGAGGGGGGAAAAAAAGAACAACTTGTTTCCATCACAGAATCTAGAGAGAGAAAAAGGAGAAACGACTTACATTAATAAAGCGCAGAACTACTTTGAATCAGAAATGAAGAAAGGGAGGGAGGGGGACAATAAAAAGTCAAATTTTCTGATTGGCTGTGACTTTTATTTCAGCTGTGTGAGTCAAAAATTTTGAATTTTGTGATTTTTTAACGAGAGTTTTTTTTTTCTGATTTCAAACAATTCTACAATCTCACAGATCTTAGTTTACGTGTAAATTAAACTAGCCCGACTCTCCATCTTGCATTTTTAATCAATCAGATATGAATGGTGATGCTGAAGCTAAGAGTCTATGGATACAATAAGATCTGTTATACTGTAGACAGTGCTTCATTAAGCTTGTCATCATTTTTTTAAATTAATTTAATATGTATGGAGTTTTTCATTTTTTTCTTGTCAGATTTGACAACACCATCAATATAATAATACTGGTAATGTAACTAAAGATAATATGTACAGTAAATCTATTTTTAATTAAGTGCTACAATTGCAGACGTTGGCTTCTATCTTTTATCATGATTTTAAGTGTCTTGGATATCTTTACTACTTCCATACTGTATTTCTATTTCTGTATAATTATTGATATTGTATAATATGTTTTTGTTTGTATGTATGTATAAACATATTCTTAGTCTTTTAGGGTATTGTTATATTATAATCTATACTGTACACTGTTTTTGTGTTCAATAAATAATTTATAATGAAATCAGTCCTAATTTAACATATCTGGATGCTCAGATGTTTATGAAATTGTTGCTTTCATTTCTAATAAAAGAAACTCAACTAACAATGTTGTGAATTGAAAAAAAATAAATAAATAAATAAATAAAAATAAATACTTATATCGTTAGTGACTTGTTACAATCTGCTCCTACTTGTTTTTGTAAATATTTTTATATTTTTGTACTAAAAAAAGATGTTGAGGTTAATATAAAGTAGGCATGTACTTGTAAATCTTTAATGTTAATACAGTAGGTGAATTATTTATTTATGGTGTATAATATATTTGGGTATAATTTTAAATATGTAAAGTTGTCTTTGTGTATTCTGTAGTGGCTCTTTTCTTTCAGTTGCTACTGCCTGTCTTGCCTGTTAAGTTATTATGATGGCTTTGGTCAGAGTTCAGTCAAATTCAGTGCAACACTAATCATTATACTCTGGAGGCCAAGCTACCTGTCCCATCAAACATGAGTGCCACCAGCCAATGAAATTGCTTAAAATCATGCAATGTTGCCAAATAGTGCAGCACCACCGTTGTTTGGCTCCAGTTGTGAAACGGATGTCACCTTTTTCATTAGCATTGTTAGATGTGACTTTTAGCTTGTGTCTCACTCTGTTTCACTCTGTGTGACTAACTCTGTACTTTGCTGGAGATACAATGAGTGTTAGTGTGAGAGGTTGAAAATTTGATTTGGTCATATCAAACTTTGTTACCCCCCATCCTCAATTCTTGTTTTTTGCCATATATCCATAACCGATGATTACAGTTAACTGTTCAGTCTAATAAACTTAAGACTTCTGTGGGTTGTAGTTGTTATTATCAATGGAGTATCGACCTCAATTTTTTTTATTGCAGAAATGGATAGAGGGTAAAAAGTTATGATACCCTGATTTTTTTCAGATTTTTTAGAGCCCGGGAAGTATTTTTAAAAATTATTGAAAGTTCTTTTTGTGACGTCACGCGGCGGCAAGTCCTATCTTTTTCTTAAGGAGCGGCGTCTCGTAACGTCACAAAAAGAACTTTCAATAATTTTTTAAAAATAGTTTCTGAGCTCTAAAAAATCTGAAAAAAATCAGGGTAGCATAACTTTGCACCCTCTATCCATTTCTGCAATGAAAAAAATTGAGGTTGATACTCCATTATAATAAAATGTTGCAATGTTAATTGCAGTGTAGTTATAACCACAGTGAAGTATCGACCTCAACAATTTTTATTGCAGAAATGGATAGAGGGTGCAAAGTTATATGTTATTCTGATTTTTTTCAGAATTTTTAAAAAGTCCAGGAATTATTTTTAAAAAATTATTGAAAGTGACGCCTCTCTTGATAAAAGGATAGGACCTAAAAGGGGTGTGGGTTCAAACCCGACCTTGGCAAAACTTTTTAGCAATTCCTCCTAGCTTCTAAAAAATCTAAAAAAAATAAAAAAATAAAATAAAGGAGCATAACTTCAAACCCTCTCTTTCTATTTTTGCAATAAAAAATTTTGAGGTCAATACTCAATTCGACACATCATGACTATTTCTCTCTGGTAAGAATGGCGATAAAAACCTTCAGTTTACTGAAAACCTTTCTTATTATATATTCGTTTTTTAATTGATTAAGTTATGGTCATGCTTTAACTAATTGAAAGTAAAAACTTCCTTTTCTTGAATTTTCAGCTTTAGCTAATTAAAAAAAAAATAAATAAATAAATACTCCCCACCCCCTTGTATTTATTATTGAAATGTGCATGCATATATTGCTGAAGTAAGAAGCAATATTTCTCTAAATTAAAAATGTAATCATTTATTGATTTTATCCCTTAATTTATATAGAGCATTTGGAATATAATTTTCAAGTGAAATTTCACCTTCTGTGATTTTTTCCTGTTGAAATTTAAAGGCCTTGATAGTTATTCTTACCCATTACTTTTAAATTCACTTAATTCTACAAATAAAAAAATATTACATAAAAGAATATTTAAATTTTACCAAATCTCTATCTTGCCCGCCCTCCTCAGTTTATGTAATGTTGCAACTTTGATCATTATATATTTGTATCTACATTTTTGTCTTGATTTAAGAAGATGTCTTAATAAAATAAAATATTTAAAACAAACCCAATCCTCTATTTTTATTATATATTATAACACCTAGGGTGTATAGCACCCGGAATAGTCATGGAATTTCAAACCCTGTTGGAAAATCTGGAATAATCATGCACGGAATTTACAAAAAAAAAATGTATATATAATAATAAATAAATAAATAAATAAATAAATAAATAAATAAATAAATAAATAAATAAATAAATAAATAAATAAATAAATAAATAAATAAATAAATAAATAAATAAATAAATAAAATTACCTAGAACTCACACATTTTACAATAGCTCATCAGTTTATATTTTCAACACAAATAAAAAACTGCAATAATATTAAAAAATATTGAAATTTTAACCTCAATTTTTATTTTTTCACCGTCTTTTGCATATTTTTTTTTTTTATTTGATTTTCTAGAACATTAACACAGTGTACATTTGATTGTTTAATTGCCATCAAAATATACCACAATTAAGAAAGATTATCCTATTTAAAAATTAAAGGATTATCACGTTTCGAAGCGAGCTGCGAAGTCTGCCAAGCACGTCTGGAAAAACCTCGGCAAGATCATACCACCATCATCAACATGACCACGGTGCCTCCTGATTTATAACAAACACTGGATAAGCTAGTGACATCACTTCAGAAAGCATACAAGAGAGTAACATCCACTGATTTGAAGAAATGATTTACCAGTCTATATAATGATAAAATAGAACCATTATAAAAAAGGAAAAAGAGGTGTCTGGTTCAATTCTCAAATATGACAGACTTTTCGTGACTTAGTTGGGATGGGTGTGACTGGCTACTAAATGCACAAGAAACTGAAGAGCTTTTCTGAAAAGTGGATATAAGATAGTTTAATCTGCATAGCCTATATATAGCTCTATATACTAATGTAACATGTGAGTCAAAGGAAATTTTGTCAGACAGAATCAAATGAAATAAAATTGAAAATTTTGAGAATATAATCTAAAACTTAATTGCTTATGGTTTGAGCAAAGTCAAGGGGGGTGGGGGGGGGGGGGGGCAGTTTCCTCACAACAGCTCCATTTCCGGTTTCTGATGTCCATAAGGCCAATGTTTTAAACTTCTACCTCAGTTTTCTCAAAACTAATCAGATAGATCCACTTCAAAATCTGTATGCCACTTATTGATGGCAAGTTCAAAGTTCTCTGCAAGTCTTGCTTAATTCAAGGGGGCCCGATTCCGAGATCTCAATCAACTGAGATTCGTCCTTAACAAATTATTGATTGCCAGCCAAAGAAAATTTGTAAATCTTAACATTTCATTGCAATATGTTTCTTTAATAATATAGGTCGATCACATCAAAATCATTAGTACTATAAAGATAAAAGGTCTTTTGAACAAAGTAAATATGATTAATAATAAAGTTGGAAGAAGCAAAAACAGTCATCACCTTTATAATTTTTACTGGGACGTAAATCTTGCCACTAATTCTTTTGGTGCCGATTTACATACTTTTTTGTCACACACTTTACCAAGGGTAGGGGGGGGGAGTCGAAACGATCCAACGACTTGCTATGTAAATTACATGATAAAAGATATCCCTCCCTCCCCCACCAGAAATACATTACTGGGTGGCTAAAAGGCTTACAAATTTTTTCAGAATTCTTGGAGCAATATTTTACACATTTTCCCTGCTTTTTTAAAGATTTGTGGGTTGTATCGACCCCCTACTACCCCCCTTGCCCCCCCCCCTTGGTATTTCTAGGGTTAATATACTGCATTGCTAAATGAAAATATTCGCCATAACTTTATAAATTTTATTTGATGCATAAATCATAATTACACACAAAACTTTCATACAATTTTAGATTTATTCTTGCTAATATTAATTAACATTCAATTCTTGTAATACAACTCAGAAATAAATACATAAATGATACTTTTTCAAGGGGGAAAGACAGCAAGCAACTGTTGGCTTTGACTATCCCTCCAACCCCTTGAAATCACAATGAATAAAAATGCCTGGGAAAAAGTGAGGGTGGTGACAAAAGGGGTGGAAAGGAATTAAGGGTAAGGTAACACGCCCAATGTTAAAAATATTCCCACACTTGAAAATTATGAATAATATATCTTTAAATGTTCTCTACATCCCCTATCAGTAGCTAAAATATCAGGTATGCAAATTCGAGTTAGTTTTTTAGTTATGAATTTTTTAAGCAGACCAACTTAACATGAAGAAATGGAACTTTCATACCTTTCAAAATTCATAACTCAAAAAACTAGCTAGAATTTGTATACCTGATATTTTAGCTACTGATAGAGGATGTAGAGGATAACATTTTAAGATACGTTTCATAATTTTTATGCGTTTTTTTTTTTTTTTTTTTTTTTTAAACATTGGGTGTGTTATCTTACCCTTAACATGTTAGCCACAGTTAGTTTATGTTAGTGTGGAAAGCAAGTTGTTTCCCTCTAGTTTTGTATTTAATAAAAATGTATAGGAAATGGACTACATAGTAAAATATGCTGGTTAGATGCCAAAATTAATCCTTGCTACATTATTAAGCAAAATTAAAGTATTTTTGTATTAATTTCAATGTTTGTTTTAAAATTATAGCAAGACACTAAGTACAGTAATGTATACAGTAGTAGCAAAGAAGCATTTATTATTTACTCACTAAAAACAACATTTTCTTCTGCTACAAAAAAAAGTTTTATTTGGAAAAGTTTTCCATCCACAAATTACAAATGAATGAGATGGAAATTACCTGAACAAAATTAAATGTTGCAAAGAGGTTTCATGACTTAGTAATACAACATAAATCTTTCATGCCTCAAATAATAAATTAAATACAAGTAAAGTAAGTTGTATTTTACAACAGAAACATACTTAAATGAAAGTAACCAAAAACTTAAACAAGCATTAAAGAATTATAAATTTTCGAACAGCAGACATTTATCAGTCACGTGCATTTCATTGTCGTAGCATCTATTTCACAGATCTTAATTTGGTAAAATTTATATAGGTTTTCAATCTCAATTCATTTTTTGGTAACATATGAAAATGAGATATGTAATCAATAAAAATTCTATCAAATTAAAATTCATAAACTTGAAGCTACCATGACAATTTAATTTTTTTAATTTTTAAATACCTGCTTCATTTTTTCCCATTTATTCTTCAATACAGAGGCACACACAATCATTTCCAGGCTAAACTTTGTCTTGAGTGAGGACATGATTGCTAGCACCTGGCTGCAATTTAACAAGTTTTCAGAGTTCCGTCAACACTCTCACTCCCCTGAGGAAGACTACTGTGGGTCCTTGGAGCTTCCCCGCGGACGTCCTCGCTTGGCCTTCGCTGCCTTTGCCTCATCTTCGTCACTAAAATACTCGGCCACGTTGTCTGCGTCCGCCGTCTGAGGAAACGACTGTGACGGACCACTCAGCTGCTTGTAGATGGCCATCGCCTGAAAAAATATTGTTTAAAAATATATTAAATAACATTTTAGTGAATAAGGGATATTATGATGTAAAACAATTTTTCCATAATGAAACTAAAATTATTGAAAAAAATATCCTTAAGGTTACATCATTAAAAAATATACAAAATTATTCATAATATGTTATGCATAATATGTAGGGAACCTCAAGTAATAAACATACTGTATCACTAAGTTTTCGATTATTCATAATTATATAAATACTGTACAAATTTATGTATCTTGAGACGAGACTGATATTTACTTTAGTTCTATTAAAGTTTTTGTTATTTGTTTTAGTATTTATATATTGACAAGACTAATGTTGTACCGTGACAATTTATTGTCACTGTATTGTACTGCCAGTGGTTAAATAAAAATAAAAAACAAATCGCCCAATCACTTCGCTTTTTGTCTAGCAAGTTTTAATACCTGCGTGTATTAATAAAATTGTAATTTTTGATTACATACAGTAAAAACTCGTTATTATGCAAATTTTTGTTAGGTAAAACTAAATTTTGAGTGAAGGAGATTGTAGTCCCGTCAAAAATGATTAACATTCCGAGTGTAGGAAAAACTTGATATAAGGTAAACCTAATTTCCTGGGTCCCTTGACTTACTTGTTAATGTAATAATAAGTTTTTAATATATTTTGATGAAAGACCAGCAAAACTAAGCTATATATGTACTGAATTTCATAATTTTTATGTGAAAACAAAAGTTCATGCTCAAAGGAGAAGAAAACTAAATTTAATAATTCTCTATACAGTAAATTACAGAATAAAACAGAGTCGTTGCAAGATTTCGTGGGGCCCTGTGCGAGCCATTAAAAAAGCGGTGACCACCTAAACAGAGCACAGACCCCTCCTGGGCCCCCTGAAGCATGGGGCCCAGTGCCATTTGCACTACCCTAACGATGGCTATGGTAGAAAAAGAAAATAAATATTGTTTATTTTAAGTAATGTACATCAAATATGCATGTGAAACTACCCAGTATATTTCATTATGAACTGATTATAGAGATCAAAACTAGGAAATGGTTCATAGATGTACAGATACTACTCATTAATCAAAGTTGCTATTGGCTGTTTCAACTAATCACAAAGACATGAGGTCTGTTCGTAAATAATCTACTATTATTGATGAACCTTATGTACACTTCTCGCCTCTGAAAAGTTTTCTTCCGCAGCCTTGTTAATCACCATGCCCGGTAAGAAGAACTCAGAGCATGGTGATTGACAAGGCTGCAGAAGGGAACTTTTCAGAGGCATAGAGTGTACAGAAGGTTCGTCAATAACAATAGATTATTTCTGATGGTGTATTTATGAACAGACCTATGAAGAAGAGCTACATAGACACGAGAGGCTTACCTGCACGACGGAGCCGCTGATGTCACCGGTGTTGCTGGGTAGGATGAGCGTGTTGCTTGACTTGGCGAGGTGACGGAACGCTTCAACGTAACGCTCAGCCACGGCCAAGGACGCAGCCCTGTTACCGTCCTGAAAGAAAAGTGAAGTTGAAATCACACAAAACATCTGGCAACATCAGTATTGCATATCTTAGTTTAAGTGCAGATTCGACTGCGCGTGGCGATCGTCTTTTGCTTTATCCCATCCAGGCATATGGCTAGACAGTCTCGAAGCTAGGCAACATAGAGGGACATTCACAAAGCACTTTAACCCCCACTTTAGCCCCGATTTTTAACCCTGGTGCTAAACATGGTACTAAATCAGGGGCTAACCATGTTAAGCTCATAGTTTAGCACCATGTTTAGCACCAGGGTTAAAAATCGGGGCTAAAGTGGGGGTTAAAGTGCTTTGTGAATGTCCCCCATAGAGTCTACAGGTCTAAGATGTATCTAAGATCTGCTAGACTGTATGTTGAATTTTTTAAGAGAGAGAGTGAAAAAAAAAGCTTAAGTGGCATAGAGTCGTGGTAGCATCTAGTTCATTGAATTTAACTAAATTGCTAAAGTCATTGTTGTATGATACCAGAAAATGGATTGAGATTGGCAATGTATGCAAATTCTACCAAGTTGAGATTAGTGAACTAAAAGCTACCATACCATGAAACTGCATGTCTTATACTGGATCCAGTAATCGTTAACTGAGGTTTAAACAGGTAGCAATTAATTTTTCAGCACAAATATACACCATTAGAATCGTGGACATGGATGTTTAGAATGCTTTTGGCATATTTACTTACATGGCGATAAACAAATAAATTAATTGTGAGCCAAAGAAAACTCAGTTTACCATTTTTCCAGCCCTTACCATTACCCCCCTGTGACTGTATGTATGTAAGAATAGACTACAGTGGAGGTCTATATGTGGACGGCCGAGGTAATAATGCTGCTGGCTTACCCCGTAAGGGATATGATGTCATGTTATGTATGTATGTCAAATGATTCAAACATTCTGAAAATGTTGCTTTATATGAGCCGAAATCACACAAGACATCTGGAAGCTATGGCAAATTTTTAGAGGGTGGGAAAAAAAAATCTAGTAGCATAATATATGTCTTGTACAAAACTACCGGTAGTGAGCCAGTATGTTAAAACAGTGCTAATGGTTCTCCCACTACTTTATTTATGAATAGCTCTGTTCATGGTCATTGCTAATGGATATGAACAAGACAAAAACAACTCTAGTAACGAGAAATATTGTACCAGTACTTAATGGTAGCAAAATTCTTAGTGCATATATAAATCATAATTTGTAAGTTGTTCAAACAAAATATGTATCATTACTGTAATCAATTGGTCAGGGGTAAGAAAAGGCATCATTGCCTTACCCTCGCCATTAAGTCGAATATATAAATGAATACAGTAAATTAAATAATGACAACATTGGATTATAAAACATAATCACATTCTGTTTTCTCTTAGCATGATGGGAATCTCCATAGTTTTGATTGGTTAAAAAAAGCAACCTGATAATAATTCAAATTCGTTTAGCTTTCTCCCAAATTGACAGCTTCTCATAACATTCATAGCATATTGTATGAAATTTAGGACAGGAAATTTATTAATGTATTGACTTCGGGTCTGTGGACCAAGCATTCATTGCATGTAAATTGAAGGGTTTTTTCCTTTGTTTGTTTGCTTTTTTTTTTTTTTTTTTGGGTGCATATTTGTTCAAGTTTAAGTGAATACTATATATTGGAAGGAATCCTTTCTTTATTGGCTTACTAGAAGTAAAATGGCTTCATAGCCAACACATGGGCATAAGAAAAGAAGAAGAATATATATTGGGATTAAATATGGGAGAGCATGCTTCAGGGTAGGAATGAGATGGGAATGTGTACAATGAATCTTCAGTTAGCTCTGTCAATCTAGGCCAGGCATGGACTAGTGATACCATAATGTTGACAATGATTCTGGTGGTAATAGCTGAACTACGTCCGTGCATTAATGACCCATTACATGATTCAACATTGTAAAGTCATGAAAATGCTCTGAAAGTAGCCACAGCATAATTTTACAGAATTAACAACACCATAATTAGTTATCCCATACCTTCAGATAAATATTAAAAAATATTTTAACTTTATAAGCGATTTCTTTCATATAAATTTTGTCATTTTTGTAATTCTCCTTATGTTATAGATATTGCCGTATCCTTGATGCAAAGAGTTAAAATTTCTGTATGCAATGCCATCTATCTTTTATGTACCTCTGAAGCAAGAGACTTGGCCACCATGTTGAGTCCCTTGGCGCGGGCCTCTGCCAGTGCCAGGATGCCGGCAGACTCTCCTGTGGCTCGGTTGATCTGCTCCTGCTTCTCCGCCTCAGAGGCGAGGATGCGCGCCTGACGTTTGCCCTCCGCCACGTTGATCTCCGCGGCCCGCACACCCTCAGATTCTAAGATGGCCGCCCGCTTGCGTCGCTCAGCCTCCACCTGCATCTGCATGGCCTCCTTGACACGAGGGGGCAGCTCGATATCACCTGCACGAGATTGAAATATTTTATTTATTTATTCACATTAAAAATATCAGTTGATACATTGTGACTACATACTAAACATTTAATAAATTGGAAATAGCTGTAAAAACAAAAAAAGATTAGTAATATAATTATAGACAAACATTCAAAATATTACAAAATAACAATATTCAATTATTAAAATATATATAAAATTTGATGAAGCGTTTTCTTGAGTTATGTCAAGTGTGTTACAAATGTGGGAGAGTACCAGAAGATTGGAAGTGTGCTGTAATTGTTCCATTTTACAAGGGAAAGGGAGATAAGTATGAATGTAAAAATCATAGAGGAATTAGTTTACTAAGTATACCAGGAAAAGTGTATGGTAGGTGGGTGATTGGGAGAGTGCAAAGAGTTACACAGGAAAAGATCTGGGAGGTGCAGTGTGGTTTCATGCCGGGCAGAGGCTGCACAGACCAGCTCTTTACTGTGCAATAGTTGATTGAAAAACATTTGGCTGTTGATAAAAAGTTGTCTGTCGCATTTGTAGATTTAGAAAAGGCGTATGATAAGGTGAATAGAAGTATGCTGTGGAAAGTGCTGTCCGAGTATGGTGTAAATGATGAATTGCTGAATGCAATAAAATCTATGTATGAAGGTAGCAAAGCGTGTGTGAGGGTGAATGGTGGTTTGAGCGAATGGTTTGAAGTGAAGCGAGGAGTGAGACAGGGTTGTGTGATGTCGCCATGGCTGTTTAATGTGTTTATGGATAAGTGTGTAAGATTAGCTGGTATAGGCGAAAATGGAATTAGTGTGGGTACGATAATGTTATGGTTGCTGTTGTATGCGGATGATGCATTGGTGTTAGCTGATAGTGAAGATGATTTGCAAAGAAGGTTAAACCGTTTGGAAGTGAGTACTAGTCGTATGGATTTGAAAATCAATGTGAGCAAGACAAAAGTAATGGTGTTTGGTAGTACAGATAGCAACGAGGCAAAAGGAATTGACCTAAAAGGAGAACAGCTGGAACGAGTGAAAGAATTTGTATATTTGGGAAGATTGTTTCGGGAGGACGGAAGTGTAGATGGAGAGATTGATAGGAGAGTAAGTGCTGGCAGGAGGATTGTGGGTAGTATGGCAGGGTTGTGTCACACTGAGCTGTTGTCTAATACGGCTAAGCTAGCTGTGTATAACTCTGTCCTAATACCAACTTTGATGTATGGATCTGAAGTATGGGTGTGTCAAACAAAGCATAGAAGTGAGTTGAATGATGTTGGTATGAGTTTTTTAAGGAATATGTGTGGTAAAACTAGGATGGATAGAGTGAGAAACACATGGGTATTGAATGAGTGTGGAGTGAAAGAAAGCGTAATTGACAAGTATGAACGAAGTACACTACGTTGGTTTGGACATGTTGAGAGAATGGGTGATGAACAAATTGCAAAACAGGTGTTTAAAGGTAGTGTACAAGGCATGAAAGGATTAGGTAGACCTAAAAAGGTTTGGTTGGATGTGATTGCAGAATGTTTGAAGAACAGAAGTGTTAAAAGTACACAGTGCAAATAGAGAGTGCAGAAGGCAAAAGAGTGTTATGAGTATTTCTGAAGCAAGTGGAGTATGCAAGAATCGAGTGCTTTGGAGGGCAATTTGTAGACGGCCGAGGTAATAATGCTGCTGGCTTACCCCGTAAAGGGATATGGCGTCATGTTGTGTATGTATTATAAAATTTCAAATTATTACTGACGTTTTTCGTTTTGCATGAGCTTTAGGCCGGTCGCAGACAAAATCGCATGATTTTGCAGCGTATGATAAAAAAAAATAAGAGCCTTTGCGATCAGCTGTGCGCGCGCACACAGCTTCGTATCGTATGCTGTCGTATGATAAGAAATTTTAGAACCGGTTCTAAATGAGAAACGTACGATCGTAAGCTTATGATCGTAGAAATAGCGAAATCATGCGATCCTGTCTGCGACCGGCCTAATGGAGTAATAATTTTTTTTAATCAGGTAGGAAAACAATTATTTCTTAAAAACAGGTATACTTTCAATAATTTTTATAAAATCTGGAAGTCTATTATACAACACTGAGCTCAGATAAAAATTGTATCTTTTAGTTTGTTCATAACTTCCAAACTTTTTATGTAATAGATTAGACTGTCTAGTATTGTGTGTTGAACGATATCATCTGCACAAGACTGACTTGAAATATAATGAACAATGAAAGTGAACACTTTACTTAATAAAAAGGTTAACATCAATAGCTCAACTGTTCATCTCTCCTTCTTCTGTCAAGCAAGCAAGGCATGTCAGCAGTGACATCAAAGGATGTAACATTTTTGACTAATGCAGAGGCGATAATGTGAACGAGGAGGGAAGTATAGTTGAAATGCTAAACTTTTTATTTATTATTTAAGGATGACTCTCAGTAGATTGATATCTCACAATCGTACCGCCTGAATGCAACAAGACTTGCAGGGGACTTAAAACTCACCATCAATAGGTGGCATACAAATTTTGAAGCGAATCTGTCTTATCAGTTTTGTGAAAACTGAGGTACAAGTTTAACATTGGCCTTATGGACAGAAACCGGAAATGGAGCTGTTATGAGAAAACTGCCAGATTAAATTTGCTCAAACCATAAAACTAAGTTTTAGAACATTCTTGATTTTTTAAAATTTATTTTATTCGATTCTGTATTTGAAAAATATTCTTTGACTCCAGCAGTAACTGAGATAAATCGTTAAGAGGAAGAACTAGAAGCTTTCACAAGGATTTATTGACTCTGATTTTAATTAAAATTTTAAATTCATACTCAATACCATACTGCAGTAAAGCAGATATTTGCAAAAGCCTTGAAGAGAAATTTTCAATATAACATACTGCATATATTTTATTAGTATTAAACTTTCTACATTTTGAAGTTTCAAGACTTACGGATCTCATATCGCAGACAGGCAATCCCCCACTCTGCCGACGCCTTGTTGATGGACTCTACGATAGATACGTTGAGAGATTCACGCTCACGGAAGATTTTATCCAGAGACAACTTTCCGAGCTCAGACCTGAACAGAAAAATATGTTAACCCAAACTTCCCAATACAATAAATTATTTATAAACAAAAAATTGTTGGTAATGTCTGTCCAGTGAAAAACATGGGACATTTGTTGATTTACATGGTACTTCTAAGAAATTAAAATAAAATCATCGAGTGTTGAGTAGGCATTATGTTCTCTGCTCTGGTTGTTAAATGCTCTCGAGCTTTAGCTCATTGAGGTATAAATGTCTTTTTGTATAAATGAAATGTATCATGTTTATTTAAAATGAAAAAAAAAAAAAAAAAAAAAAAATCAGGTACTAATGCATACACAGTAAAAAATTGTTATTACGTAAAGTCAAGGGACCCAGAAAATTATGTTTACCTTACATCAAGTATTACTTTAAATAAAGTTTTTCCTATACCTGCAATGCTAATTATTTTTGACAGGACTGCAATCTCATTTATTCAAAATCGAATTTTACCTAAACACAAGTTGTGTAACAATGAATTTTTACTGTATACCGTCCCACGTTTAACAATGAAAAAGACTCCTTTAGACAGACATTATAAACAATGGTTTGTTACAACCATTAAGAGTAGAAGACTTCATGTTAAACACACAAGAGTGAGGTTAATTATATACGAACCTCATTGTAGTCTGAGCAAGTTGAGTGATGGAGAATTCTGGATCTTCAACTCCGTAACTTGCTTTGAACGGATCTATCACTCTAAGAAACAGAACGCCATCCAAGCTGAGGGTAACATTGTCTGCAAAGAAAGAGATGTGAAAAACGTCACTAAATGAGCACGAATCTTTCAAAGATTCTGTTTAACAGAGTTATACAAGCAAGTAATAAAGCATGGGGAGATCTCATATTTAAATCAGCCACAACTCATACTTATAATAGATTCACGTACCCTGCTAAATTAAGACTAGACACTGGTCATTACTATCTTGGATGCTACCAGAAGAAATTTAAAATCCAGGATAGTGATATTTGTAAATAATGTAAAAATGAACCTCAAGACAGAGGGCAACAGACGCCTGACTCTATCAGATATTTGTCTGTCCCCGCTTAGATAAGCTGAGTTTACGTCTAGCTAGACTGCCGTGAGAGAGGTTTCGGTAAAAGGGATATGTTCAGAGATAAGGAAAACCAGTAGTGCCATCTGTGCTTATGTACTGGACCCTAATAATACAAAGCAATATTTGGAGGGAATGAAGCGAGCTCAAAAATTCCATAGGGTCACAATAAATAATAAATATATACAGGAGGGAGGGAGGGTAAATAGTTAGTACGTACATGAAAACATTATCAGGTGATAATAATTCGGATAATAGGTGATGATAATTCAGTAATATTGTAGCTACATTTTTCTGATAAAAATATAATTAAATCAGCAATAGAGGCTTCAAGTGAGTGTGCCTGGCGATACTCATTTGTGTCACTAACTTCGCTAAGGTCCATATCTTGCTCTTGAAAATGAAGCAAAGTGTTTTTCCAACTTCTCATGGTTATAAATGACATAAAAATCTAAATTTTGCATTATCCACTATATTTTTCAGTTTGGACTGAAGTTTCATAAAGGAAATTGAATCCCTAAAAAATCTTCTCCGTAGAATTCACGTAGTTTTTTTTACATAGGTTTAGATAGGACAGTGGGAACACCGAAAAATCAGCTGACTTGAAGTCTCTATTGGTTTATTTGTTATGATTATGTAACGTCTCACTTGTTATGTAACTGGTTGAAACCTTACCTGCTGTGATTGCACTTTGCTGTGGAATGTCAATTGCTATTTCCTTTAATGACTGAACGTATTTAACTCTATCAACAATGGGAATCAGAAAGTTGAGACCTGGCTGTAAGTTCCTATGAAATTTGCCGAATCTTTCCACAATCCATGCCTGAAAAAGAACACAATTTCTGAGTTAAAATACATTTATACAGTACAGTATCAACAACAGATTACCGGTAGACTAGACTGCACCTGATAAGCTGACTGTCACCAGTCCTGTCTGCCTATGTATAATATTCAAAATGGCCGATCGGCACCGTCTAGTCTACCGGTAATCTAAGATTTTTTATACTGCAGGTGTTATAGAAAATTTAAGAGATTAATACAAAGCTGTTTATTTATTCAATGTCTTGTTCTTTAAAATTGCAATGCAAAGGTAGCTATAGGAAAATTCACCTTTTGCTTCTTGTTTGGAATAAAGCAAATAATCTAGCGATTTCCTTCTCTTATATATACTGTAGCTTCATTGCAGTGTGTAAAAAGAGAACACTATCATAAGTTCTATATAGAGCTTGATTCTACATAAGCTAATGAACTGAACGAAAAACAAAAATTGTACTGCAAGTATGCATACAGTATGTGCATAACTTCATATTTTCTGCTTGCATGATGAATATGTAGGTGCAGTGTATTTGTATCATGTATAATACTGTATCTATGCAGGAATCGAGAACCTTTAGTTTGAGATTCCACCAGTAGAGTGAGCTATCTAACCTGTAAACCAATAAATAAATAACTTCAGTCAAGTCGTGCTGTTTGAATAGTAAACATGTCTGTGATTTGACTCCACTTATTCCTATAGAAGTTCTATACATGTGGATTGGGAGGATAGGCGAGAAGTTGGGGGCTCGGAGAGTCAGAGGTTGATTGCAAAAGTTTTAAATAGAGATTTAGTGCAGGTGGTTGAGGAATATACACGAGAGCATGTGACTGGTACCAGAAATATTCTGGATGTAGTTTTCGTTCGGCCAGCTGAAATGTGGATAGATACGCAGGTGGTTAAGGGAATTAGTGATCACAGGATTCCCATTGTTGATTTTGTTGTTGGAAAATCAGTTCAGTCTGAGAATGTTAAAAAGAAGATATGGTTTTATGGGAAGGCTGATGTTGATCATTTGGAGAGTGAGTTAAGTGATAGATTGATGGTTGGAAAGCGGTTGGGGCTGATGTAAATGAATTATGGAATTCCTGTGTCGACATATGTTGTGAATTAAGGGAAAGTTGTGTTCCATCTAAATTGGTGGCAAGTGAAGTGGATCCGCTACAGTATAATAAGGAGGTTAGATGTAGGAAGCGACGTTTGCGCAGGGTGTATGGGCGTTACAGGAGAGGGGAGGTGCGAAAGAGTGCGGTCGTTGAAGCAGAAATGCAGTTAAATACTGCAAAGAAGGTAGCAGAGGACAATTTTATGCGGAAAATGTTTGATGAAAAGGATGTGGTGGGAAGCAGGCGACGTATGTTTCATCATATTAAGAGATTGAGAATGGCAGGCAATGAAATGCCTGTGTTGAAGGATGACTTGGGTACTTATGTTACGGAGGTGGAGAAGGCTAATGCATGTGCACGGCAGTATCAGTCTGTTTTTCAGGATACTGTAAATCGTGGGGCTGGAAGTGATGATTTTCAAGCGGCAGGGGTGGAGCAGGGAGTTGAGGGTGAGAGACGGGCTAGTACAAATCGAGGTAGGAAGTTTAGGGTGAGATTTAAGGATGTGAGGAGAGCTTTGATGTCTTTGGTGAAGGGCAAGGCGTCAGGTCCGGATAATATTTCATGTTCATTTTTTAAATTAAATGTTGGTTTACATTGCAGGTATCTGGTTCATTTATTTAGGGTCATTTTAGCAGCAGGTAAGATACCTGATGGTTGGCGGGAGGCTTGGGTTATTCCAATACATAAGGGGGGTTCAAAATGTGATGCCAAGAATTATAGGCCAGTTAGTTTGACCTCAGTGGTGTCAAAGGTGATGGAGAAGGTTGTAGTGAAATTTGTCATGCAGGAGTTGGAGGAATCAAGTTTCTTTGGAGGACAGCAGCATGGTTTTCGTAAGCATTTTTCTTGTGAAACACAGTTAGCTGGGTTAGTGCAGGAGTTGTCTGATGTGTTGGATGCTGGGGGAGAGATGCATGCGATTTTTCTGGATTTTGAAAAAGCTTTTGATAAGGTGCCTCATAGGGAGTTGGTAAATAAGTTTCGGCACTGTGTTGGAGATGAGGCGTTGATGTCGCTGATTGAGGATTTTCTAAGGGATAGGGTGCAGAGAGTTAGGGTTGGAGCTGCGTTTTCAGACCATGTTAGAGTATCGTCAGGGGTTCCCCAGGGCAGTGTCTTGGGTCCTTTATTATTTCTGATTTATATAGAGGATTTGCCAAGAGCAGTGAAGTCGAAGGTGAGACTGTTTGCAGATGACAGTGTTGTGTACAGGAAGGTGGAAAGTGAGGATGACGTTGTTGAACTTCAGCAGGATCTTGATATTTTGCAAGGGTGGGTTGATGATAATGGGATGAAGTTGAATGTGGCGAAGTGTTGTGTGGTTGTGTTTGGCAGGAAAAGGACAAGGAGGGTGTTGCAGTATATATTGGGGGGTGAAGTTTTGAAAGAAGTTGAGAATTACAAGTATTTGGGTGTGGTGTTGCACAGAAAATTGATGTGGAATGAACATATTAAGTATGTACTTAACTACTTCTAAGAGTAGAAAGTTCTTGGAGTTTGTTATGAGAAATCTGAAGGGAGCTAGTATGTTCGTGAGAGATAGCGCTTATAGAGCCATGGTGAGACCGATGCTTGAGTATGGATGCAGTGTTTGGGATCCATATAGGAGTGTTGGGGTGAATGAGTTGGAGAAGGTGCAGAGAAGAGCAGCGAGAAGAGTTATGGGGTGTATGGGAAGATGGAAGTTGGTGGGAGATGGAAAGGAGGTCAGAAAAGAGTTTGAGAGTGTAACTGCGATGATTGATAAGTTAGGGTGGGAGTTGCTGGAGGAGAGAAGGAGAAATTGTAGACTTGGTGTTATGTATAAAATAACAAGAAATAGTGAGGGTTGGAGGGAGTTGAGCTCTCGTATTAAGAGAGGTGTTTACATTGGAAGGAGTGATCACAGTTGGAAGTTGGATTTTGTCGGCAGTAGAAGTGATGTGGGAAAATATTCCTTCATTAACAGGACTGTAAGAGAGTGGAATTTGCTGAAGGCAGAAGTTGTTGAAGCGGAGAGTTATGGGTTGTTTAAGAGGGTTTTGAGACAAGCAAACCCTTCGCGAGCCACCGTGGCGTAGCCACATTTGCCGCGTTAATTTTATTATTATTACAGTAGGTGCTGTGAGATATATTACATAATAGCATTAAGTTATTGTTATTAGTCTGTGAGATAAATCTATTGCAGAGAGAAGATTGTGAGATCTGTGAGAGTAGTGAGCTTTGAGAGTCATTAACAGTGAGAGACTAGTTAGTTAAAGCGAGTAGCTAACAAGTGAGAATACGTGTACCAGTACAGACACGTCAGTAGGATGATGCAATATGCATACAGTATGCATTTCAAAGTTATTTTGGTGGAGGTGGCTACAGTCCCTGTAACAGGGATCCAAATTCTAAAAATTCGGCTCCATGTATTGAAACTGTATTTTGGTAGTTTGGACATTATCATGGTACAGTACTGTATGCATATACAAATTCAAAATATGAGAATCACGAAAGGTAATAACATAATATATGCATACAGTATCTTAGTACTTGTAATAGACCATAGACAATACAACAAAATATTGCAAACTATGCGTCGGAGTAAAAAAGTGTTGCTGCATGTATGCATATGAACAAGGGCAGACCTTGCAGAAAGGCTGAAAACCCCGACTACTGTACATACAGTAAAAATGAAAAATACCTCTTGTTGTGGAACAAACATGATTCCAACATTGATTGGTGCGTAAGCTTTCCACCGAATTTGCACACCGGCCGTGCGAAGCCTCACTATCTGGTTTTGTCGACCAAGAAATCCTAGCCCAGCAGGGAAAGCGATTGCTCCATGCCTGGCAACTCGGCCACCCACCTGCAAATTGAGCATAATTGTGGCTAAAAATATATTGAAACGTAAGAATAAACATTCAATATTGATTTATTAATGCTTTCATTACATAATTAACGGTATTTTATTAAAGATCTTACCTTGGAGCCAGAAAGAACAGACATGCCCGGTTTGTTTTGATTTTTCACGTGTTTTTCGCCTTGCAAACTTCAATTGTTTTTTTCGAGCGCAGCTGCCGCGGCTGCCGCCAGCTGCGCAGCAATTTGAATGCAAGGATCAAAAGGATCTTGGGTATTATACAAGGGGGGGCGACTTTCTAGCTTCCTAATGTTATAGTGTGTTGGTCAATTTCAAGAGTTGCATTTCTGTGTGACGACACAGACGCCCTGGCTCTTATAGCCTCCTGATTCGCTCTCTGTGATCACGAGTTACGCCCCTAGCAGACAAATGTGACAAAATTTTCCACCGATATATGCGCATGCGCGGATAAACGCGGTAAACGCTCTATTGCAATCAAATGAGGTGAGATCGAAGTTGTACTAACTTTTTCAGATCTTTAATTTATTCACAGAGAGACAGAGAAAACCTCAGAAAACTCTGCATGAGAGCTGAGAGTATATATTATATTATTTATAATCTTACTGTTAGATATTCACATACGCAAAATCAAAATACGAAACTTGAGCCGACAAATATTACAATATTAATATTATACTATTAATAATATTTTAATAATTATAATATTAATTATAATCTATTACAATTATTAAACTATATATACTGTGTTTTACTGCGTCTTTTGACTAAAATATAATATAGATCGAGTTTCTAGAGATAGAAGTGCTATGCAATATGTCGATCAATATCATAATACACAGTATATTTTTTATTATATTTGCCAAACTTAATTATAAATTAAATTTTTTGTATTTTGTCAGACGTGAATCATCTTGTAATGAACAATGAGTACCATATATATGCACTAATATGCAGTATAATACCGTCGTTCGAAATAAATTTTTCATATATATTTTATTCTACGAGGATATTTTATTAAAAAAAATTATTTTTCGCTGCAAATTACGCACTTTAAGGTAGAGATAATATGGATCAGCTGGCCCAATGCTAAAAAAATCCTATTCATAAAAATTATGAAAAAAATTTAAAATGTTCTCCTCTACATCCCCTATCAGTAGGTAAAATATCAGGTATACAAAAACGAGCTAGTTTTCTAGTTATTAATTTTTAAAGTTGACTAATTTAACATAGAGAAATGGAACTTCCATGTTAAATTAGTCAACTTTAAAAATTAATAACTAAAAAACTAGCTCGTTTTTGTATACCTGATATTTTACCTACTGATAAAGTATGTTAATTAAGGAGAACATTATAAATTTTTTTCATAATTTTTATGAATGGGATTTTTTTAGCATTGGGCCAGCTGATCCATATTATCTCTACCTTAATATTAAGTAAAATTTCCCGTCTTAATTATTTTAAATATTAGTATTTTCATATAATATTTTAAATAATATTAACTAAATTTGTATATTTTTAAAATCAGTATATAATAATGAACAGCACATATTATGATTTTAATGAAAACATTTTTTGACTAAAGGGTCCTTTCAAAGTCCCCCGGGGATGTTCAAGGGAAAGCCGTGTTGCATCCCCAGGGGATGTTCTGAGAGACTAGTTTCATAAAAATATTAAAAAACTTAGAAATTTATTTTCGAAGTGTAGCTAAAACCTTTTTTAGAACACGGAAAACATGTTTAAATAAGTTAAAGGGTTTTGAAAATTAGCACGTAAAACGTTCAGGGATGTTGGGGGATCTTGCGGGGATGTTCGCAAGGTCCCCGGGATGTCCATGTGGTCACTGGGCAGCTTCGCATGGTAGCGTATGGTATGACATCGTAAAAGTTTCTCATTTAGAACCGGTTCTAAATTTTTATCATACGAAGTCATACACATTACGAAATCATACGCGATGCTGTCTGCGAGCAGCCTAACCACCTATACCGGAGAATTCAAGCATTACAGTTTAATTGCATCTATAATAAGCTCATTATATAACCACAAATTCTCTTTAAATTAATTACTAAGAAGTTGTAGAAGTAATTAAGCGTGTCATAGTGTATCCACGCGCGCTTACAACGGTCTCATCATATCTGTGATATCCCCGAGATATCAGTGATATCTCATATATCATACACTGTAAGAAATATTTGTAAGTTTTTGTAAAATTTAGCGTATAATGTAACTTTATACCTTTTTTAACGTTTTCGTCATTTTTTCATTAAAAATTGCAAATTTGTTAATCAATTTGTAAAATCATTGAGCAAAAGGTTAAAATAATCCACTTATACAAAATGTTATATATTTTTTGTACAAAAATTTAATTTAAAATTTTTCCATCGGGAAATGTTTTCAAAGAATTCATAAGAAAATGTAAAATTATTGTACATGAATATAATGTTACTTTAAAAAAAGTAAAAAGCATATAAGACCTATAAAGATGCCAATTTTAGTGCTCGAATTCTTTAAATCAATAATTAAGTATTATATCTTATATTTATTTATATCTATAATATATATCTAGATATTTTATATCTAATATATATATTTTGATTAGTGACTTAATTTTATCGCGTTTATGTATAATTTTCTGTAAGCAAAATGCAATGATTATCACTGCAGCTTGCAGAAAAACACAAAAAGTAATTGGTCCGCGAGTCGATATCAGTTTTAGAGTGCAAAAATTTTAATCTTATTTACAATAATACAATTGGCCGGTTCATCTACTCTTCTCATTTTAAGGTATTTTTATTTAGAAAACAGACATTTTTGTTTTTCGTTTTATGAAATACGTTTTTAATTTGATAATTATAACGCGCGTACAGTGTTTTGTCGGAAAAAAAAAGTCGTCCTTATACAAATTCTATGTTGCCTCTCCAAGTGAATTAATCAAAACTGCTGCTAGGTTATGGCTCTAAAACTCTAAATATACTTTTAATTAAAATTAATTATAGTTCGGTGTGTGTTAGACCGATTGACTATAATATATTATATATTTATGAAGCGGGGGAAAAAAATGTTTACTTTAACAGAATCTGTTTGCGAGCCGTTCTCAGTAACAGATTATAAATCCAACGTTCAATACTGCTATATATATATATATTCCATGCCATGGACGTAAGAATGATTTTTTTCTGGTAGTCTGGTAGATTCCCAAACTTGACATTATTATTATAGTAATATTATATTAAACATTAATTAAAATACGTAGATACTGAAAATTTGATCAATTATTTTTTCCTTTAATTTATTGATTTGAGAAAAAATAAATAACGTGAATTTTATAATAATAATTAATGCAGTTACCAATAAAAGCCGAATTCGGGCAAAAGTAGAAAATAATAAGAAAAACTAGTTTTATAAGCATGGCATCGGGTTATAAGCAAAACCTGAAATAATGTAATATTTCGGGGATTTGCTCAATTAAAGCTCGATGCTCAAAACTATTTTAAATGCCTTAAGTCGAAATGAGCAAACTGCCGATGAGGACTTTAATTTCGGCTTTTGCTCATTTCCATCTGAACAAAACTATAGTTCTGCGAATTGCGGTTTGACTAAAGAACCCGAAATGAGATTTTATTTCGGCTTTTGAGCAAAATTTAAACAAAAATTGTTCTGCGCATTTCCCACAGCTAAATTTATTTAAAATATTGATTATACATGTTAATTTCATGTGGTACAACACATGCTTCATTCTAACTAGTATCAAGGACTGTACATAATCCTTGAAATAGTATGACATTGTATATATATATATTGTGTTTTTTTTTTTACCATAATTTTCATATGGCTTATTATTTATTTAATTTATTATATTCTTTACGGTTTCTACTTTTTTTAAAGTAATTAACGTATATCATATTAAATAATATTTCTCATCATTTATTTAGTAAAGATGTCCTGAAATTACAATCTGTGATCATGATACATTATATAAATCAGAATATATTACTCATGTATACTCGATTATTCTTGAATTATCGAAAGAAGTTTATATTGTTTATTTTAATTTTTCTTTTTATAGCTAATTAAGCTATACTATACATATCTCTAAAGATTGAGGTTTAGGTTAAAGGAACATAACAAAATACAGTATTCAAATGTGCATAAAAAGGTGATCGTTATTATTTTTTTTTGTGTAATTAACCTATTATATATAGTATAAACTGTTTTATATATATATATATATATAGTATCAAAACCATGCAGTGCGCAAAATAATATAATTTTATTTACAGTAAAATAATTGCGAGTCAATAAAGTCATGCATCAGAGATGTCACTTTTGTTAATTGTTAATCAAGATATAAAAAATAACATTATATATTTATGTTTATATTGATATATAATTATATAATAATGGATGTGTGCCGTAGTGCGCTTGACCGGGTCTTGTCAGATCACCGAAGTCAGCAACGCCGAGCGTGGTATGGTTATAGTTGGATGGGTGACCATTTTCAACAAAAAACACGTTGTCCACCCAGGGGTAAATCGTTGCGCTTTTCCACAATGTGATTCCCCTGGCTTTGGACCATTGCACTTCAATCAGGCTCACTGACAAAAGCTGTAGCGTCCATCCTGACTGAGGTTTCCACGTTTCCTTCAGTCGCATATGCAGGCAAATGTCGGGATGGATTGCAAGGCCGTGGCCGCCCCCGTTCTGACAGCAATGCCTCCCCAGCATCAGTTGAAGTTTAATTGCCATCGGCATGCATGGAACTCATCAAATATTTAATATGTGTACTGAATATAATTAATACATATACATGTATGGTGATAATATGTTCGTTGATTTGCATCTGAATGCTGGATTTTTGCAATTATAATTATTTCATATCTTTTAAATAAAATAATGTAGTTGAAAAAAATACGTTAAATTGTTGCAGTCATCAATTTTGCTGCAGAGGTTAACATAAATTATTATATATATGTATTCACAATAAGTTATATAATTGCAGGGTATCTTTGCAAAAATAATGAGAATTTAAAGTAGAGTGAGCGATTGCATTTTTTTTTTAATATTTTATTTTCTAAAAATAGTTTAAGCTGCCCTCTATTGAGAAATGAAAACCAAAAAATTTCATCTCAAATAGTTTCACCACAAATATTCCCAAAATTGGTGTTTCGGAGGCCTTTAACGTGCAGCCTTATAGAACATAAAACCGCGTTCTACTCCAACATTTTCTGAACTATGGTACCATTTAAAAAATACTTACGTAATCTATGATGAATTCTTTAAATGGATTTTTAAATAAAAAAAACAATTTACGGAGCCATTTTTTCAGGAAAAAATCTTTAAGTTTTTGCGGGTTAATTCCCATAATTAAGGATTTTCATGATTTTTATCCAAGAAAATGACCCCGTATTTTTTTTTTAATTGAAAATTCATTAAAGAATTCATCATAGATTACGTAAGTATTTTTTAAATGGTACCATAGTTCAGAAAATGTTGGAGTAAAACGCGGTTTTATGTTCCATAAGGCTGCACGTTAAAGGCCTCCGAAACACCAACTTTGGGAATTTTTTGTGGTGAAACTATTTGAGATGGAATAATTTTTTGGTTTTCATTTCTCAATATTATAGAGGGCAGCCTAAACTATTTTTAAAAAATAAAATAATAAAAAAAAAATTAACTCGCTCACTCTACTTTAAGTAATAAAGTAAAAAAATTATGGTATATATGTAACATATTTATTATATAAATAAACAATTAAAGTACACCCCAAGTATACTATCGATATAAATATATATACATTATTAAGTCTGTGGCACGATGTACCTCAAATTAATAATAATTTTTTGAAATACCGCGATGCGCAGAAATAGAGTTTAATAATAATTATGTTCAGATGGAAATGAGCAAAAGCCGAAATGAAAGTCTTCATTGGGTTTTGCTCATTTCTACTTGAGCGCAAAACTATAATAGTATTGAGCAAAACCCGAAATATTATATTATTTCGATTTTTATTTTGCTCATGATACCCGATGCTCGATAAACAAGAACTTAATTTTTACTAGCATATTATATTTATATACCAGTCGTTAGATGCTCAAAACTTGTTTTGGTCATTTTTTTCGGCTTATTCTCTGCCTCAATTTGGCTTTTGGTATAGTAATTAACATATATATATATATATATATATATATATATATATATTTGTAGAATACATTGTAATATATTTAAGTATATATTATAAATAAGCTATACTATTTATATTATGCATTATATATATATATATATATATATATATATATATATATATATATATATATATATATATATGTATATATATATATGTATATATATATATTATATATATATATATATATATATATATATATATATATATATATATATATATATATATATATATATATATATATATATATATATATATATATTATATATATATATTTAATTATTTATGATTTTAATGATTTATATATTATTTATATATAAATTTATTAATGATATATAAATAATTAAATACTAGATATTGTACAATATTTTAATTTTAATTATAACATAATTATTTACACTATTAAAACATAAAATAAATATATTTCAGCAGTATATATTATGCTATATTATTTCACTCGTGCCAGGCGGTCTGTGCTGCGGGAAGTTTGAGAACAGGGGAATAGGCTGTTCCACAAACGTAGCTCCTCCCTCGCTTTTGATTGGGCAAAATTTGTCACAAATGTCTGCTAGCAGTCAGACTATGTGATCACGTGATGCAGCTGCTGCTATGAGTACGTTCGAGGTGACTGTCCAACCCTGTCCGGACTGGTCTGTGAAAATGGCGGCATATCTTGGTCACGTGGTCTGAAACGTCATATTTACGTCACTGTCTGGTTTTGAAGAAAAAACGCGCAGTCCGACGGATCGACTGCTATCAGCTGTCGCAGCTGTGTTTATGGCGGGCGCGGGAAAGGCGGCGTACAGTACTTTTTTGGTACAGTAAAAATGGAGCCTGCTGCTGTAGATCGTATTAGAAGGATAGTTTACTGTGCTTCAATAGTTTCTATTAATCTTGCATTGCCCTTACAAGCTCTACTCGATTCTTCAGATAGCAGTTCTGAAGAAGAACCTTTCGTGTCTAGACTAGAGAAAATACAAGGCTATGCTGAGACGACAGTGCCGCTTCAAACCCCAACTCAATTCCGTCAGCATTTTAGAATGATGCCAGATACGGTTGAACATCTCTAAATACATCTCTAAAACAAACTCTTGGTAACTGCTTTGATGTACTGTACGATATGTGTTTAAGTGCAGATGTTAAAACACAAGTGAACTGTTGAAGCTCAAACTAAATCTGATTCTAGGCCTGCCTGAGCTCGGACCAACTTCAAGGATTGCCCTGCAGGAAGGACGGTTCTCCCCTGGCGGACCACATGGCTCTGGCGGTGGGCACTGTGGGTGAGAACCTCTCTCTGCGCCGTGCCAGCTGTTTCCGAGCCGTGGGTTCTGGCCTGCAGCTGGCTGGCTACACCCACCCAGCCCCCGAGACAGACCGGCCAGACAGCATCCTGCTGGGCAAGTACGGGGCCATCGTCGCCCTGAGTGGAGCCAGGGAGCCTGCACAGTCGCAGCTGTTAGGCAGACAGTTGTGCCAGCATATTGTCGGTAAGTCTCTCTTGTTAGCCCAGTCCCTAATCAAGAATTTGGTATTGTTGTAATTGTAAAAATTTTTGAGATTTAGAAGAGATCGGTAGGGTGCATCGGATCGATTGATTTACTATTTTACTTTCTACGTTTTTCTACAATTTTTATTTTGCTTTGTTTCCATTTTTAATTACTCTACTTCTCATGTTAACTACTTTACTATCAGCCTACTAGCTTCTATATACACATGTTTAATAGTGACCTTGTATACCTTATTATAAATAGCTGTGAACAAAAATTAATCCCATAATATAAAAGAATTACTAGTACTGTTATAATTTACATGTAGTGATGGATTGTATTTTGAGATAATCGACTCATTATTGATATTGTAGGCCCCTTATATGAAGAAAACATTCCAGCAAGTTATAATTTCTTTCTGCTGTAAGAAGTTTTACTGACTCATTATTGTTGCAGGTATGTGCCCTCAGAAGGTGGGTGACGTGACCACGGACGAGCCGAGTGCAGACAAGGACTCTGAGACGTGTCTGGTGCATCAGGAGTTCCTGCTGGACCCCAGTCTGACCGTCGGACAAGTCTTGTTGGACGCCGGAGTCTCGGTGCTCGACTTCACCCGTCTCGAGTGTGGAGAGAACGTCTAGGCCTCGTCGTGGCTCAACAAAGATCATGTGAGATGTCCAGCTGATGTGGCGAGTTAGTACCGAAGCAATTTTAAAAGTGTCTTGTTGTTTACATCGTATTGGCAAGAATTTATGGAGTGAAGGTCAGTCGATGCTGCTTCTCCTACTTATACCTTGATGCCAAACGTCTTTTATTGATGTCACCCATAAGGCCTGTGTATAGACACTTTTTAAACCCCCTTCAGTACCAAAAACTGGATGTCCCTCATTAATAGAGTACAGTAAATGTTGTTTAAATGGGCTGATTGTAAGGATTCTCACCATCACCTGGGCCTTCAGTTATTTCATATGGTCTTTGTAGATATATACTTAAACCTTGGTCCCTTCACTTGTTAGTACTTCTTTAATATGTTGGGTGTGCTGAAGGCTTCATTAAAATGGTAAGAAGCCAGTATGTTCATGTCTAGCACTCTAATGTTAAGCAAACCACATGTCAAAGCATGTTTAAATGCTGAGGCATTAAAGAATATCAGTGATGTAAACTGATTCTTTTAAATTTCTTATACTTGGTGGAATCAAATTTGTTAAAACACAAAAATGAACAGTTATGAGCAATAATTATGTCTGCTGCATTCTTATCAAATTTAATTTGAGTGCAGATTTGATTTGATTGTTAGTTATGAACATGTGTTTAATTTTGAATGGATAATTAAGGTCTAAGAACTGTTTCTCAATGTTTGACAACTTAGCTTATGCTGATTATAGAAAGAATTCAGTAGGGTACTAAAAAATAAATAGGTTCTCTTTAAACTTTTCACAAGGGATGTGAAGTGATCAAGTCACTTCTTGTGTTTTTGTTGTGTTGTTTACATGCTCAAACATCACACAAATATGCCATGAATTGTCTTTAATGAATGATACAAAAATTCTTTCAATATTATAATTCAGACACTGCAAATATTTTTGCGTGAAAAATGTAAGATTATATTGTCAGGATGATTTTTTTATTTATAATTATTCAATTTTCCATTTCCTTATAATTTCATAGTTAACACCTTTGTAATTCACTTTATTTGTAATTAACTTTATTATTATTATTATTTCTTTTTTTCCATATAATATCATGAGCATATAAATTTTTGCCAGTATCATTCACTATCATGTGAGAACGTATAAACACTTTTCAAAATCAAATTTACTTTTTTTAGTTGAGTCAAACCCAGTGATGTACGAATAATTTGATAAAATTAAAAATTATGGAGATTTTTGTTACATAAAATGTCAGATGTACTATGATGTGAGATAATGACTACCTCCCAACAAAAATATCTGTAAAGTTGTTATTATATTACACTGCAGTTGGGGGTGCTGTCTCATCACATCATAGTACAAGGCTGCAGGAGAGAAAAGGAAAATACAATGCTTCAACATTTATTGAAAATGTATGTATGACCAAAATTAATTAAATTACTTTTTATTAATAATTTCATATGGTTTTTCTTTATAAAAATAAAATTTACACTTAGGTTATACCTATCAATATCTTGAACAAACTATAATTATATTTATTTTATTTTAATTTCAGAATTAATTATACAACATTTTCAAAAAGGTGCAGAGAGTATATAATTATGCAGACTGACTGCTGATAAACTGTTTTTACTACAGACTAACATACTTATACTTATATAACATTAGTAAAAAAAATAAATAAATAATAACAATGAAAAAATAATATAGGATCCTGCATAAGCTTAATTGCTTGCAATATAACATAGCTATGGTTTTATGAGTCGATCAGTTTGTTCTGATGTAAATTGATTTAATTATATATTAATTAATTTTCAAACTTTCATAAGGAACAGTTACTTAATAGAATAAAATGCTTATTTAAATGTTTTGTAATACACATTATATCAGTACCTAATATTATATATATTAGCTATTTAAATCTGGTAATAATAATTATATATACATAAATAATGTTAGCAAGGTGATCACAAACTGCAAGGTAAAAGCAAAATAAAAGTGACTTTAAAAATATCATTATTGCAGTTGTCCCAGAGATAACAAATTTAATTGAAGATTTAGTCAAACTGGATAAATAAGACAATACTTAATTAGATAATTACTATAATTAAATAATTATTTAATAGTAGTAAAAAATAAATTATTAACATCAAAAATTTTTATTGCATAAATACAAAGCCACTTTGATTTAAATAAATATATATATATATTTCAGGTTTATTACACAAATTGACAACCACACCCCTTTCTGGCATCTTAAAGATAAGTTGTGACGCCAGGAAGAAGGGCGTCATCTTCAAATACAAATACTATCAAGACTGCCCTGATGAAGTTTCAAAATTCCAGAAGTAAAATTGTGGCCGTGGTTGCAGCGGGAGTAAACCTATCTTTTGCAGGGATTTCCCTATATTGTCGCCGCTGAATGAGCGTGAGTGACGTCACAGGTGCTTCTTCATCGGCTATTATCTCTGATATTTGTGCTACTGAAACAAAAAAAAGTATGCAGCCGAATCACACTGAAGCAAAGCTAACCGTGTACTTAATACTGTGAAAAGGTTCATAAGGCCTTTAAGTGTTTTGTGTAACTACATAGAGCTCTACGTAGCTCTACATGCATATTATAGTTTTCAACCTTACAGAAAAATTAAATCATAAAGAGTCCATATTATCAGAGAGTGATATTTTCATGATTTTCAAAGGACTTTAAAAATTCCTTTGTAATTCCAAACACTTCAAAGCAATTTTTAAACCTTATCACATCAAATTAGTAAAAATATATCAATACATTCCATACTTTCCTTTGAAGATCAGGTTAGCTGAATTAACCAGTTAACAAGTTTAAATGAGAAATTCAATTATAAAAATAATTTACTTTAGACTCTAGACAATGAGGGTCTCTCTCACCGGTGAGGTCTGCCAGCTTGGCTGCCACCTTCTCTGCAAATCCAATCCCAGACAGAAAGTTATATCTATATTATGTATATTATCTATATAAGGCAAAAAGCCACATCTGTATTATATCCGTATATTTAAGAGATATGAATGGGAAATTTGTCCTCCACCATCTATATATTATACGTATATCATCCTTTCCATATACGAACTTAATTCTTTAATTAGGCCTTAATTTAATTAAAATTAGCTATAAAAATTAGTTCCTTCCACTGAAATTACTAAATTTACCTACATTATGCAATGCTAATGGACCAGCTAATAGAGCAAATAAAAGTAAAAATTATTTGTAATAGTGTACTTTTTTTATTGAGGCACATATAAAAAAATTGTTACAATAAGTTTTGATATTTTTACAAAAATTTAAATCCTACCTGATAACAGAAAATGAAACGATGGCACAAATTGTAGTGTTCTTGCGGAGAATCTGCAGGAAGAGATCAAGTGTCGCATGAGGGCGGCGTGGACTTGGTGTGGTGTGGGACAAACCGACACTGCAGGCACGGGCTCTGCAGAGTCCAGGGGGGTGGGGGGGGGGGAGGAAGTGTCGGTGCAGGTAGAACAAATGAGGACGGACGACTGTGTTGCTGCAACCATCGTTCTCTTATCCGGCCTCAGATGATGGTCCACGTTTTTAACCGCCTGCAATGTAAATCAAACGTTAACATACATATTTTAAGGGGGTTCAAAAATTGTTTGTAAAATAAAGAGGAGCAATGGAAACATATATAAAAAAGTTCATTATAGGCATTAGTTAAACAATTTAATTAATTTAATATTTTTAGTATTATTATATATCTAACTAAAAAAAAAAAAAATACTGAACAGCCACATTCATTATAATTCTTTGTGGTACAATGCTAGAAGAATCTGCAGGGGGAAAAAAAAAGTGCTTACCTGAACAGTAAGGCGCTGGGTGTGGTCAACATCAGAGCCATGGCATGGTGCTGGAGCCAAACAAGCAGAGGCTGGCGTGGCCTCTGTGCAGTCGGGGGTGGATGACGGAGCAGTCGGGACAGAGAAGAGTGTGTGAGCCGCCGCCACTCTCTCTCATCACAGCATGAGTCGGGGGTGGATGACGGAGCAGTCGGGACAGAGAAGTGTGTGAGCCGCCGCCACTCTCTCTCATCACAGCACTTGACCTCAGATGTTTGCCACCTCACTCGACCGGCACACTTACTTTCCAGTATACCCCTGTTAAGTGAATTATGTGTTAATATCCTGAATAACCCCTTTATGACTGTTAGAAGGCGACATAAAAGACATAAAAAAAGAAATAATAATGCATCTGATAATTTGATTATAATAATAATTATTATTATAATAATAATAATAATTATTATAAATTAATCTTAATGTGGACTGCATATATAATAAAAATTATTAAATTAAATACATTTTTAAATTCTGCTTGCATGGTAAAAAAAATAGAGATAAAATACTGTAGCCATACCTGTATGAGTAGCGTAAGAGTAGGAATGGGTATCTAGCTGTGACACGAGTGCCGGATATGTCATGCGGAACCCAACAGGCACAGGATGGTTTGGGTTGAAGTCAGGGCCGGGAGGATGGCAGAGCTGTGCAACAAACGGGTGGGTGCCGCGGCAGCCATCGCCCGATCTCTCATCCTGGCTCAATCGTTAGGCGCATTTGACTGTGACTCGAAATTATCAGCCACCTGTAATGTAAATCATGTGTCAAAACCTCAAAAGATTTGGGGGTCTTTTAATTGAAAATTCTGATTTTTTTTCCATGCAAAAAAAAAACATGCATAAATGAATGACCATTTTGATCTTGCGTGGTGTACAATAATTATTAGATTTATGCATAATATATACTGTAAAGTACAGAATTAATGCAGACAAGACACATCTATTGTACTGTGTGCAAAAATTTATGTCAAGAAGGCCGGGTGAAGGTTTTACTGCACTCATATACACGATACACGTATGCATTCTGACCATACTGTTCAGTACATACATCTATAGTATACATATAATATGCATGATACTGTGACTATAATATGCATACATCACGTGTCGTGAATATACTATCAAGTACATACAGTATGCATATAATAACTAGGCACACTGAAAACATAATGTACTGCAATGCACTGTATTAGTACATGCATACTGTACAGTGTATGCAATCTGTGTGTCCTCACATATGACCCGGATACTCAGCAAGCCCAGGCTCGGACTGGCCATAGGCTGGGTCAGGGATCCCTGACTGGCCCCTCAGATTTTTAAAAAGGAGCATAGGAAAAGTTGCCACAGACCCCTTGAAAAGTGCCCCTGCTGCCTGTAATGACTATATGGCCCTGAAAGGCCCCTATATATAGCTTCCCAGTCCGAGCCTGAGCAAGCCTCTCCCTGACAAAAACACAAGCACTAACCTATCTATTATTCCATATTTACTTCATATGATACCTTATTGCTGGGCTACTGCAGAAGTGTGACATTGGAGCACAAATATGCATACAGTACATACTATATTAAATATTGTATCAAAAGCAACAATATTGGGGTAGGTCAGTCAGCAGGGTTCACTGCATATCTCTCACATTTTATTATGCAAAAACTTTGACATTGGCACATAATCCTATAAACCTGGCTGAACATTCATATCATATATTTTCTACTTTAAATAATAAAAATTAGAAAATCCTACCTTTGGTTGTCAAATTCAGAGATCTTCATCCTAGTGGGAGTGGCATCATTTTACTTAGCATCTTTTTCTAAGTTTTTCTGCAGTATGTACTCCGAAGTCAAGTAAAACCAGTAGCATCTATTCACACGATTTTTTATCGCAACAATTTTAAAACAATTGTTGTCTGCTACAATATTAACTAATAATATAAGAATTTAATTTTAAAATGAATTAACAATTAATGTATTAATTAATAATTTAAGAAACTTTAATTAATCAAAATTATTTAGTGGCTATCTTGATATATTGAGTACGTATATTTTTAAACGTAGAAAATACTTTGCTTTGGAAACTGAGAGTCCCTTCGGTTCCAATATACGAAGCTCTACTATATACGGATATTAGACCAAAACTTCTGTCTGGGATGCGAGTGTTGAGGCCAGTTCCCACGGCGGTGCCTCCTGCGGCCAGCATGTACAGCCTGGGCAGGCAGGCGTGGACTCGCTCAATGCTGAACTTGACCTGCTGAACGTAGCCACTGAACTCCTGTCCCAGCGTGAGAGGCGTTGCATCCTGTAAGCAACAGCGGACGTTAGCTGTGGTGACGACGAGAGACTATACAGCATAGATATTAATTATTATTATTATACTTGATGATGCATACAGAACAGAGCTAAACGCTTCAAGTAATAAATCATGACAAATGATAATGAGCCAACAATAAGAATTGTTAGAATGTTTGAATTCTTTCTCAGTAATTAAAGAAGCCAATACACTACTTTAAAAAACATATTGTGTCCCATTCTCCCCTCCATCACCTTTTTCTGATTCTGTCTTTTTTTTTTTATATTATTATTTTGAACCAAGAATTTTTGCACTAAAACTTTGGTTAATTCTAAACTTGAGACTACATTGAAAGTATTCAGCAAACAATTATCTTAGTTACCTCTATTTTACTCTTTAAAGTAAAGGCGAAACTGATTTTTTCACCCTTAAATAGAAATTATTTTAATTGAATAGCATTGAACAGTTAAGGTTTCACTTTTTTGTACTGTTTTTTCTGTTTGCACTACAAAATAAAATACTATGAAGTAATGAAAGCAGTACACAGAAAAACTGGAACCTATTGTATCTATTGATGGAGGAGAAAAAATAAATAAATAAATAATTGAACTACTAATTGGTGTCAGCACCTGAGTGTGTGTGCGTCCGATCTTGATGATATCCTTGAACTCCTTGGCCTTGGCGTCAAGGGCGTCATGGAGGGCGTGTAGTCTGGGCAGCAGCGTACGGTGAAGCTCCACGGCAACAGCAACGTGCATCGCTGTCGGGAATGTGTCGTTGGAGCTCTGAAAAGGACAGTCGGTTACACAACGCTCAATATTTTATTGAAATTTTTATTCCCTATGAAACTTAATGGACAAAACATTTTTTTTTTAAAACATTTTATTACACTGTAATATTATTCCTTTGAATCACACAGAATATACAGTACATTTACTACAGCCTAACTTTAAATGGTAAAAAATGTTAGGATGCAAATATCTGTCCAATTTATTTATTTATTTATTTATTTTTATTTTGGAACTTCTTTTTGGTTGTACAAGACAAACATATGTTCAAGTCAAAATTGGACAAAATACAACATAAAAACATCAAACTTAAACACATTTACATAAGTTATTTAACACTATCAAACACAATCACTGACAATAATAATAAAAACAAAATACAAGCCAAAGTCACCATTAATACTGATAAATTTTAGTTTATGTGGAACATATATATATATACATATATATATATATATATACATACATACATACATATACATACATACATACATACACATACACACACACATACATATATATATATATATATATATATACATACACATACACATATACACACACATACATATATGTATACATACATATACATACATATATATATATCAGTCAATACAATGTATATGTAAATTTATAATTTTGTTTATTTTATAATCCTGATAATACTTTTTCAGACATTTTATTACTCTCAAAAGCTTTAATAGAGTAAAACTCTTTATTGATCAATACATTCTTTAATTTTGTGCGAAAAAGTTTACTGGTTTTTATTTCTTTCAAACATGCTGGTAAAAATTCATAAAATTTTGCTGTTTGATACATTGCACAGTTTTTGAAAAATTGTGTGTTATGTCTTTCAGTAACTACATTCGATTTATTCCTAGTATTATAGTCATGATAGCCATCATTCTGAACATAAAAATTTGGATGATTTTTTTTGAATGAGGCACAATTTAAAATATAAATGCAAGGGACAGTTAACATTTTATTAGCCTTAAAATGTGAAACACACGACTGTCCTTTTGGTATTCTTAAAATCGTTCTAAGTGCTCTCTTTTGCAAAACAAAACATCGATTCAATAGTTCCGATTTACATCCCCAATTTATTATGCCATATGCCAAATGTGGATAAACATACGCATAATATATGGTTAGCAAGGTTTCATGAGATACATGATTCCTGATTGTATATAACATAAAATTGGCCGAATTTATCTTCTTACAAATCGCATTTACATGTAAAGACCAATCCAAACTTTCATTAATGTGTAGACCAAGAAACTTAACAGACTCTGCTCTTTTAATTGTTTTCCCGGCTAATTGCAACAAATAACTATTCAAAGGGATTTGTCTAGGGGAATGAAATTGGATGTATTCGGTTTTAGTTGAATTTAATATTAGCTTATTATTTGTACACCATGTATGTACCTCTTCAATAGTAAGTTTAATCTTACGAATTAATTCATCTTCGGCTTCTGCTGTGATTATAGCTGTAATATCATCAGCATACTTTACTAATACCGCATTCTTGACATGATCTGATAAGTCATTTGTTCCTGTATTAAACAATGTGATAAAATTATAAAAACAAAATAATATAGGATCATTAGTTGACATTAAAAAATATCAGCTTATTGTTAAAAATGAGGGACATACAAATTTCCCCACTCACCTGGCTCTTGTTGACATGATCGTTGGGGTGCACGGGGGTCTTGCTTCCCAGTTCTCCGCCCAGCATCTCGATGGCTCGGTTGCTGATCACCTCGTTGGTGTTCATGTTGGTCTGCGTGCCGGAACCTGTCTGCCAGATCACCAGCGGAAAGTGCTCCGCATAGAGACGTCCGTCAATCATCCGGCAACGCCTCTCACGCTGGGACAGGAGTTCAGTGGCTACGTTCAGCAGGTCAAGTTCAGCATTGAGCGAGTCCACGCCTGCCTGCCCAGGCTGTACATGCTGGCCGCAGGAGGCACCGCCGTGGGAACTGGCCTCTCTACAAGCATTTTAGATGGTTAAAAACAATAATATGATACACACGTATGCATACAGATGAAAGTAGGGAATATGATACACACGTAATATGCATACAGATGAAAGCTAGGGCAAACTCACTATACGACTCACCTGCCTTCTTTTCACCGTGGATATTTTCCACGTGATCCTCAACGATTTCAAACATTTTATTTTTAAAGCCGCAGCCCTCACTTCCACACAGATAATAAATTTCTTGATTTCTCTGCATCGCAGCAATTAATAGAGAACTTGTTGTTGATCCCGTCTCACGCTCCCGCCCATCCAAGGATTGCGCCAAAAATTTATCAAAAGAATGCGCATTTCGATCCTCATTAGTTCTACAGTCCGACTATAGGGGGACTCGTCCGACTTTTTAGCCGGACCGCTACAGACCGGCCGGACTGCGGAAGTGACGTCATGAGAGGGGAGGTAAGGAGGGGAAATGGACAGCAGTCTGACTGTAAAAAAACGATTTTAGACGGTCCGGACCGGTCCGGACTGGGTTGGACAGTCACCTCGAACGCACTCTATAGCAGCTGTTCGCTGTACCAACCTACAGGCGTCAAATTCCAATAGAGTTAGGGATATTTTTTTTATAATTTTTATTCAACTTCGTTTTTCATATAACGTCTACCAAATAAATGTTGCTTACAATTACAATTCCCATTAACCTGTTGTTATGCTTATTTTGCTACTATTCATTGTATTCAGCGCAGTATTGACTGATCAAATTTAACATTGTTAGTGCCTATAGTGACGTCATAGACGCCCGTTTCAAACGTCAGTTAGTGGAACCGCGCTCGGCGAGGCTACAGCGCCACCTACCGGATAGCCTCTCTATTTAATATTAACTCTATGGTATTATATGACTGGAGCGTTACTCCCCACGAGCTACAGAAGAACTGATAGCTTGATAAAACAGAGCAACAAATTCTAAGCACTACGGTAGTAATCATTTCTTGTGCAAATGAAGATTAACTGAGTAATTAATTTTTTAAGATTACATGCTGTAGCATAGCTAGGGAGCCGAAAACAGACTATAGATCGCTAGATACGGCAACGCAGAGCGAACTTGATTAGGAGGCCACGTACAACACGACCGCGCCCACTTTTCAATAGCCGTCCTACTGAGCAGCAGGTTTGCGTGTAATCAAATGGGAGAGGGCTTCACTTAATTTGGTCGCGGTTTACGACAATTACGCTGTATGCTAGAGTTTTCAAAATGGAACAAGTTGAACTCTAATATAGTTTAATCTTAATACTGGACAACCTTTTTTTTTCACGCAAAAACAATATTAATACACTTAAATTAAACTTTTATGAACCCGACTTCTGCTACTTCTGTTACATCTGCGCATGCGCCGGCATGCGCGAAGTAATAAAAGTCAGTTTACTGGCGATGACGTCATATGAACATTGAAAGCCTTTCTTCATAGCGAGTGACTTTCACTTTACTTAATTGCATTTTCTATATACTTTGTATATATCAAGTAAAGTTATTTACTACATCGAAAATAATGTATGAAAGTTGATTCAAGTACTTTTGTATTTTCAATATTTCGTGACGTCATGATGCATGATACATTACTAAAGCTTGGAAGATAGAACCAAAAGTTCCCGCCCTAACTTATTTACCGTCTTATATATATTTCTCAAGAAGTATGATATTTATGAACTAAATAAAATAATTAGCAAACGGGAGACTACATTGAAGTATTATCGCACTACAAGACACCTTCATTAATATCAAGTATTATATATATATATATATATTTAAAAAAAAATATTTCCTCCCGATTACATTGCATGTTATTTTTTTAAATTAATTCCGGACGGCTAGTGTCTCGACCAGTGATGCAACGCTTCGCGAAGCTTCGCGCGAAATTTCGCTAGTTTCGCGAATATTCGCGAAGTTTCGCAAGCCAAGTTTCGCGAAAGTTTCGCGCGAAACTTCGCGAAATTGATATATTTGAATTTCCCGCTCTATTATACTTTTTCGAATCGTATATAATGAATACGCCGTTTTCTTCCTAATTTTGCTTTAATGACAGGTTTAATTGCATAAATGAATTAAAAAAGAGTTCAATTTAATTTATTAGATATAAAAAAAAATATTTATTTTTTATTAATTTTAAAAATTAATTTTAATTATTTTTAAAATCATATAAAACATTCGAGGATACACAGGTCATGAAAGGGGCCATTTTATCTTGTTTTCTTAATTTTTTGATGAATATATGAAAAATCGCATTGCGACAGTCATTTTTTAAATTTGGCGAAATTTTCGCGAAGCTTCGCGAATATTCGCGCGAAAGTTTCGCGCACCATGTTTCGCGCGAAGTTTTGCATCTCTGGTCTCGACAGATGACGATCACGCCGGCTGGGTTTTGGCCTCCTACTCAAGTACGCTCTGGGCAACATGGGGATGTAGCTTTGCCGGCGGCCCAAATATTTGTATTTTTGGCCCCCAAGCGGTAGTTTCAGGAAGTTATCATAAAACTGTGCGTAATATTTTATGAGCTTTGGTGAAAAAACTCATGTGACCATTGTTAATCGGCACGGCGCGGTCTAGCGCGGTAAGAACATAGAGTTAATAATGGGTGCGATCCGTATATCGGTAAAACCGGTGATACTGGGGAGTAAAATATGGACCATCTTTCACCGGTTTCTTGTAGTTCACCGGTTGTAGATACGGAACGCTGTTCTCACCAGATGTTAAATTTTTTGGCGCGCTTTACCAGCCATTTTTTGAAATCGCCATAGAATGTGTGATGTATAGTAGGTATCACGTCAAAACCACGAAAACAAAAATCACGAAAGCATTTTCAACGAATGACTTTATCCCGAAAACAATTACATCGAAAACAAATATAAATGAAATCATTTACCACGAAATTAAATTAACACGAAACAAAATAATTACGAGAACAATTAAAAATCACGAAAATAATTTTTGTACGAAAGTAATTAATTTGACCGAAATAAAAAAGGACGAAAGTAAATTAGAACGAAATTATTTTAATACGAAAATCACGAAAACAATTTGACCGAAAGTTATTTGAACGAAAACATTTAAGACGAATAAAAAAATCACGAAAACAATATGACTGAAAAGTTATATTTGAAAGAAAACATTTAAGGTAGAGATAACACGGATCAGCTGGTCCAATGCTAAAAAAATCCCATTCACAAAAATTATGAAAAAAATTTAAAATGTTCTCCTCTAATACATCCCCTATCAGTAGCTAAAATATCAGGTTTACAAAAACGAGCTAGTTTTCGAGTTATTAATTTTTAAAGTTGACTAATTTAACATGGTAGTTCCATTTCTCCATGTTAAAATAGAGAACTTGAAAAATTAATAACTCGAAAACTAGCTCGTTTTTGTATACTTGATATTTTACCTACTGATAGGGGATGTAGAGGAGAACATTTTAAATTTTTTTCATAATTTTTATGAATGGGATTTTTTAGCATTGGGCCAGCTGATCCGTATTATCTCTACCTTAAGACGAATAAAAAAATAACGAAAACAATTTGACCGAAAGTTATTTGAACGAAAACATTTAAAACGAATGGAAAAATCGCGAATACAATTTAAGCGAACTCTATTTGACCGAAATAAAAAACACCGACGAAGAAAAATATTAATAAAAATTATACCAATATTATTTAAAAAAAAAATTGTAAATTGAAACGAATGCAATAAAGAACAATACAGACTGAGCCAGAAATGGTGTTCCGAACCCATGCTAAAATTTGGGCAGGTTAACTTTGAGCTAGAAATTTGGCATATATATACACGTAAGGCCAAGGGTTCTAAATTCTTTTGACATGTGTTAAACAAATTTTAAAATTGATATTTCCTACCGTTTTAGGGGTGGATTCCTTATGGGATATATCCATGTTAAATTAAGTTGATAGAAAAATTTTGGCTGATTTGCACCAAAATTAGTTTTTAAGGTTTTCAGAGCACGTTGAATTTAATGGTTTAATTTAAAAAGTGATGAAAACAACTCCTATAATGAGATAATGACCCTTACTACGTGAAAAAATGATGCTATCAAAATTTTGATTATGCCACTGAAACGAGCTTATTTTTTTACCTCAGAAACGATATTTGAATTTTTTGAATCGGAGCAAGTTAACGATTTAATTTTTAGGGGTGAAACACGTACCATTAAATACAGCGTGCTCTGAAAACCTTAAAAAATAATTTTGATGCAAATCTGCTAAAATTTTTCTATCAATTTAATTTAACATGGAAATCCCATAAGGAAGAAATGCAAATCGTGAATCCACCCTTAAAACGGTAGGAAGTATTAAGTTTAAAAATTGTTTAGCACATGTCAAAAGAACTTAGAACCCTTTGCTTTAGGTATGCCAAATTTCAAAATTCAATCTCAAAGATAACCTGCCCAAATTTTAGCATGAGTTCGATCGGAACACCATTTCTGGCTCAGTCTGTATTGTTCTTTATTGCATTCGTTTCAATTTACAATATATTTTTTTTGTTTAATTAATATTGGTAATTTTTATTAATATTTTTCAGGGACCGGATGTGGATGCGGATGCAAGATGCACACGGGTGCGCAAAAATGGGCTTGCATCCGCATCCGTGCATCCCAGATGCATGAAAAATAAATTTGCATCTGGATGCGCATCCCAGATGCATGAAAAATAAATTTGCATCTGGATGCGCATCCCAGATGCATGAAAAATAAATTTGCATCCGGATGCGCATCCACGGATGCACGAAAAATAAATTTGCATCCATTTTTAACTTTTTTTTTCTCTTTTTATCAGGTTTTTTGCTAATGGCCTCTAAACCAATCTTGAGTCTACGTCAAAAGAACGAAAAATAAAATAACGAAAACAATTTATATGAAAAGCATTACACCGCGCGAAAACAAAAAGGACGAAAGTAATTTAACACGAAAACATTTTAAACGAAAGTATAATTAACCGAAATGGAAAATGTGCGAATGCATTTATAACGAAACTTAAAAAGCACGAAAGCATTTACAGCGAAAACATTTTAGCCGAATTCAATAATTACGAAAACCATTTGGCCGATAGTTATTTGAACGAATTGAAAAACAACGAAAGTAAATTAGAATAACGAAAACATTTAAAACGAAATAAAAAAATCATGAAAACAATTTGACCGAAAGTTATTTGAACGAAAATATTTAACACGAATAAAAAAATAACGAAAACAATTTGCCCGAAAGTTATTTGAACGAAAACATTTAAGACGATTAAAAAAATAACGAAAACAATTTTACCGAAAGTTATTTGAACGAAAACATTTAAATCGAATGAAAAAATCACAAATAAAATTTGAATGAACGCTATTTGACCGAAATAAAAAACGCCGACGAAGAAAAATATTAATAAAAATTTATGACAATAATTAAAGAAAAAAAAATTGTAAATAAAATGAATGCAATATATAAAGAAGTATATACAGACTGAGCCAGAAATGGTGTTCCGAACCCATGCTAAAATTTGGGCAGGTTAACTTTGAGCTAGAAATTTGAAATTTGGCATATATATATATATATATATATATATATATATATATATATATATATATATATATATATATATATATATATATATATATATATATATATATATATATATATATATATATATATATAATATATATATATATATATATATATATATATATATATATATATATATACGTAAAAAGCCAAGGGTACTACATTCTTTTGACATGTATTTTGTTAAACATATTTTAAAATTAATATTTCCTACCGTTTTAGGGGTGGATTCACGATTTGCATTTCTTCCTTATGGGATTTCCATGTTAAATTAAGTTAATAGAAAAATTTTAGCCGATTTGCACCAAAATTAGTTTTTAAGGTTTTCAGAGTACGCTGTATTTAATGGTGTTTCACCCCTAAAAAATAAATCGTTAACTTGCTCCGATTCAGAAAATTCAAAGGTCGTTTCTGCCATGCGGTAAAAAAATAAGCCCGTTTCAGTCAACGATTATATATGCAGTGTACTATATACAGTATATAATTCTTGCGTTTCAGTGGTATAATCAAAATTATGATAGCATCATTTTTTCACGTAGTAAGGGTCATTATCTCATTAGGGGTTGTTTTCACCACTTTTTAAATTACACCATTAAATTCAACGTGCTCAGAAAACTTTAAAAACTAAATTTGGTGCAAATCGGCTAAAAATTTTCTAATCAACTTAATTTAACATGGAAATCCCAAAAGGATGAAATGCAAATCGTGAATGCACCCCTAAAACGGTAGGAAATATTAATCTTATTTTTTTTTAACACATGTCAAAAGAACTTAGAACCCTTGGCTTTACGTATACGTATCCCAAATTTCGAATTTCTAACTCAAATTAAGTTAACCTGCCCAAATTTTAGCATGGTTTCTGAACACCATTTCTGGCTCAGTCTGTATTGTTCTTTATTGCATTCATTTCAATTTACATTTTTTTTTTTTTTTTTAATAATATTGGTATAATTTTTATTAATATTTTTCTTCGTCGGTGTTATTTATTTCGGTCAAATAGAGTTCGTTCAAATTGTATTCGTGATTTTTCCATTCGTTTTAAATGTTTTCGTTCAAATAACTTTCGGTCAAATTGTTTTCGTTATTTTTTTATTCGTCTTAAATTAATGTTTTTGTTCAAATAACTTTTCAGTCAAATTGTTTTCGTGATTTTTTTATTCGTCTTAAATGTTTTCGTTCAAATAATTTTCGGTCAAATTGTTTTCGTTACTTTTTTTATTCATCTTAAATGTTTTCGTTCAAATAACTTTTCAGTCAAATTGTTTTCGAATTAAGTGTTTGTATTCGTCTTAAATGTTTTCGTTCAAATAACTTTCGGTCAAAATGTTTTCATTCAAATAACTTTCGGCCAAATTGTTTTCGTGATTTTTTTTATTTCGTTTTAAATGTTTTCGTTCTAATTTACTTTCGTTGTTTTTCAATTCGTTAAAATAACTATATCGGCCAAATGATTTTCGTGATTATATTGAATTCGGCTAAAATATTTTCGATGATGTAAATGCTTTCGTGCTTTTTAAGTTTCGTTATAAATGCATTCGCACATTTTCCATTTCGGTTAATAAATATATTTTCATATAAAATGTTTTCGTGTTAAATTACTTTTGTCCTTTTTGTTTTCGGTGTAATGCCTTTCGTATAAATTTTGTTTTCGTTCTTTTGACGTAGACTCAGAAAATCAAATATGTTTTGTAAAATATTTAAACTTTTCCCACCAATTTTAAACAGTGACGTCACACGGCTGGGCTGGAAGCAGCCTTGCGTCCAGAGCAAACTTGAGTAGAAGGCCACAACACGACCGCGCCCACTTTTCAATAGCCGTCCTACTGAGCAGCAGGTTTGCGTGTAATCAAATGGGAGAGGGCTTGACTTTGGTCGCGATTTACGACAATTACGCTGTATGCTAGAGTTTTCAAAATGAAACAAGTTTAACTCTAATATAGTTTAATCTTACTGGACAACCTTTTTTTTCACGCAAAAACAATATTAATACACTTAAATTAAACTTTTATGAACCCGACTTCTGCTACTTCTGTTACATCTGCGCATGCGCCGGCATGCGCGAAGTAATAAAAGTCAGTTTACTGGCGATGACGTCATATGAACATTGAAAGCCTTTCTTCATAGCGAGTGACTTTCACTTTACTTAATTGCATTTTCTATACTTCGTATGTATCAAGTAAAGTTATTTACTACATCGAAAATAATGTATGAAAGTTGATTCAAGTACTTTTATATTTTCAATATTTCGTGACGTCATGATACATTACTAAAGCTTGGAAGATAGAACCAAGTTCCCGCCCTAACTTTACCGTCTTATATCTCAAGAAGTATGATATTTATGAACTAAATAAAATAATTAGCAAACGGGAGACTACATTGAAGTATTATTGCACTACAAGACACCTTCATTAATATCAAGTAAATATTTAAAAAAAAATATTTCCTCCCGATTACATTGCATGTTATTTTTTAAATTCCGGACGGCTAATGTCTCGACAGATGACGATCGCGCCGGCTGGGTTTTGGCCTCCTACTCAAGTACGCTCTGTTGCGTCTCTCTGCTCTCTCCGCGCGCCAACTGATGACTTTTGAAACTTCGGGAAACTTCGGATTTTCGCTTCACCGGTGGGAGCCGAATTATGGACCAAAGCACAACCGGTTCTCACCGGTTTGCCGATATACGGATCGCACCCATTATATAGAGAAGTTATCCGGTAGGTGGCGCTCGTCGCCTTGGAAGCGCGCGAGAGGCTAGCTGACGTTTGAAACGGGCGTCTCTATGACGTCACTATAGGAACTAACAATGTTAAATTTAATTCAGTCAATACTGCTCTGCATACAATGAATGTTACAAAATAAGCATAAAAACAGGTTAATAAGTATTGCAGTTGTAAGCAGTATTTTTTTAGTAGGCGATATGCTAGAAATAAACGTAATTGGAAATAAAAAAAAATAATCATTTTAGGTTGGTACTCCTACAGCTGCTAACAAACAATAACAACGCAACATGGATCAAAGAACGTTCTTTTGACATGGATTGAGGTGTTGGAGAATTATTAGTTGGTGCTGCTCCGAAGAAACAAAAATGCAATGTACTTATGTGAAATAGTGTAATTATTAGGTTTTCTGTACAGTTTATTATGAATTTAAGACGTCATGTGAATGAAATGAAGCTAGTGAAACATCAGGTCAAAAGGGATTCGGGCCATACAACAGGAAAAATAATGGCATTTCCTTTCATAGGTATAACGTATGCAAACACAAAGTTTTTTTACGTAGAATAAATATAGTAAAAAAATAATAAATAATAAAAAAAAAAGTATGCATTCTATTCTATATCTATTCTATTTATTTACATATGCATACCTTTGGTTATTGACTATATACAAAGTGCAACTATATACTAGAGTATGTACAGTACATATGCATAATTGATATTAACAGAAACTTACAAAACATTCACAAAGAGATCATGCACGCAGGAGAGTGCCTTATCTCTCCTCATAGGCCATGCAAGATAGGGAACTTCAGGGGACGTAAAGCTCCACATCCCTTCGTCTATTCAATCCCCTTGTTTAAAATATAAGTGCTTGCCTAAATGCCTAAACCTTCTGCCTAAACCTGCTTATTTGAATTATTAAATCATGATTTTATTTTATTTTTCAGGTTTCCAACAGAGAAAGACGTACGGAAGAGATGGGAAGCAGCCATCAACACAGCAAGAATATCGGCAAATCTTAGCCAACCTGATGCGCCACTGTGGGTTTCTGCGAGATATGACGTTCTTTGTTCTCAACATTTTTTGCACGCAGACTATGAGAACAGTGGATGGACTGCAGTACGCAAATTGCGTAGGGGAGCAACACCAACAGTATTCAAATATGCCTTCCCACAGAATAGCATGGTAAAAGGAACAAAATCAATCTGAAATATATTACTGTATGCAGTACACAAATATCTTTTGAATTAGAGTCAACAAGGGGCATTCACAAAGCCTGAAGTCCACAATTAAGGCTCAATAATTTAAGACCAGAAATTTTGGGTCTAAAAAACACGTCTAAAATCAAGCTTTAAATTATCGAGCCTTAAATGTGGCCTTAAGACTTTGTGAATGCCCCTTAACATGTAACAAAGTTAGTTAGACTTTCTAAAGCTACCGTACAGTAGTTCATATTAAACCGAAATCCACAAATTTGTATCATGCATGGGTTCTACATAAAAAAAGAAGAAACATGAAATACCGTACAGTTTCATACATACGTAATTTCATCAAAAAAATTGACAAAGGTAATGGGCTTACGGGGTGTCATTATTTTACTGGCTCAATCAAAAGAGGATGTCGAAAAATATCCCTTAGATTTTTATGCGATTTTTTTAAGCACTGCATCATACCTAGAATGGAGGTTAAAAATGTCTCTTGATCTGGAGGCTCCATCCGCAACGCCTATGACGTCATTACATTCTTTGGGTCAACTATATAATGTTTCTAAACAAACACGTTGCTATGGAAACAAATGATAATTTTTAATAAACAAGCAACAATGCAATAATTTTTTACAAGTGTTATATAGTTGACCCAAAGAATGTAATGACGTCATAGGCGTTGCGGATGGAGCCTCCAGGTCAAGAGACATTTTTAATCTCCATTTTAGGTATGATGCAGTGTTAAAAAAAACGCAAAAAAATGTAAAGGATATTTTTCGACCTCCTCTTTTGATTGAGTCAGTAAAAAAATTACACCCCGTAAGCCCATTTAATCAACAATAACATTGTTGACCTGTGCGTTTAACCGGGTCTTGAGCAACGCCGAGTTAGTAGTTTGATTCGACCATTTCAAGGTAAAACCACGTTTCCCAGCGTTTTCCACCCAGGGGTAAATTGTTGCGCTTTTTCGCTATGTGGTTTCCCTAGCCTTGGACCATAGCACTTCAAGTCCATTTTGTCGCTTACTGGTGAATTTTTTTACTAAATCGAGTGTCTTTCCCAGGTAAAGGCCTTGTATCTTCAGTTAAACGACGAGTTCACTCTGATTTCGGTCTGGCTTTCTTACTCTTTCAGTCTAATTTATTTTTTTTTTTCTGGAAAGCTAATGTAAAAAAGCGAAAATTTAAGTGATATCTGCTAAATATGCAATTGGGTGCATGTATTAACTGATATTTAATGTGAATATAAATAAAAATAAATTAAAAAAAATTTTACGTGTGTTTTCATTTTTCATTGAAATATGTAGATATCCTATAGATATAGAACAGTTATAATTTATTCATACCACATTTAAACATGGATTCAGAAAGATAAAATATAGAATAAAATAGTCAGTTAACTACTCAAATCTATTATAGGTTCATAAAAAGTGATCATAATTCATAAGGATTTTATTTTTAGTGTGGTTGAGGTTAAAAAATTCTCGATCAATTCAAGCTTGCCTTGGATATAAGATGTTATTAGATCCTAAAATGATTATATATAGATATTTTGTATAATACCGTATATGTTAATTACACTATGCTAGCCAAGCTGATATAATATCAACATATATGAATATTATGAATGTCATTTTTCAAAAATTTAATTGCATTGAACTTGAATATATTATGATATAAAATTATGTTATTTCAATCCCTCGATCATTATTAGCAATATACATTACGTAATTTCGTAGAAATATTGCTGTAGCTGTCTAAATAATATATAATAATTATGAAATGGAAGCAAAAGAAAGACACAAAATAAATATTGCAAAATTAGAATGTTATGTCTATCATTAATTCTATATTTATTATATATCATTATATTACAAATAAATGTCATTCATATGTTCAAAACATTTTTTTTTGCTATATATATTTTTAACTGCATTTTGCATAACGTAAAATGTCGTACGTGCAATATACAGTATCACAAACCTTAGTTTACGTATGGAAGACATTTTGAATAGAAAATAGTACCGTTTTGCGTTACGACCTTCATTTTTTAACGATAGGCGCTCGATTAGAAAAAAACATCACATCCCTAGTTTAGTTTGCCGGTTTATGAGAACGCCACGGCCGTGGGCGCGGCAATCCGCTTGCCTAGCGGCCATCCCAAGTATCTAATATACTTTTAACCTATTATTAGTACTGACATCATGGTTTAATGTTCATTAATTTAGCGAACTTTAAAACCAGAACAGAAAAGGCACAGAAACGTCACAGGAGCTCGAAATCGATTAATTAAATCGAACCGAATCGAACTTAACCGATCAGCTGAGCTGAAAAAAGGCGTTCGTTTTAAAATAAAAGACAGATCGGACAGCTCGGAATATACGTCTATATACGCCTCCAGAAAGCTATAATAAATCCAGAATGTTACTTTTAAATGCGTAAGGGTGCCTATTTTTTTTAATTTCACCACTTTTTTTTAAGTTTTTAGCATTTTTGGTGTCGACGTGTTGTCACAACAGCGGCTCCATGCGGCCCCACTGGCCTCAGGCTTTCGTCTGGAAGAGGTGCAAAGTGGTCGAAGTGGTGGCGACGCGATTTTGAAATCAAATTAAACTTACTTTTTTATACTTTTTTCCAATAGTTATACATATTATAGAAGCATGTAATATTTTTAAAAAATTCCATAGTTTAAAATAACCTTGTTGTGGGACATTTTTAAAAAATTAAGATTACTACGCCTTGGCGACGTCTAGTCTGTGATCTCAGGCGTAATCTAAGGCTTGTTTAACTGTATATGTGTATATATATTATATTGTAATGTATAAATATTATATATTATTATATAATATAGTCATACTGTACGGCGTACGTACCAACTGATGGGATTACGCAACTATTCTGCATGGTACACATGCTCCCCACATTTTTGTGTGTAACATTATAGTGTATATTATTATATTAATTATATATAAAAATAATAAGTTTCATGGATTACAAGGAGGTTTGCGTTTAAATTACACGTACACATTTATAGCTCTCATATATGCAATGGACATATATGGCCATGCATGTACCAAAATAATAAAGCTGTCGAAATATATATATTTCGTCTGTATGTAATCTGTATATAGTTAAAAAAATACTAATTCACATTAGAATCCTTCGTTCGTCCATTCACTTATTATTACTTATCTAATTGGTAATAATAGCATTATATATGTTATAATATGTTTATTATACGGCGCAGGTCAGAGTTCTATAGCTGAAGTCGCAATAAAACGAAATTTGAAGCTTCAGCGCTAAAAATAACGAGCCAATGAGAGCAGGGCGTCTGTGTCGTCACACAACGCATGCAACCTATGAAATTGAACGATGCGCTCTCCATAAGGAAGAGAGCGCGTCGCCCCCCCTTCTAAGAACCGGCAATGCAGCACCCGTCACGGCACAGAATAACGATCGACGCGCTACTGGTGGCTATTTCAGGAAGTTTTTTCACACGTTTTGTAAGTATTTCGTTACATAAAGAAGATACATCGCCTTGCTGGGCAACGCTGCGCAGAATTTAGCGGTAAAATTTCGAATATTTACCCGGAGCCGGGAACGCCGAGCTGACGAAAAATTATTTAATGCGAGAACCATTTTTGCAGCACATTATATTTCATTGCAATTTTAATGTTGTGCAGGTTGGGATTGTTTGCTATTAATTATAAGCGTGATAAAAAAATACTGACGTTGTAAAAACCGATTAGTTTAATAAAATGTAAAAAAAAAAAAAGCATCATTATATATATAATTTGATAATTATATGATTTATATTTATGATTAAACTTTTTTCGTATTATATATTATATATATTATATCATCTATATTAAAACTCTCATCAAGTTACTATAAATTTAAACATATTATATATATAGTGTTTAGTGTTCCACAGGGTACGGAGTTAACACCGGATTTATATGGTATTACAACAGATAACTTAAAAAGAAAATTACCTGAGGCAGCGCTTACACAGTTGCTGATGATAACAGTGTTATTTTATCGGCTAAAACTAATGAACACCTTCTTGAAAAAACAAATGGAACAATATTACAATTTCAGGAGTGGTGTAAGGAAACCAGACCAGTATTAAATCCCAAAAAAAAACAAAATATGTTAATTTTTATTCAGATTTTAATGTTCCGGATTGTAGTTTTTTATTAAAAATTGGGAATACAGTGATACAGCGAGAAGAAAATACTAAATTTCTAGGGTTAAATATACAAGAAAATCTTAAATGGGATATTCATGTAAAACAAATTAGTAAAAAATTAAACTCCGTCCGTCCGTCCGTCCGTCCGTCCGTCCGTCCGTCCGTCCGTCCGTCCGTCCATTATAATAATAGATACATTATTCAAATAAATATTTAATAAAGGTTCCCTATTGTAAATTATAATTTAAAGTAACCAACTTGATTACAAATGATAGAATACATTTACTAAACTAAAATATGTATCACTAGAATCATTACAATATAGATGTAAAGTTATAATAATTAATAAATTAAAAGCGATACAATAATTTTATTAGGGAGTTTCATTAAAGTACATAAGACATAAGTAATATAATAGCTGGTAAATTATATAATTTATTCGGGAATATTTGACAGTATAAAGCTAAAAAAATTTGGTGTCTGATTAGAAAAGTTTTAACTTAATGTCATTAAAGTAAGCTAGACCACGTACAACATTGTTATGTTAAATGTATGACAGTTTGACAATGGAGGTAAGGTGGAAGTTACGAGCAGACGTCCTCCAGCTCACACACGAATCTCCGCTCTTCTGAACAAGGACGGTCCAACCAAAAGTGTCTGCCGTCACTATACACCATTATCAACAAGCAGTCTTCATTATAGGGGTAGTTGTTCGGCTGTCCTCGCCCCCAGTCAGTGAAGTTCAGTTTCTGTCCGTTGGTCCACCTCCACGTTCCTTCCTGCTGAGAATCAGATCCTCCCAGCCAGAAGTAAAACCAAACTGGAGACAGAGCAGACGTGTGAGGACCTGCAGCTAACTGTGTTCATTAGGGGGAGGGGGGATGTAAAGAAGAAATGTCTTTGCTTCATGTCATTGAAGTTTAATAAAAATGCATAAGTTCTTATATGTTTGTAATTGTATTTACTTATTTCATATAAGCAACCGTGAGGTTTAAACTACTGTAACTATAATATTACATTAACATTAAAAATATAATCATTGTATTCAAATCATTTTAATTTCATATAATTCCACTCACGCAACATTGATTACTTATATTTTAAAATTTATAATACTTGGAAAAATAAAAAGAAACATAAATTACTAAAAAAAAATATTAATTGAGAATATGATCATTGCATAATTCTGAAACAACCTATATCGCTAATTAGTGTAAAGTAACCATTGAATTACCAACGGAAAAGGGGGGGGGGGGTGGAGGGAGTCAAAACAGCGCATAACTCTTTTAAAGCGGAAAAGTGTAAAAGTGTAAAAACCTTCTCCAAAAAACCTAAAATATTTGAATCCTTAATTAACCACCTGGCCAGCAATGTATATTTAATTTTCGCAAAAAAATATTAAAGATAGGAACTTCAAGTTTTATTTTACATGGTATTTAAATATCGGGAAATTTTGGCCCCCACTCCCCTCAGTAAAGCGTGCAACCAGAAATGAGCTTAGAAATGTTTGGACTTATCTGAGGAAAGCATTAGATTTACTAGTCATAGGTAATTTGATAGAAAATATAGATAATTAGGTATTTTTAGATCATCAGAAAGGTTTTGGAGTATTGACCTCAATTTTTTTATTGCAGAAATGGATAGAGGGTGCAAAGTTATCCTAGCCTGATTTTTTTCAGATTTTTTAGAGCCCAGAAAGTATTTTTAAAAAATTATTGAAAGTTCTTTTTGTGACGTAACGAGACGCCGCTCTTTAAGAAAAAGATAGGACTTGACGCCGCATGACGTCACAAATACGACTTTAAATAATTTTTTAAAAATACTTCCCGGGCTCTAAAAAATCTGAAAAAAATCAGGGTAGCAAAACTTTTCACCCTCTATCCATTTCTGCAATAAAAAAATTGAGTACAATACTCCATTGTACATCTTTGGACCTAATTTTAATTTTTTTTTTGTTCAGGTACATCAATATTTACGTAATTTTTTTTTGATATTGTTGCTTTTTATTTTTATTTGTCTTAAAGTTGTCAATATTTCTCCTTGCAAACATCATCATGCAAATTATGCTTAAGGTAGAGATAACGCCGAACAGCTGTTCGACGTAATCACTTTTGATTAACATGTAAACCTTAGCAAAATGACAAAAATTCTGAAATTTTTTTGAGAGGCAGATATTAGTGCCTAAAAGCCATAGAAAAAATTTCAAAACAATTAAACAAGCCGATTTTTTTTAATTAATTTTTTTAATTTTCAGCATAGGGCTTTCCCATGGAGAGCCCAACTAAAACAATAATTTAAAAAAATCGGCTCGTTAAATGTTTTTGAAACCTTTTCTATGGCTTTTAGGCACTAATATATGTCTCCCAAAAAAATTTCAGAATTTTCGTCAAAATGCTAAGGTTTACATGTTAATCAAAGGGGATTACGTCAAACTGCTGTTCGACGTTATCTCGACCTTAAACAAGGAAAGTTGTAAAGTCATAAGTTAATATTTCCATTATGAAGTATCATGTAACTCTATTATAGACATTGCTCTAGCAATAAAATGTAAAATACATTTTTCGACATTTAAATATTTAAATATTGTATTAATTTTTATGGTACTGATCTGTAAATGCCCATAGAAGAATATTATTATTATATTATATTATATTATATTATATTATATTATATTATATTATATTATATTATATTATATTATATTATATTATATTATATTATATTATATTATATTATATTATATTATATTATTTTATATTACTTCAATATTTTTACAATTTAAAATGTTTGAAAGAACGCATAGGAAAACGTAAAATTATTCTAAATAAATGTAATACTACTTTGAAAAAATGTAAAAATACATATTTGTTTGTTAAAATTACAAAATATTATGTATACTATTACATGATATGAGACAGTTGTAAAAAGCGTCGCAAAGAGACGCCATGACACACGTAGTTCTATGGCTCAGTAATTTAATAATTTGTGGTGATATAATTATCGTAAGACGCCAACTTCAGAGCTCGAATTCTTCGGTAATTGTTTATTTATATTTTGAGTAGTGATTTGTATCATTTTATGTATTTTTCTTTTAGCATTGATGAAAGCATCATCATTGCTTACAGAAACGTACAATGTTCGTTCGGGTTTCGATGGTTTTAGCGCAATTTTTATTTTTTTACAATAGTACAAAAGGACTATTAAATATTATGCATTATTTTATGATGATCTTAAATATAAGGTATTTTTCATTTTAAAAGCAGATTTTTATGTTAGAGAAATTCGTTTTCAATTTGATAATAATCTATAGTGATTATGTTGAAAAAAATCGTACTATTGCATTTTCTATATTGCTTCTCCGAGAATCAAAACTGAATGCTTAGTATAATACTACTAATTATGACAGATTATAATACAGTGATAAAAGTGTGTCAGAACGCCGATCCGGTATAAAAGAAATTCAGGTGGAACTGACCATGAGTTCCACTTGGAAAAGTGCATGAATTTTTATTGCTTAGAAAAAAGTGATAAATTATGGTTTTAAAAATATATAAATTTGTTAGTTATATCAAATTTTGTAAGGCAAATAATAAAAAAAAATGCTTTGCTCGTAATTCGTAGTTTCCTTCACAAGACGAAAATATGATTTTATAGTATATTTCTTTTATTACATAATTTTTTACTAATTTTAAGTATTTTTTTAATCTATTCATGCATAATATAATGCTCAAATCCATCAAATGAGAAACTACATATCCGGCCCAGAATACAGTATACAACTATTTTTTAGGAAACTTGAAAATTAAGTTTTGAGAAATTAATTGCAAAATTTTTTTAACGAATTAATTCATTTTTCGAATACTGATAAGCAATTGCACATAATAAATATTAATATATAAGCGGTAATAATTTATTAAAGCAATAAAAAACTGTTATTATTAAAAATTAAAATAATTTATTAATTGTATTGCATTGAATAAAAGGCAAACCAAATAACCGACAACCCGCAACCGGTGACCTGCGACCGTTGGCCATATAGCTTTCAATTTTCCTAATTTCTCATTATATGAATTGCAATCGTGGAGAAAATAATGTATTAAGTCGGTGATTTTACCTGACATTAGAAAATAAAAAAAAAGTTGCGTGGCTAATAAAAAATAATCACTCAAGTTTTAATATTTTCTTGTAAAATAATTATTACCGCATAAAGAACAGAATTTTCCAAATTTAATTTTTTTCTAGAGAATCTACATATATTATAATTATATAGGAAAATGGATTTTTGTTGGATTTCGATTCCTTGTTGAACTTTTGGGGGTTACTGAATTGGCTTAACTCTAATTAAACTAATATGTTGCCAAACATAATATATGTTTATTGTATTTGTCGACAAAAATCAAAGCGGACTTTTTCTTTCTCAACTGCAAACGATCATTCCTTTTGTGCTAATTTTGCAGTGAAAATGTTTTCATATATAACATAAACAATTTCAGTAGTGAAACAACAATCAAAATTTAAAAGAAATATATATATTGTACGTTCTCTTTAATAAAAAAAAGCAAATTTTTAACATTGAACTAAACACTTTTTTTTTTACATATATTATACCTTAGGATATTTTGGTATCTATATGTGCCACGATATAATATTTTGATACGATTCCTAATTGCATGTATTTTTTGACCTTAAGTTACACAGGAAAATTTTTCAAGGTTTTAGTCGTAACATTGGGAATTTATACTTGCAAAACTCTTCGATTAACTAAAAAACAAACAAAAAAAAGTAAAAAAAAAAACAGGTGAAACGAAAAAAAAATATATAAATATTTAGAGCGAGATTCTATTTGACTTGCGCTATAACCAAAAAATGTTTAAAATAATTTTTCACTGATCCTAATTCCCGTTAAAAATAAATAAAATAAAAACAAAGAAAACGTTGCAATGTTTGACATTTTAGTAATTAATAAAAATATATAAGCAAGCCGCATTTTTTTTTTTTTTAATAAACGCGACTGCGGCGCGCTGCTGGGGCCCCTCTTTTGGTTGAGGGGCCAGTTTATACCTGAGATGCGTTCCAGGAAGACAACGTTCCCACTTTTATAACTGCATGGGCATACATAATATAATTATAATTCTTTGCGTGTCAGGTGGATTGACTATTTTTGAAACAGAAATAATGATCAAAATGTTTACTTCAACAATATTTGTGTGCGAGATATTATATAAGGGAAATTATGTAAATCTATATAATGCTCAAAACTACTAAACCATAGACGTAAGAATGATATTTCATGATAGATTTAAAAATGGTTACTATACTGCAATATTCGTAAATTATTACGTATAATTTATATTATATAAAATAAAATTTGATCAATAAAATTATATTAGTCCCTTATAAATTTTATTTGAACATATTTTTTACGTATAATAGATACAAAAATTCGATCAATTATTTCCTTGAATTTGATTTCAGAAAATATTTAATAGTAAATTATGTTAATTCAACATAACATTTATTATTGTAAAAAAAACAGACAGGTATGTATTTTTTCAGATGACAATTTTTTTTTGTAAAATTGCATTAAAAAAATGGAAATAAAACGCCACATTTTAAACGTGTAAAAAAACGAAAGATATTGTAATTGTTTAAAAACAAAAATTATATGTATTTTTACAAATATTAAAGTTTTGTGATTATACATTTAAAATTTGTAATCTCAAATTACAAAATTTTAAGTTTAAATACACGTTTTTAATTTGGCATTTTATTTCCTATTATTTTTTGTAAAAGTACAAAGAATTTTTTTACAGTGTAGGTATCGAATAATTGATAATTTAGCTACTGATAATAGATATACAGTGCAGGTAAACCTTTTAAATTTTTTTCATAACTTTAATGTGAGGTATTTTTTTTTAACATTGACAGTGTTACCTTTCTCTTAAAAGCCCTATGTCCATTTCACAGTATAAAGTCCACAGTTAGTATTGCCTCAGTATGATACGGCTGCATAAAAAAATTGTTCCAGCAGCAATAATATCACAGATAATATAGCCGAAGAAAAGGCACCTGTGACGTTATTTGTACCCATTCTGTAGCGACGGTATAGGGAAATTCCTGCAATAGATACGTTCACTCTAACTGCAAGCACGGACATAATTTTAATTCTGGAATGTTGAAATTTTACCAGGACAGTCTTGATAGTATTTGTCAAATATTCTGAATGATTCTTGTTGCTGACATTCACATAGACTGACTTATTGCAGTAGCAAGAAGAGAAAACTGTTGTATAGGAAAACAATGTTAAATTCTTGGCTTATATTGCTACTGCAATAAGTCAATCTGAGTGAACGTCAACAACAAAATTCTTTCAAGATATTTGAAAAATAATATCAAGACTGCCCTGGTAAAATTTCAACATTCCAGAATTAAAAATAAATTATGTCCGTGGTTGCAGCTAGAGTTAAACTATCTTTTGCAGGGATATCCCTATACCGTCGCTACAGAATGGGTACAAATAAAATCACAGGCGCCTTTGTTTCGGCTATTATCTGTGATATTATTATTGCTGCTGGAACAATTTTTTTTTATGCATCCGTATCATACTGAGGCAATACTAACTGTGGACTTAATACTGTGAAATGGTCATAGGGCCTTTAAACAAAACAAATAAGTGTTGTTTAAAACAAAGGGATTTTATTTTGTGTAAAAAATTAAAATTGGATATACATATTGGGCGCGATTCACGAAACAGTTAGCAAGGTTTCTAGCTACGTTTAGCATAACCACGTTTAACTAGGTGGTTTAACACGTAAAACAGTTATAGTTAAACGTGGTTAATAATAATAATAATAATTATTAAAGTTTATAATTATTTTTATTTTTATCGGAAAGTTCAGTACGCGACGCGTGGGACCGCGCCCTTGGGGCTCCACCTGGGGGTTGTTTAATTACAGCCCTCAGTCCATAGCCACTGACCGGTTATGGAGCCTGAGCTCTCCCTGCTGCCGCGGAGCTCAGAGTACCTAGGCAGCAAAATCTCGGCAATGCTGGGGACTCTCATAGTTTAACAGCAGACTATGGGAGGATAAATGCAACGGTCACTAGTGCAATTGTCGGAGGTTGCGTGAAGGATTCCCCGGATGACCGGCGTGATCAGTTTGCCGGCTGCACCTAGTGGCTGGGAGGTCCTCGGGATCGGCCACCTTACCATCAGGGTGGTTTTAGTGGAGGTGGGTACTCCAATCTGTGGGTGGATGGTTAATGGTGCACCAGAAACCTGCAGAGTGGGAGCGGCAGGCTGACGGAACGGTGGCTTACTTGACGCAAGTCAAGAGCAGCCGTGTCAGCGTAGGGTGGGGTTTTTGTGGGGGTGGGGAGGGGGGGGTGGGCGCGAGCGCTATGTGGTGTATTCACTGTGTGGGGGGAACTATGTTTCGTGTATGGTGACCAGCCAGCCGGCTCAGGGAGATGTGGTGCCAATATATCGTAGTGGCCCGTGCAGTCAGGAAGTAGTTCCCTAGGTCTGACACTCGTATGACGAATGCTCCTCATGGATATTTTCGGTGAGGCAGCGGTCTGAAGGTGAGGCTCTCCAAACGGGTGGGTCAAGCAAAGCTAATATCCGAACACAACAGTGAACGGCGCTCGCGGACGGGGATTATGGGTCGGGGGAGAGGGTGCAAAGCTCGTTCGCGGTGGGGCTGATGGTCACTGCGGTGACACTATTTGTACGTCATGCTCGGGGTAATAGACCCGGGTCCTACAGGTGTGATTCCGTGGAGGCTGGGTAACACCGTGGCCGAAAGTCTGGCACTCCAAAGGGGCATTGTTGGGCAAAAAACGAGGCACTGCTGGGTCTGTCCTATAACCAGGGCAATCTAGTGGTGTCTCACAAAAAAAAAAAAAAAAAAAATAATAATAATAATAAATGTTTATTGAGCTAAATGACAACATATATACAGCATATTACAATAAAATACCTGAAATCTCAATGGGTGGACTGCAAAAGGCAGAATTTTAACCTATAGCCACCCCAACAAATAAATCAGAAATTACTGCTTCGTCATAACAAATATAATAACAAACATTGAAGAAAATGAAAATATATATATATATACAGTATAGATACAGTACACATTTATACACAGTAGATAAAACTTATAACAAATGTATTAAAATTCTATCTTTCTCATCATCAGGCAGGGCATTAAATGTTTTAACAACCCTTGGAAAAAAGGAGGTAAGGTATGCACTACAGTATCCTCGGGGAGTTGACAGCACCATCCCAGAACCTCTCATACCTTCCCTACGAGTTGTGATGGAATCTCTATTAGGACCAAATACATTGAAGTCATAAATCCCAGAGAGCCACTTGGTAATCTTATCGTGGTTAGAAAACTGGTTAACTGCTTCGTGAATCGCACCCATTATTTAAAAAAAAAATACTTATATAGAAATTTAAAAAAAATATATATTCACTGAAGCTTTGGTTTTATGAGCATAAACATAGTTGCGTTTGATTTTGTCTATTACTTAAAACATTCTCTATGCAAAATTATTCTGTGACCTTGATGTTCACCGATCCCGAAAAAAAATAAATTGTTAAATATTTTAATTATATCATAACAAATGTTGTTACATGAAATATAAAAATTTATTAATAACTGATAACATTTTTTGACACCCATGAGCAGAGAAGTTTAATTAATTCTGATATCAAAATAATTGACAAAAAATATATTGATCAGCAATCCACCACCTGCAAGGTTATACTCACTCTGCCACTTCTCATTGATGTACTTCCAAATCAAGTTGTTCTCTTTCTCAGTCTCGATGCTGGCCAGCTGCAGACCATGTGACTGACAGAACTGCTGGGCTGACGTCCAGTTTAGTGGCTATGAACATTAGAACGGTGGGTTAGAATGTGACAACTTCATTGACAAAAAAGAGGACGGATGCGCGCCTCACGGTTGAGAGGTGTGGTAAATATTTTAACAGCCACAACCTTACATGCAAACCGGGATTTAATCCGTATACGTGGAGAATATGTACTTCCTGACGATACACTTAACTTGAAGTTCCAAAGGTTGCATTTTCCACCTAAGATTTACTTTTTCTTTTGCCTCAACCGTCTCAATGCAAGTTGTGAAAAAATTCTATTATTAGGATGTTCAAGTTCAAAAATATTAGATTTAGCAGCAGTTACATAAATAAAACATTCAATGCAATAAATCTGCAGTGGGTTTTGTTCGTTGCAGCTTAAATTTTACTTAAATTTACACCTTTTCAAAGATTTTTTTTTTTATTATGATTTTTAAGTATTTTTATATTTTAATCGTTACACAATCAAAACGCAAGAATTAGCTGCAGGCAGATAAGCAGGAAGCAGATGCTTAATTTGTATATATATTTTTTTTTCAGAGCATTATTTCTAAAATTTATATATTTGAAAATGTAACAATCTGAGTAGGAGGTTGCTAATAGTATTGTCTCACCCCTAATTCTGAAATATGTTTTATATGGTTTTTATTATTTTGAACATGAAAAAAATGAATCTAACATTTAAAAATTTTTAGAATTAAAAATTTATAATTGTATGGTAGTTTAGGGATGCAGTATGAAAGTTACAAGTTTTAAAAATGCGCTATTATATTTTGAAAATACAAAAATACACTATCAAATTAACCCCTCCCCCCCAAGTCTCAGTTTTTCGAATTTTTTAACAATTTTATATTTTTTTTTAGTTTCAAATTCTCAATCATGCAGGGGGTGAAATAGAATGTTAGTGAATATTTTCTCTCGAAACGTGTTACACTTGAAGGTAACAAGCAAGCAAGCAGGCAGGCAGGCAGGCAGGCAGGCAGGCAGGCAGGCAGGCAGGCAGGCAGGCAGGCAGGCAGGCAGGCAGGCAGGCAGGCAGGCAGGCAGGCAGGCAGGCAGGCAGGCAGGCAGGCAGGCAGGCAGGCAGATAGGCAGGCAGGCAGGCACGCAGGCAGGCAGGCAGGCAGGCATATAAATAAATATATAAATAAATAAATAAATGAATGTTCTCATAAATAAATAAATAAATAAATAAATAAATAAATAAATAAATAAATAAATAAATAAATAAATTTATTCATGAAGCAATAGAAATTCACAGAAGAGGAAAAGAACTGGCAATGTATTGAACAAGAGTTGTTATATTAAAACAATACTTTTTATAAGAAGCCCTAATTAAAAAATGAAGAAACGCACATGCAACATCATCGTTTAAATACTATACTTGCGTTATCTTAATAATATAAATTATATTTACCTCCTCCGAAATCTCGAAGTAGTAATATTTATCTCCGAGTCTCGTCATGTTGAGGGCACCAACTGAAGACAGATTATTTTCATTGTTTTATTTTCACAGACAGTTTTAACTCAAATATGTGACCTTATCTTTAACCTAATTATTTGTGCCTAATTATATTTTCAAATAACTTTTGCATTTTATTCATTGATTAAATTATTGCCTCGTACTGTACACACGCTAGCAAAAAAATTAACCAACAATGGCCTTTGTTGTCATCGTGCAATGAATACAAAGTATAATTTCCTTACTTCTAGCTTATCACAGCTCTCTATGTATTTTCGTTCCATCAACGATGCCGATTGATTGGTGAGTGGGCGGGTCAGTGAGCAAACTCTTAGAGAGCAGTAATTGGCATGAAGGAGGAAATTGAAGCTTTGGATGTGACAACAAAGGACCATTATTGGTCAATTTCACCTGCAGTTGACTGTACAGTTGACACTTAACTTTTAGGTGCTGAATTGGTTTCAGTACTTTATGTCGGTACAAAATTGTTCCAATTGCGTCTTACATCCAGCCCTTTTAACCTATTAAACCCTTAATCCAAGTACAATTTTCGTACTGAAAAAAGTGTCAATTTTTTATACTGTATTTCATTCCTTTCTCACTAAAAATTTGTACTTGGATAAAGTGTTTTATAGGTAAAAAATCCTGGATGAGAGACGAATTTGGAACAATTTTGTACTGACGTAAGTCCTGAAACCAATGGAGAACCGAAACTACCGATATCAAAATTTTTTATTGCAGAAATGGATCGAGGGTGCAAAGTTATGCTACTCTGATTTTTTTAGATTTTTTAGAGCCCAGCAAAAATATTTTTTAAAAATTATTGAAAGTACAGAAAAGTGCCGCCTCTTGCCGCCTCTCTTAATAAATGATAGGACCCAAAAGAAACGTGGGTTCGAGGCAGACCTCGCCAAAACTTTCTAGCAATACTTCCCGGTCCCTAAAAAGTCTGAATAAAATCAGGGTACCATATAGCTTTGCACCCTCTCACAATTTCTTCAATAAAAAATTTTGAGGTCAGTTCTACATTCAGCATCTAAAAGTTTAGAGTGTTCTTAAAGTTAAAAATTGGAAAATTGTAATACATACGTAAGATAGGAAAAACGGTTTTAGGCTTATAATTCAGATACTAATTATATTTTAAGGTGCAAAACTTATCAAATCAGATTTTAAAGTATTCAGCGGCTACTCATTTCAAGAAAATTTGTTAAAGTTTAGATATTTCCACACACTACAGTGGTAAAATTGTTTTAAAATCTAGTATGGAGTATTGACCTAATTTTTTTTATTACAGAAATGGATAGAGGGTGCAAAGTTATGCTACCCTGATTTTTTTCAGATTTTTTAGAGCCCGAAACTATTTTTAAAAAATTATTGAAATATATTTTTGTGACGTCAATAGACGCAGCTCCTTAAGAAAAAGATAGGACTTGTCGCCACGTGATGTCACAAAAAGGACTTTCAATAATTTTTTAAAATTACTTCCCGGGCTCTGAAAAATCTGAAAAAAATCAGGGTAGCATAACTTTGCACGCTCTATCCATTTCTGCTATAAAAAAAATTGAGGACGATACTTCATTGTTTAAATATTCAAAGAAATGGGCTAAGGGGGAAAAATAATTTATACAATAACAATATAACTTATTTTTAATAGGTGTCATTAATACACATCATTCCTAAACTACCCTTAAATTATTAACATTTAAATATAAAAAAAAATATTTGTCAGATTCATGTTTTCCATGATCAAATATTATTGTAAAAAATAATAAAAAAAAAACTCTCGGAATTAGGGATGAAAATACTCTACCACAAGTCTCAATTTTTACATTTTAAAATGAAATATTGAAAACTTCTGGGTGGTTGAAGGATAAAATAGGGATAAGTTACCGTTTTTAGAAATACAACTTAAGATTGTAAATATTTTTTTACTTCCAAGTTTCAGTTCTTAATATGGATATAAACAGTAATTTTTTTATTGCAGAAATATTAGATAAAGATTAAAAATTTCTGCTTCCCTGATTTTTTTCAGATATTTGACAGACTTGAAAATTATTTTTAAACGTTTAAAGTAGAGTGAGCGATTGCATTTTTCTTAATATTTTATTTTCTAAAAATAGTTTAAATCCTATTTATGTTTTTGCGGGTTAATTCCCATAAGGATATTCATGATTTTTTTCCATGAAAAAGACCCCGTAAATTTTTTTTTATTTGAAAATTCAATAAAGAATTCATCATAGATTACGTAAGTATTTTTTAAATGGTCCCATAGTTCAGAAAAAGTTGGATTAAAACGCGGTTTTATGTTCCATAAGGCTGCACGTTAAAGGCCTCCGAAACACCAACTTTGGGAATTTTTTGTGGTGAAACTATTTGAGATGGAATTTTTTTGTTTTCATTTCTCAATAGAAAGCAGCTTAAACTATTTTTAAAAAATAAAATATTAAAAAAAATGAACTCGCTCACTCTACTTTAATTAATATCCTTTTTGTGATGTAGTGAGGCGCTTCTCTTTAAGAAAAGAAGAGAACTTACTGCCATTTGACGTTACATAAAGGACTTTCAATGTTGCTTAAAAATAGGTCCAGGTCTGTAAAAAATATAAAATAACATCATAGTAACCTAACTTTGCAGCTTCGCACCCTACATTTATTTTTGCAATAAGAACAATTTAGATTTTAGATCGATAATATATTTTTCAAAAAAATTTGATTTTTACTTATTTATGCCCATGCAAGGGATGGAGGATCGAGATAATTGAACTTAAGTTTTCTCATTTTCTCACAAATTGAGTAGCACTTTTCAAGTTTAACGCCTGATGTTAAGTTTTGTACCGAAGAATTGATCTGCAATGGAGTCATAGGCTAAAAACTATTTCTCCTATTCAATTAACCCATGCATTCTAATATTAGCTTTTAAGAACTGTACGTAAGAATTTTAAAAACTGTTTGTAATATTCCTTATTTTTTCATGGGCAGGAATTATCCTCTTTCCTCTAACTATTACAATCAGAATAATAAGTTATCCCAAATAGATACATGACAATGAGATACTAGAATGTGAAAATTTTTAGTGGTTCAATCAAAAGAAGGGGTAAAAATAAGGTACTGTGAATTTTTCAAAATTTTTTGAGTCCAGGAATTTTTTTTAAAAAATTATTGAAATCTATTTTGATGACGTCATGGGCGGAACTCTTTAAGAAAAAGGATAAAGCAGTGCCACCCGTGACGTCATAAAATAGATTTTAAATTTTTTTTTAAAAATATTCCTCATGGTCTCAGAAAATCTGATAAAATTCACAGTAACAAATTTTTACCCCTTCTTTCGATTAAGCCACTTAAATTGTCACATTCTAGTATCTTAATATATTTCTATTTTTAATTTTACGTTGCGAATTAAAATCTACTCTTAAATATTTTAATAATCAAGTTTGTAAACCATTTTTTCAATATGAACAAGCCTGTTTTTTGCTATGAACTCGAAAATATCAATTCTGTCTTGATTTTAAAATAATTTGGTCCAAAGCTCAAAAATTTAGGTTTTGGCTTGACAATTTGAATTCTATGTCTAGCCTGAAACACTAAAATTTAACTTCGGTTCGAATTTGAGCTGCATTATACAGCATTACTTTATCCCGAATAATAGAGCAGATAGTTATAATAAAGTTCATTACATTTTACATGTTAATTTACTCTTGTGAACCAGTTTATATCCCCCTTTGTATAACAAGCAACTTTATTTTCATGATGAAATGTAATATTCTGTTTGCAAACTTATTTAAAAAAATGAAAAAAAATTATTGAAAATACTTTTCCTAAGATCTTAAAAACACAATTTTCTTACATAGAATCCACTATGAAGATATTGCTGTTTGCTGCGCTAAATACCTCTTTGCTGATATTATTATGGAATTCATTAAATAAAAGGAAATTAATTTTATTGCTGGTAACTACGTACACACTAAATGTTATAATTAACTATCTAACGATCACAAAAAATGAACAATAGCATATTCAACTTCAAATAGGCATTTTCATATCACACTCTTTACCAAAAAGAAGGGAAAGGGCATCTTGTCAAAATAAATTAATCGCTATTCGCACGGATTCTTTTTTTCGACGAAATAGATTGCTGGGTGGCTACAAAGAATTGCATTTTGTCTGATGTTTTAAATGAACTATTTTACAGAATTTTTGGATCCCAGCGACGCGCATTCCCTTTAATTGTTAATAATTTTAGGGTTGAAGATCTACAAAATTTTAATTATACATCAGAATGCCAATATACAGTAATATACAATGTCTCAAGTTGCAGAAACACTAGTTATTTATTTAAATTTAATTTGATGTAAAAGAAACCTAACATTATCTTAAATATGTTAACTGTAGATTTTCTGTGATTTTTTTTCTTTTATAATTTCTGTTCAAATATTGAGAATTTTTCTTTGATACAAATATTTCATCTTGCAGTATTATTGCCTTCCAATTATACCTCAGGGATCTGTTATCGGCCCTTTGCTCTTTACAATATTCATGCTAGATCTTCCTGATTGTGTATCTTCATCAATTTCAGAATATACTGATGACAGCACATTGAGTAGAGAGATCACAGGTATTGAGGACATTGAGGCCCTTCACGAGGACTTGCATTCAATATCGATGTGGTTTAATGTGAATAATTTGATGTTGAATGCTGCCTAATGTTTGTATTTTCGTTTAACTAGATCTGCTAATCCTTTAACTGTATCTTACTCTGTTAATGATGCTTTAATACCAGAATGTAAGCAGCTTAAATTACTGGGCATTACAATTACTTGTGATTTGAAATGGAATGTCCAGACAGAAAATGTAAGAAAAAAATCAATGAAAGTATGTTGAATAGGAGTTTTAAAGGTATACTGGCCTCAAAAATTAAATTAGGTAGTCACCAAGACTCTTTGTAGTTTAGAATCAATATGAACATGAAATTTAGTACCGCGCGGAGCAGCATAGCAAAATAGCGGCTGGAATGTCTTAAATCAGGTCCTCCATGACATCATGAAGGACCTAGCAGAGGCTGGCAGAGTGAGAGCGTGCTAGAACTGGCAACGCCGTACCAACAACGGATATTCTTCCCACTGTTCTGTAACTATAGAGATCGAGGGGGGAGAGGCGCCAATTTCTATTAGTTCAATGTATGTGCTTCTAGACATAAGTTTGTGATTGATTTTTTTTATGTATATAATATAATAAAAACTATGATACAGAAAACAATAATATATATCATAGCAATATGAAGTTATTAATATTTTAAAAAAAAAGCTGATATTCGAAGTATGTTTTTCATCCGATAATAAAAGACTGCAATACAGCTAGACTTGTTTCCAGCCTCCACGGAATCACACCCGTAGGACCCGGGTCTATTACCCCGAGCATGACGTACGAATAGTGTCACTGCAGTGACCATCTGCCCCACCACGACCGAGCTTTGCACCCTCTCCCTCGAACCACAATCCCCGTCCGCGAGCGCCGTTCACTGTTGTGTTCGGATATTAGCTTTGCTTCACCCACCCGTTTGGAGAGCCTCACCTTCAGACCGCTGCCTCACCGAAAATATCCATGAGGAGCGTTCGTCATACGAGTGTCAGACCTAGGGGACTACTTTCTGACTGCACGGGCCACTACGATATATTGGCACCACATCTCCCTGAGCCGGCCGGCTGGTCACGATACACGAAACATAGTTCCCCCCACACAGTGAATACACAACATAGCTCTCGCTCCCACCCCCCACCCACAAAAACCCCACCCTACGCTGACACGGCTGCTCCTGACTTGCGTTAAGTTCGCCACCGTTCCGTCAGCCTGCCGCTCCCACTCTGCAGGTTTCCTTCCGGTGCACCAATAACCATCCACCCACAGAGTGGAGCAGCCACCTCCACCAAAACCACCCTGATGGTAAGGTGGCTGATACCGCGGACCTCCCCGCCACTAGGTGCAGCCGCCGGCAAACTGATCACGCCGGCCATCCGGGGACTCTTTCACGCAACCTCCGACAATTGCGCTAGGGACCGTTGCATTTATCCTCCCATAGTCTGCTGTTAAACTATGAGAATCCCCAGCATTGCCGAGATTTTGCTGCCTAGGTACTCTGAGCTCCGCAGCAGCAGGGAGAGCTCAGGCTCCATAACCAGTTGGTGGCTTTGGACTGAGGGCTGTAATTAAACAACCCCCAGGTGGAGCCCCAAGGGCGCGGTCCCACGCGTCGCGTACTGAACTTTCCCCACACAGTGTTTAGCATGAGTCAAGAACAGCCGGGTGCACTACTTATTATTTTTTTTTTTTTAGAAACTACTAAGCCGTCCCATAGGTCATTACAAGACCAACCCAGCAGTGCCTCCTCGACCCTAGCGCTCCGCACTCTCGTGCAGTTAACTCCAGTGCTGCCTTTTCATATTTTTTCTTTTATCGGTGCACCTCACCCAACCTCCCCATGGGCCCGAAGCAGACGGAAGGAGCCCAGCAACACCGCCTTCTGCATGGCATCCGCTAATCGCTCAGCAGATCCACGGCAACCTGGTATTTGCCGCAGCCCAGAAACGAATGAGGCGGAAACTCCACCCATCATCCCAACCAAAAGAACGACCAAAACAATCGAATGTCCAGCATAGCTCTGCCGCAAGTCCATGACAAGATTTCGGTACTTATCGCGTTTTTCGGCATACTTTTCCGTGAGGTTCTGGTTCGATGGAGCAGAAAACTCCACCACGGTCAACGCCTTCTTGTGCTTCTCAAGTACCACGATGTCTGGCTTGTTGGCATGGAGCTTGCGAGTGGTGGGAAACGAATAGTTCCAGAAGATCTTCAACTGGTCGTTTGCCACCACTGCCTCAACGTCCCCAGGAGCGTATGGTATGACAGGTGAATCGTCAATACCGAAATGGTGCCTCACCCACGAGAAAATAAATGCGAATAAATTGTGAATACGAGTGAAAAATTCACACATTTTCCCACATGTTGAAGCCGATTGACGACTCTCTCATGCAGATTGATCTGATTGATGCGTCATTCACGCATTTTAACAAATGTTCAATAATTTATCAAAATAAGTGTATTTCAAGAAATTTCACCCATCCATGCATATTGACATATACTGATTAATATTGACATAGTTGACTAGAGCAACTCCACAAATTTTCACATGAATCGACATATTTTTAATTTAGTATCAACTTCACCTCTATTGATGAGAATTGAATTGATTCCACTCGCCCATTTTTATAAATTTTCACGCAGTTTCATCCAATTATAAAGTCAGTTCATGCATACTGACGTACTTTTAGCCAGTTTGATGCAAAGTACGTTCACTCACTTTGAAACTTTTTCATGCACATTTACCTATTTGTCAAACAATTTTTTTCATAAAGTTCCCACATGCAAATTGTCATATTTTGACGCATTTTCACCAATTTTCTGACCATTTTTTTTATAAAGTCCCCTCATGCAAATTGACACATTTTGACATATTTTGACGCATTTTCACCAATTTGTTGACCATTTTTTTTCATAAAGACCCCTCATGCAAATTGACATATTTTGACGCATTTTAACCAATTTGCTGACCATTTTTTTTCATAAAGTCCCCTCATGCAAATTAACACATTTTGACATATTTTGATGCATTTTCACCAATTTGTTGACCATTTTTTTTTTCATTAAGTCCCCTCATGCAAATTGACACATTTTTACATGTTTTGACGCATTTTCACCAATTTGCTGACCTTTTTTTTTATAAAGTCCCCTCATGCAAATTGACACATTTTGACATATTTTGACGCACCCATTTTCACCCATTTGTTTAACATTTGTTTTTTTTTTAAGTAAAGACCGCTAATGTTTTTTCTCGCATTTTCACACATTTTCACGCACTTTAAACTATTTGTTCGACAGTAGGAAATTTGAAGTCCCATGACCAGCAAGTGACGTCATGGAGCAAGGCGTGAAAAAGTTTGAATATTCATATGAGGGGACTCAGAAAAAAAATTAATCGACAAATGGTTGAAGTGCGTGAAAATGTGTGAAAATGCGTGAAAATACATTAGTGGTCTTTATTAAAAAAAAAGGTCAACAAATGGGTGAAAGTGCATGAAAAAGTGTGAAAATGCGTGGATATGCATGAAGGGACCTAATGAAAAATGTTGGTCGCCAAATGGGTGAAAGTGCGTGGAAAATTGTGAAAATGCGTGAATATGCATAAAGGGACTTCATGAAAAAAATGTTCTACAAATTTGGTCACATGACCGGAAGTCATGTGACTACGCGGTTGGTAGTAACACAAGATGGCTGACGCAGAGAGGTTATAGAAAGCTCCACGTGTGTGCATGGTGATTTATGGGGTGTTTAAGTGAAGTTTTACTTATTCCTGAACATTAAATAGTTAATTACAATGAAGTTAGGTTACCATTCGTTTGTTCAGTGTTAATATTTGCAATTTTTTTCACTTTTTATGATGTAAAAATAAGAGAAAATTCAATGTTGCATTTTTGCCGGTCGAGTTTTCAAAATGTCAGATTTGGAGTCACATAAAATATCGAAGATTAAACCACGATGAAAAGTTCTATCAGATAAGTAAAATCAGTTCTTAATTTATTAAATTATGACGAGGTATAAAAATAATTCCTTTAATAGTTAAATTGTTCAAGGGAATCATTAAAAAGTAGTGATAAAACCTACTGCTATTAGTCAGCCTAGCAAGTTTTTTTTTCTAAGCCTCTTATTTTACTAGCTGTATACCTGTATGATAGCGGCCTATAGAGTTCTGTTTGTAAAAAATGTTGTTTTTATTTTGCTTTCGATGTTTGACAAATGAGAACAATCTTTATTACTGTACGTAAAATTAGCGTGCGTTTCTTTGTGGATTTTTCATACATTTCAGGTATCCATGGACTGAGGCCATGAGACTGCATTTACTTCAATGGTTTGTTGAGCTAGCCTGCAACGAAAAATGCATGCTGTTGTGAGTGAACATGTGCAAAAATATGGTAAATGATGGTGTGAAAATTCGTGGAAATAAATGAATTTTGCATGTATAGACTTTGTGAAAAAATTACTTGTTAAATGTATGAAATTTCGTGAAAGGTTTGAAAAATATTAAAGTTAAATGACTGGTCTTTGTTAAATAATATGGTTGATAAAAGCGTGAAAGTTCGTAAAAAAGCGTCAAAATGAGTGAATTTGAAGGACTGAATTTTGTAAAAAATAATGGTTGATAAATGTGTGAAAGTTCGTAAAAAAGCGTCAAAATGAGTGAATTTGAATGACTGGACATTGTAAAAAATAATGGTTGATAAAAGCGTGAAAGTTCGTGAAAAAGCGTCAAAATGAGTGAATTTGAATGACTGGACATTGTAAAAAAAAAGGCTGATAAAAGCGTGAAAGTTCGTGAAAAAGCGTCAAAATGAGTGAATTTAAATGACTGGACTTTGTAAAAAATAATGGTTGATAAAAGCGTGAAAGTTCGTGAAAAAGCGTCAAAATGAGTGAATTTGAACGAATGGACTTAAGGAAAAAAATTAATCATTGAAAGTGTGAAAGTTCATGAAAAGGCGTCAAAATGTGCGAGCCAGTATACCCTAAAATGTGTGAATTCGAGCAAAGTATTTTGGTGGCAGGCATTTACATCAATATTTGTTAATATCAATCAAATTACATGAAAATGTGCAAATATATGATATCAAATTCACTCGCGCAAATTGACTCAGAAAAGGGGCGAAATTTAGGTGAATTGGAGTCAATATGCACGAGCCAATATACCTGAAAGTGCGTAAAGTCGAGCGAAGTATTTCGGCAGGCATTTACGTCAATGTTCATCAAAATACGTGAAAATGCGTCAATATAAAGTACCAAACATCGCCAAAGTGCATCAATACACGGTAATATACTCGTGCATATTGGCTCTAAAAAAGGGCGAAATTTAGGTCAATTAGAGTCAATATGCGCAAGTCAATATACCTGAAAGTGCGTGAAGTCGAGCGAAGTATGTTAGCAGGCAGTCACGTCAATACTTGTCAATATTCATCAAAATACGTGAAAATGCGTCAATATAAAGTACCAAACATTGCCAAAGTGCATCAATACACGTTAATTCACTCGCGCATATTGAATCTAAAAAGGGGCGAAATTTAGGTTAATGGGAGTCAATATGTGCGAGTGAATCTGTTGTGAGCCTTCACTCTTATTTTCTCGTGGGCAGATGAAAATAAAGCACCCGCAGTGCTGCATTGTGCCTCTCGATGTAGAGAGTACGGGCATAGAAATGACATGCAGAGAGAAGATGCATGGTGGTCTCGGGAGAACGGAAGCACGCCCGACATCTGGTGTCCAGCTGACGACCAAAGAACAACTGCTGGTACACCAGGGATGCGAACACACCATCCTGCATCTTGATGATATTGCTCTCTGACACGGAAGTCAGCCCATAGGAGCGAAGGAAGGCAAAAGTACGCTCCCTGCATAGGCCCTGGCTCTCGATGTTCTTGTAGAACACGCTACGCATGCTCTTTGCCATGTGCCCTCGCAAAAGAAGACGCGACTCCGCCTCCCTCACCCTCTGCTTGGCGAGAGCCCGAGGCAAACCTGCAAGGTTTACTCCTGGCCTCGACTCCGGCTCCACCAAATCCAACTGTACTCCCAATGCCCATGCCGCCCTTTTTGCTGCACTGAACAAATACGCTCCACTGCCCCACAACTCATGCCCATACACAAGTTGAAGATGGGGATCTGTGCTCGTTACCACACAACACGCCATACTGATAACCATTCGGTTTTAGATGTTCTCAACTCCGAGCAACCCTCTACCTCCCTGATCACGTGGAACGTAAACCCTCTCAACAGAAGCCCACTTATGGTGGCTAAAGTTTGAAGACATGACTTTCCTCGTGATGGTATCGAGGCCCTTCAGCTCTGCCACGTTCCATTTCATGGCACCAAAGGTGTAGAGCATGACAGGGATGGCAAGCATGTTAATTGCTTGGATCTTATTGCGACCCGACAACCTGGAACTCCAAATCTTCTTCAGGCGTCGACCATACTCCACACGAAGCACCTTCTGGCACAATCCTGTATCTTGAACATGACTTTCACTCACGCCCAGGTACTTGTACCGTGCTTCGGCATCGAGATGTCTAATGATGCTCCCGTCTACCAGCTCCATGTCTTCTCGTTGGCCACACACCTTGCCAAGTCGAATGTGTAGGACTGCACACTTGTCCAAGCCCAACTCCATACCCGGGTCTGCTGCAAAGCTACTAACAAGATCAAGAGACTCCCTGAGCTTGCGTTTGCTAGAACCATAGATTTTCAGGTCATCCATGAAGAATGCATGGGTGACCTTATGGCTCTGACACGATGGTGGACCAGATATGTACCCATCTTGTTCCCGAAGTATAGCAGAAAGGTGCAACTGGGAGATGCAATAAAGTTTGGGGCTAAGGGAGTCACCCTAATACACTCACCGCTAATACGCCACGAACTCTGTGTACGACACTCTACCCCCAGCCTTACACTGGAAGCGAGTCCTATTATTATTATTAATAATAATAATATTATTTTTTTTTTTTTTTTTTTTTTTTTTTTTTTTTTGTGAGACACTACTGGATTGCCCTGGTCATAGGGCAGACCCAGCAGTGCCTCGTTTTTTCCCCAACAATGCCCCTTTGGAGTGCCAGACTTTCGGCCACGGTGAGACCCAGCCTCCACGGAATCACACCCGTAGGACCCGGGTCTATTACCCCGAGCATGACGTACGAATAGTGTCACCGCAGTGACCATCAGCCTCACCGCGACCGGGCTTTGCACCCTCTCCCCCGACCCACAATCCCCGTCCGCAAGCGCCGTTCACTGTTGTGTTCGGATATTAGCTTTGCTTCACCCACCCGTTTGGAGAGCCTCACCTTCAGACCGCTGCCTCACCGAAAATATCCATGAGGAGCGTTCGTCATACGAGTGTCAGACCTAGGGGACTACCTCCTGACTGCACGGGCCACTACGATATATTGGCACCACATCTCCCTGAGCCGGCCGGCTGGTCACCATACACGAAACATAGTTCCCCCCACACAGTGAATACACCACATAGCGCTCGCGCCCACCCCCCACCTACAAAAACCCCACCCTACGCTGACACGGCTGCTCCTGACTTACGTCAAGTAAGCCACCGTTTCGTCAGCCTGCCGCTTCCACTCTGCAGGTTTCCGGTGCACCAATAACCATCCACCCACAGAGTGGAGTACCCACCTCCACCAAAACCACCCTGATGGTAAGGTGGCCGATCCCGCGGACCTCCCCGCCACTAGGTGCAGCCGGCAAACTGATCACGACAGCCATCCGGGGACTTCTTCACGCAACCTCCGACAATTGCGCTAGGGACCATTGCATTTATCCTCCCATAGTCAGCTGTTAAACTATGAGAGTCCCCAGCATTGCCGGGAGAGCTCAGGCTCCATAACCGGTTAGTGGCTATGGACTGAGGGCTGTAACTAAACAACCCCCAGGTGGAGCCCAAAGGGCGCGGTCCCACGCATCGCGTACTGAACTTTCCCCACACAGTGTTTAGCATGAGTCAAGAACAGCCGGGTGCCCCTTATTATTATTATTATTATTGTTATTATAAACATATCTTTGATTTTCTAAATCTTCAATTATAAAACAACATAATATTAACATTTACACTCGAACACTCGCTGAAAGACTTTTAAGTTATTGCAGTAGCAAGATAAGGCAAAAATTTAACACTGTTTTCCTATGCAACATTTTTCTTTCCTTGCCACTGCAGTAAGTCAGTCTGTGTGAATGTCACCAGCAAAATTCTTTTAGGATATTTGACAAATACTATCAAGACTGCCCTGGAAAAATTTCAACATTCCAGAATTAAAATTATGTCCGTGGTTGCAGCTAGAGTGAAAGTAACTTTTGCAGTGATTACCCTATGTCGTCACCGCAGACTGGGTACAAATGACGTCACAGGTGCCTTTTCACCGACTATTATCTCTGATATTATTGTTGCTGGAACAATTTTTGTTATGCAGCCGTATCATACTAAGGCAATACTAGCTGTGGACGTAATACTGTGAAATGGTCATAGGGCCTTTAAGAGCACTAGTAAAAGAGAATTGACATGCCACACCTGAGTTCAAATCATATGTTGAAAAATGTAAAAAAAAAATGTAACCTGCTTGTTACATGAAATTTATCAAATACGTTAATAACGTAAGTAATTTTAATATATCATGCACTTTGCACACGAAGATCACGCAATAAGCGTTTTTTTGCAAAATTTATAAAATAGTTTAAATAATTAAACTCCAAGAAAAGGTTAACATTCCATTAATTATTTATACACCCAATATTACGTACAAATAGAAAAAATTAAGAAAAACTTGTTTTTAAAACAAATGTTACATTTTTATGTGTTTTGTTAATATAGAAGTGATATTAGTTCATTGGAAATATCATGTCAATTTTAAGGAAACTTACATGTTTGTGGATGTTTGAAGCTGCAGGAAGTGTCAGTCAACCAAGATGTTAATTTTGCCATGTCCGTGAAGATAATGTAGTTATTAAAATCACAAATTCCTGGATGATCGGAGCGAACAAGTGTTCGACTAACTATCCCACGCAGTACCCAGGATCTTTTGTTGTCAGGACCATATCGAAGGACGTACATACCACTACCGCTGTCCCCGTTACATGGTCCAGTCTCTAAAAAGACAGAGTACATATTTTTTATAAATAAAGCAAATTTTTGTGAACAAGTACACATGATCGTATGCTTAATAAGGTCAAATTTGTCCAATAAACCTTCTTTCGCTCACCGTCTCTATTTCCTGCACAATATGTAAAAGTTCTTTGAGCTAATTTTCTGAACGTTGGGTCGCTCTCTCGACAAATTTCATTAGTAAGAATTGGTATAGTTATTTCCTTTAGTATTTCCGTGACAATGCTATAATTTTCATCCATTTCCCAGCCTACGACCTAAAAACACACTATGTGAGAATACACGGCTTTTGGATTCATTTGTTAATTACCGTTCCATTGTTTCCAGTTCTCTGATGATCTGACGCTGTATCCCACAATTCAACAGGTTTGACATTTGCAGTAATGGTGACTGGAAACTCAAGTTGCAGGAAAGCAAGATCAGGACGATCTCTGCGCTGGCGGTTTAATGGATGGAAAGTAACTGCTTGGACCTAATTATGAAAAATATTAAAGTTGTTTTATAATATACGTTTGTTCAAAATTACATTAATATTAGATATTGTCTTACTGTGGAGATCACTTCCTAATGTTAGGAACATTTTAATATATAATTTTTGTTATTCGATTATTATATAGAGGGGCCAAAATTGGTGTGTCATCTTTGACTTTTAATAAAGAGAATTAAATTTTCTAGTAGAAATATGAAAATTTGGATTCCGACTAAAAAAAAAAAAAATGGGTGGTCAAATATTTTTTCAACCACTATGGAGGGGGATGCAAAGTGAAGGCTTAATTTTCCATATGGGGTTTCCATGTTAAATTAAAAAAAAAATCACGCACAAAGCTGGAAATTAATATCCAGGGGTTTTCATCCTTCCGAGGGTAGGTTTCCAACATCACCAATATCAATGGTTTAAACGCTGATTCTTGGTCAAAGAAATCATCAAGAACAGTGGTGATGTAAAAAAAAAATTTAAACATTAAACTACCCCTGTGTCCTCGATAGAGCGTTTTTGGACTAACAAGATATTTTTTTAGCCAGAAACGGCCATTAATCAGACGAAAATTCTGAAAATTTAAATGCAGAAAAAAGCATTATGGATTGCATATATGTATGGTTGCAGTGATCTGATGACCAAAAGGCTGTACCATATGATAGAGTAAGTCCTGTATCACAGTAATATGCAAAAAACACGTTTATGGAATTTCGCCAGTTACGTTTTGCCTGAAGAATAACAAATTTATTGAATTACAACGATTATAAAAATTATTTTATTGTTAAATGTCCTACACATATATGTGATAATAAATTATTATCCATTACTTTGATCTTCTGATTATACTTCATTTTTTTCTAATTTTTAAATTGATTACAAATGATAGCGTAAATACTGAAAATGATCTCCATGGGTTTGCATTTTTAATCACACAAAACAATTTACTTTGATACAAAAAACACAACTATTTTTCTTATTTTCACTAGATTGCAAAATAAAAGGAGGCTTGATTTCCGTTCAAAATTTACTTTTCCAGAAATATTAAACCTATATACTTCATTATCTATATTGATGATGTATATAAAATAAATTTTAAGAACTTGTTTAACTTCTTTTCTTTCACTTACTTTTCTAATTTGTACGTTGCTTTCTTCCGTCCAGTTCAGTACTTTGGTCGTGCCCATCACCAAAAATATGTCTTTTGCTTCCAAGAAGGTTGAATTAGGCCACAAGCAGTGTGCCGCTAAAACATATTTATAAATATTTGTTTTTTAAGTGGAAGAAATTATTTTTAAAGAAGTAATGTCAACAAGTAAGCATAATAAATGTAATATTTTGGCACATGCAGGCATATGATATCTTGCAGAAGAAGGCAATATGTGATGTGTTAAAATGACATTAATGATTTTTAGTCACAGTATCTTTACTTTTATTCTCTGTTCTAAAATACATTATGATTATGTAGTGATTTTAATTTATGCTCCTAATATACATTTAACATAATGTTAATAAATGAAAATCGATTTTTTTTTGTTTGTTTATTTATGATAAGATGTATTATTTTAATACAACTAAAGGATATAGAGGTTCATGTTTTTAGTAGTATCATCTTTCATAAAAGGTTACATTTTGCACAAACTTTAGGTCCAACGTGTATCAATAAGTAGTAGAAACCAAGAACAAATTCTGTACTTTCTGGGAAGTGTCTCATAACATAAGAAATTAACACAATGGAAATTGCATTAACAATAAAATTTAACTCACCCGTGATGACAACATGTCTGCTAACGAGGGTAGCTCCACAAAGAAATTTCGTATCACCATCTTTAGTATTGAAAAAACCAACCACCCAAGGCCAGTCAGTATTTCTCTTAACCACTTGCCCTCCAATAATTAGTTCTTCGTAGCCTTCGGATGAAATGTCACTTGTAGCTGAAACAACAGAAAAATTTACTGAGTTTAAGGGTGGGAGGGAGGGAGGGAGGGAGGGAGGGAGGGAGGGAGGGAGGGAGGGAGGGAGGGAGGGAGGGAGGGAGGGAGGGAGGGAGGGAGGGAGGGAGGGAGGGAGGGAGCCTTGAATTCAATATTAAACCTAAGCTAAATTATCCAATTAAAAAGAGATTAAAATAAACTTAGAGCATTGCAGGCTTTAAATTACATTTTGGACAGTCACATTTAATGTTGTACCGTGTTGTTATAGTATTAGACCAACATTCGCTTTATATTTCCAGGTGAGCAGTACAAACGTTTGATATTATCAAGCAAATGAAAAAATTCAATCCTTGACTACGTCAGAAAGTCTTTGCTGACGTTACAACTCAATGCAGTCTAAAACAGGCTGTGATTTCTGACGGTAGTATGGAATTTCGTTACAACGCAATTTTCCACGAACGTACGATGTGCTAATAAAAATATTGCGAATGTTATAAATTATTTCAGGCAACACTTAACTGGTGTCTGTCTGTGATTTTAGTCCCGAATTCCTTTCATAAGTACTCCAATTCGCATACCTCACCGTTGAAAGAAAATTTAGTTCAATTACCTCGAGCAAGCGGCGCATTGATAGACCATCAGGTTGTTCAATCGACTCTGCGATACAATTTCATTACATTCCCTCCCTACCCCTCCCTCCTTTTTATGGTACAAACACATTGACATCTTCCGGAATTTGTATAAAGGAAATAATTGGTTCATTTTACATAAATTTAAAATATTGCTTCCTTAATCAACTTCAAGATTCCCAAAGAATTTAAAACAAAACTATTAAATGAAAAAAAAAATCCAATCTTTTTATAACCTTGTAGCCAAAAAATAGCTCGTCTGGAAAGCCTGGACCTCAAAAAGCAACATTTTTTCCTGAATTCTCTTATCTACGGTAGTGGTAAAAGAATAAGCTAATTCTATGTTCAATAATGTAAGTAATGACGGGAATTATTGAAGGATGCATTTAATATATAATTTCTTTAAATAATGCTGAAAAAATAATAAATTTTGGAAACCATAAACTAAGATAGTATTTCTTTTAAGTTGCCAATTCATCATTTTTATTACTTACCAGTTGCTCCAGTGATTATAAGCATCACAACGAATACAGGAACTTGCATCTTTAGTATTGTTCTGCCCAGCATCTGCAAGTGATAAATTAACTGTGTTAAGGAAAACAGGACAAGCGATAACTTTTTATCTTAAATAGTCACTCTTTATAATATTGAAAAATTCTTTAAACTAATATTTGTGAGATGCATTTTCTATTCTTAATAGCACTTTTTCCTTCAGAGAGCGTGAGTGCGCATAATGCACATCCGGAGAATACATGTCTTCTATTTCTGCCTTGTAGATGCCATGAGTCATGAAGCGGAAAGTTACAGGCTGGGAATTGCATGTAAAATACGTTGAAGAATGTGAGCACACGAGTGAAAAAACACTGCCCATGCCTGTTCAAACAGTCGTAACAACTGTCTGCTCTCAACGACAAGCAAGATTTCATATTAATATTCAATTTACAAATTTCTTTATATTTTATGAAGTGTTAATAATTTTCATACATTGTGTAATATTAATTAGACCACAGTATAACCAATATATATTTCCCCATTAATTCAATTCTGCATCTCCTATTATAATTTTCATAAGTGATGGAAGAGGTATATTAAAAAGCCGGCAAAGCAATGTAATTAAATAGCAAAATTGGAGTTAAGCAATAAATATATATAAAATAATTCAAGGTTAAGTAATGTAATATTTAAAATAATTATAAGCTTCAATAATACAATAAGAAGATTTGCTAAAATAAAGTTTAATTAATCATAATTTATTTTAAATAGTTCAGCAAAGAATTATAATATCATATTAAATTAAAGTAGATAAGTTTTTATTAAATATAATAAAGCATAAAATAACAATATTAGGATTCTCTAGTTGCAGTAAATCCAATGCTGCCATCTATAGTTAAATTGCTTTACAGTCTAATTATGTGCAAGGTCAGTGCAAGTTTTGATCTGTCAGTTAGCATGCATCCTATCACTCCTAGCGAACTATACACGTCCCCGAACAGTCAGTAGGTCAGTAAGGTAAGCTACGTGCTAGTCGGCCTTCTGTCAGCAGTTAGCATTCAGCTTCCGTGGTCAATATGTAGATCAGTTACGTCAGGGCGGCCACCCCCGTTACAATTATTAAAAGTCCATTTTGTGAATTCGTAAATTTTTTTTCAATGCTGTAAACAATCGTAGAAAATCAAGGTTACTGCATAATTTTGCACCCCCTATGCATTTATAAAAAGAGGACGTTTTTCTATTACACACGTGACGTTGGAAGGGGAAAGGGGATTGGATTTGGTGGGTAAAATAAAAGGTGCGACCAAAAAGTATCTTCATACTAGCTCAGGAGTGTCTTGGCAGTGCCTTGGATCAAACTCATGATCATCCGATTACAAATCAGAGACGCATACCTCTGAGTCAAGTGCGTGGTTTATCAAACGAAAAAAATCAAAATGTGTACAAATCTCAAAACTAATCAGTTTCTTCATAACACACCCTACAAGATAATATAGCACTTACCTCAGAACGCTGATGTATTGTCAAGCTCAAAGACACGACATTCACATAAGCACCATATTTAAGTCGACTGATACGCAACTGACTGTGCTGGAGATCAAGAGGATGTGCTTGTTGGAGGAGGAAAATTATGTGGTTTAAAGTTCAGCTGGCAATTTCATCTTACTTTACTTTTTGTGTCTGCATTGAACATGTGTGTACCACGTGATAAAAAATATTACCACTTACAGTCTAACTTATGTAATATTTCTGCCGGAAATAGCTAGAAATGAGAGGTTCTTGGTCGTCTGAGTCTTAAAATTTGTAAACATGTTAGTACTATTGTTTGAAACTTATAGTCATTTTTTCGAAATGAAAATTCGAATAGATTTCGTGCTTACTTTTGTTTGTTTTTGTTTTTATCTTATGTTAATGCTATTAATGTATTGTTTTGTATTGTTATTTTTAATAAATATAGGTAATTTTGTTTAAGCTTACTATACGTGTTGAATAATTGTATGTAACTCAGTTCCGACCGATAGGGCTTCATTTAGGGCCTTGGTTGGACTGTATGCGTAAACAATTTAATAATAAAAAACTTTAAAAAAAATCCTTTCACTTCCGGGTACTGATATTAAGACCATTTAATTAACTTGAATGTAGTGTATATTTCTACCTTCTTTTGTTTGTTGTTTTCTTTTTCTTTCAATTCTGTTATATAATGTAAATATTAATGTAAAAATTGACATGGGTGCAATAAAATAAAATAAAAATAAATAAAATTAAATACATATATGTATAATTATATAAATATAAATTATATAATAATACATTCCGTGTTTCAGCTCTAAAATATATGCAAGTCGTCACTGCTATCAACCCTGTCTGTGATACTGTTCTTAACTCAATTGGTTTGTTGATGTTTTTTATTTATGTTTGTGTTAAATATATGGAAGTTCTCTGTCTAATTATAGAAGTTTTGTATAAATGGTTAATAACACAGAACCTTTTTAATTAAATACAGAAAAGTGCGTATTGAGGTAAATCCAGAGCAAAGGAATATTACAACAAACTAAAGTAATAATTTGTTACATTTTTTAAGTATTGTTTCTCGACCTTCTAATTTGCTCTATCACATCCCTCGTGCATCGCAGTTTATCAGCTGGCAAGAGATCACGTGACTTTTATCTCTTCTTTCTCAGACATCACGTGACTCAGTGTGGGTCAGAGTTGTGTTGCTGTGCAGAAAAGGATAGAGGCAATGAGGCAAAGTAAAAACTATAAATTAATCTAATTTTATTTTAAATGAAAAATCGTTTTAGAAAGCAAAATCTAAGGTAGTAAATAAAATAATTTTATTAACATAAAAAAAACGTATTTGCTGCATTATTTATTTAAAATTTAACAATGTACTTTGAAAATATTTTACATGGCACATATCTCAAGTAAGTGTTTAGTAAATTTCTCGGTTTCAAAAAAGTGTGTACATAGTAAGTAGAATCACCCAATAGAGTTTGAATAAATTTATTCAAAAAATAGTAAATTACGAACTAATTTTTTTTTCTACAGTAATTTTAACAGTTGAACTAACTTAACGCACAAAAATTAATTATTTTTTGAAATCAGTTGAAGAAATCATATTCATTGCAGGTTTAATTGTTTAACTGTTTTTTTTTTTTTTTTTAATAACAAATTTTCTAGGAAGAATAGAAAATAGAGAGAGAGGGTGGAGGTAAAGAGAGAGAGGGAGAGGGAGAGAGAGAGAGAGAGGGACAGGGACAGGGACAGGGACAGGGACAGGGAAAGTGAGAGAGACATGCAGTTAGCATTTTAAAAGGAATGCTAATGTCCAAGTGTACATTCTTTTATTTGGGAGTGGAACAATTTATTCAAGAATCTTGACAAGTTTGTAAACCTTTTATTGAAGCCCAGCATTATATTGCCACAAAAAAATTAGTAAGAAAAAAATTATAATAAAAAGTATATTATTTAACATGTTATTTAAATAGAGCATGGGTGGTTTTGACCCCCTTCCTGTTTTGGTAAAGCGTGTGAACCAAAAATATCTTTTTATGCTAGAGTAAAATATTATTTCAAATAAAAAAATGCAAGACAAATAAAAAAAAATAAAAATGTATTCAAGATTCGTTCTTAACTTACTTATGCTGACATCTCCATAAACTTCCTGATACGATTAACATTATCAAATCATCCATACATGCATACCGGAAGAATGACTTGCTGCCGGAATGCAGCAAGTCATTCAACTAGATAAAATATAAAACAGTCAAACCAGTATGATTTTCCCCATTGAATTAGCGTGAAGTTTAGTGTTTCTGGTCTTCAAATTCGTATCACAGCGTTAGATTAGAACACATAAGTCAAAATTTTTACACCAAACCAATCTGTAAAGATTCAAACTATTTGTCAAACTAAAGTACGTAAACAAGAGAGCCACAAAATTAATAATTCCGGCTGTTCCGGATGGAATATGATAATGATAATTTTACTGATATGTATTTGTATTGTAGTTACAGTTGTGTTTAACATGATTGATTTTTATAGTCAATTTATATGAATTTACTTCCGGAAGTAGCCGGAAGTGCATATTTTTTTAGATTTATGATTAAATAAAATAAAATTTTTGTGAAATTGTAAGTAGTACAGAATTTGGTTTGAAATCACATCGCTGGAATTCCTACAGCAATTTTTTATATCCGGCTGGTAGCAGCGGGAAGTTTAAAATAATTTCACTTTACGTTAACGTATATTGTCGCGAGTTATAATTATGTATGTTAGATATTTAATTCATTCATATAATTCTTTAATTCACATTTCACATTTGATCTTTTTCTTCATATTATTTCTCCTTTAGTGCACTATTTTAGAGACAAATAGATGCAGTAAGAGTTCATCTTTTTCTTTTGATTTCTAAATATTCGAAATTTAGTCTCTTTCATCATTACTTTGATCAAAATATAATGTCTCTTCAGGGGTTAAATAATGTTTAGTTTAAGGCCTAACCTGAGAAATTTGGACGAAAAATTCAGTACAACAGATTTTCTTCAAATTAGTTTGTTGGACTTACAACAACCGTCAAATTGGCTCTGAATTATTTCGAAGTTTTAACACCTTGGTTTAATTATAATTAAAGTATTTAAATAAGAATTTTGTATCCTTCCAATGTTAAATTTGTTAATTAGCATTGCAAAAAAACTATACAACAGATTCTTTTACTATTTTTTACTTAAACCTAATTTTTTAAACCATTTTTCCGAATCGTTTTTATATATTTCGAACCGTGACGATGTTTTCCATATGGGATGAGAAATGTGGCAACGCTCTCAAGGACTGTTGTCACCATCCCTCCTAAAAAAATTATTCGCATTACTATTTCAACAGTGATGCCAGTTTTGCCATAACCTTGACAGACAAATTCTCAAGTTATACCTTAAGACGTGTATATTATGATTTGAAAACGTACTTTTCCAGCTTTGATTTCATTATTGTATATTAAATTTTAATTTTTAAGTTAGTGTCATCCTAATCAAATAAATTTGTTTTAATCCTTAGTTTTTAGGAGGTAGAAATAAGTTCTTTGAAAATAGATCCTAGATGAAAAATGACGTCTTTAACTCATCCTTTACACGTTCTAACGTAATCTTTTTACCTTTAAAATAGATCTTATTTCCTCTTCGCTCAAAGTGAGTGTGAAATGAAGACAAATATTTCAAAAATTGTTTAGAAAGATGTTCAAAAAGAAGAAAAAATACGTAATTTCGATCTTTTCCCTCTCATTGTCTCTAAAATGGTGCAAAAATGGAAGAAATAGACCAATTTAAGGTAAAGAAAACACCGATCAGCAATTGGACGTAGTCTCCTTTATTTAACATGTAAACTTTGCAAATTAACAGAAAAAACTGAAAATTTTCGGAAAGGTAGGTTGGCAAGCTATAATTTTTAACAATTGTAAAATTGAAATTTGACCCAGGTATTGGCAGGATGCGAGTACAATTATATTACTTCATATAATAATAATTATAATAATAATAATAATATTATTATTATTAATAATATAATAATATTATATTATCTCTTTTAGAGATAATATAATTATCTCTAAAAATAATTAGAGATAATTATTCTCTAATAATTATCTCTAATTATTATCTCTAATAATTATCTCTAATTGTTCTTTTGGTTGGGGTGATGGGTGGAGTTCCCGACTCGTTGGTTTCAGGGCTGCGGCAAATACCAGGTTGCCGTGGATCCGCTGAGTGGCTGGCGGATGCCATGCAGAAGGCAGTGTTGCTGGGCTCCCTCCGTCTACTTCGGGCCCATGGGGAGGTTGGTGAGGTGCACCGATAAAATAAAAGGCGGCCCTGGAGTTTACTGCACGAGAGTGCGGAGCGCTGGGGTCGAGGAGGCACTGCTAGGTTTGTCTTGTAATGACCTATGAGACGGCTTAGTAGGGTCTAAAAAAAAAAAAAAAAAAAAAAAAAAAAAAAAAAAAAAATAAAGGGCACCCGGCTGCTCTTGACTCATGCTAAACACTGTGTGGGAAAAGTTCAGTACGCGACGCGTGGGACCGCGCCCTTGGGGCTCCACCTGGGGGTTGTTTAATTACAGCCTTCAGTCCATAGCCACTAACTGGTTATGGAGCCTGAGCTCTCCCTGCTGCCGCGGAGCTCAGAGTACTTAGGCAGCAAAATCTCGGCAATGCTGGGGACTCTGTGGTATGGGCTAACCCCCCTTCCACATGAGTATAAATTAAATGGTTCCTAGGCATAACATGCGAAGGCCCCCCGACCATGCCGGCATCTCGGATGTGTCGGCTGCACCAAGTGGTGGGGGACAAAGGGACCAGCCTCTACATGGGCGATTGAGGTGGACGGAGGAGCTTTGTGATGAACTGCTTGTCTGTTACGAAGCTAGTGAGCCTCAGCACAGGGAATATATGGCCCGTCTTCTAATGATTTGGCAGGAGCGCCATCCGGAGATGGGGGTCACGAAACAGCAGTTGAGTGACCAAGCCAGAGTTGTGCTGGGGCGTCGGGGAATTTTACCCAGGTCGCAGACGCCTTCTTCTGCTTCTAGCTTGCAAGCCTCTGTCTCAGACTCGGTGGAATTTCGTTCGTCGTCTTCCTCCGAAGATGAGGCACAGCCTGAACCTGTTGTTTTGCAGGGGAGGGACTTTGAGGCAGAGCTGAGGGAGGAGATTGAAAAGACCAGTTTGCGTTTCGAAAAGCGACCAATCCTTCGGAAATCTTCGTCTATATTCATTCCAAACAGTAATAGACTTACGATATTTTTTGTTAAGTTGTTTCTCGTTGTATCAGTTTACAGTCAAATTTTCGAAATACTCTCTCCAGAAGCATTCGAAAGTGTAAGGTTTGTAGCCTTTCTATTCATATTTCAGCGCTACACTTTCACACATATATAGGTCAGTATTTCTACTTCAAACCATTCTGTAAAATACCAAGAATAACTGTAAACGGAAAACCTACAAATTAACACTTCCGGTTACTTTGATTAGGAATGTCAAATTAATTTAACTGTACTTAATTATGTCCCTCGTACATCGCAGTTTATCAGCTGGCAAGTGTCCTTGTGACCTTCATCTCTTCGTTTTTAGACATCACGTGACTCAGTGTGGGTCAGAGTTGTGTTGCTGGGCAGATGATGATAGAGGCATTGAGGTAGAGTGACAATTATATTTATAATATAAAAAAAATCATATTTATTGAAAATAAATTAAGTTTAAGAGAGTATATTTAATTTATTAATTTAATTTATAAATTTTACACACATTAGAGAAATTATATTTGATATAATATATGAATGTCAAATTTTGCAATTATTAAAAGTACACCTGTGAAATTTATGAGATTTTTATTTGTATTGCATCATGGCTAAAAAAGAGATGCAAAGGGGTTACGTGACTTGGAGGCGGCTCCCGTAACGCCTTTGACGTCATTGCAGAACTCTCGCGGATCCAGTCAAAAAAACGACCATCTATATAAAGCTTTTAAACAACTTCATTCCCTTATGAAAAGATGGATCCAGTTGGATCCAATTTTGCTGGATCCAAGTTTGGGCAGCACTTCCTGACCCGACTGGATCCAACTGGATCCAGCTTGACCCGATTGGATCCATCCCACTTGACCCAATTGGATCCATCCCGACCGAATCCGATCAGCTGTTTACCGCCTTCGTCATCCTACTCATCAAAGAAATGATTAATTGCACAATTAATAATTACGCTGTACTCTCTTTAAAGCAATACAAATTAGATAAATATTTTTTTTTTATTAAAATTACATAAATATTAACAGATTTTTAAGTTATAACTGACTGTTGTAGCGCTGCATCGTGTCCACCATAGGCTTGCTGCAGGGGGACTCCATGGTCAACAATATTGTAACATTACAGCCCTCTCGGTCTCTAAAACCCTGTAACCACAAAGACCCCACAAAGTAAATAGCCCCCAAAACAGCTTAAATAATAAAGAACTAAGTTTAACTTCTTGTATCTGCCTTATATCTTCATTCTTGTCGCACTCAAGTAACTGACCACTTTTCTAACTGTCACCACATTTTTTTCTGTACTGTAGTGTCATCTGGTGGCAGAAGCTCGGAACTATCATTTCCTGACCCGCCTGGATCCAATTGGATCCAGCTGGATCCAGGCTGGATGCAACTGGATCCAGCCTGACCCGACTGGATCCAATTGGATCCAGATTGGATCCACCTTTTTCATAAGGGTTGCTATGGAAACAAGCAACAATTAACCAGGCATCGTACGAAAATATTTTAGCCACAGGGATTCCAGAATAATTCTTAAAAGCTGCTTGAATGTGTGAAACAAGTATTCACTATTGTACATCTCTAAGTATGAACGTCTGGCAGAGCCATGTTGAAAGTTTTCGTATTCAACTCATCCTTTACACGTCTAAATCTAATCTTTTTACCTTTAAAGCACATCTTATTTCCTCTTAAATTCGTTTAAAGTTAAGATGAAATAAAGACAATAGGTGTGTTCGTAAATACACAATAAGAAAGAATCGATTAGTTGTGATGAACCTTCTGCTTCTGTACAAGAAACACAAGGTTCTTCACAAAAAATCAATTCTTTCTGATTGTCTATTTACGAACAGACCTATTTTTTATAACATTTTTTGCTCAAAAAGAGAAAAAAATATGTTATTTTTTTTCCTCCAAAATGGTGCAAAATAAGAGGAGAAAAGACGAGAGAAGTGTACGTTTAATAGCAAAGAAAATATGAAATTTACTTCAACTCGGTAGCTTTCTTTTGGAACCTTATATAAATCCGACTAAAGACGGACGGTTGGTGGTGAGAGACGTTCTGAATTAAACATGACTGTACTTGACCGTGACGTCAATCTACAAAAAATTGTTTTGACAGTTCGCAATGTTTTTGCAACATCCTGCCATCTGAGTAATGTAATATTATATACATTCAGTGGGAGGTGTGGCGCAGTGCACTAAACAGGGGCTCGTCAGATCAAGGAAGTCAAGCAACGACGAGCGTGGTTATAGTAGTTGGATGGGTGCCCATTTTCAACAAAAACCACGTTTCCCACCCAGGGGTAAATCGTTGCTTTTTTCCACTATAGTATGTGGTTCTTCTGGTTTTGGACAATTGCACTTCTGGTTCATTGACAAAAGCTGAAGTGTCCATCCTGGCTGAGGTTTCCACGTTTCCCTCAGTCACGTGGCCACTCTCGTTCCGGAAGAGCCCATGAAACGCTCAAGTTAGGGTATCGGAAGGTTCAGGGCTTCAATTTAGTATGTATAAACAGAAAGTACAATATAAGTACCCAATAGAGTTTGATAAAAAAAAATAAATTTAATTGGTGGATTCATGGTCTTAATTTCCATGTAGAAATTAAATAGTATTAAGAAAAGTTAATTCTGTATATTTTGTTTTCTACTCTTTAAGGCATGTAGTATCTTTTCAGTCCTTAATTTATGTTTATTATTTCCATTTCTCCATGTTAAAGTAGCCAACTTTAAAAATTCATAACTCAAAAACTAGATCTTATTTGCACACCTGATATTTTAGCTACTGATAGGGGGTGTAGAGGAGAACATTTTAAATTTTTTTTCAGAATTTTTGTGTTAGGGATTTTTTTTAACATTGATGGCAGTAATTACCCTTAACATGGAGAAATGGAACTTCAATGTTGAATTAGTCAACTTTAAAAATTAATAACTAAACAACTAGCTCGAATTTGTATGCCTGATATTTTAGCTACTGATAGCTAAGGGATGTAGAGGAGAACATTTTTTTTTTTTTTTTTTATAATTTTCTAGTGAGGGATTTTTTTTTTTTTTTCATGGAGGTGTGAAATTTGTACTGTATTTTGTCAAAAGCTGATGTATGCTTCTGTAAGCTTAAATTTCCAGCGAGCACTTTTGCATGATGGTCTCATCAGGAAATTAACAATAAATAATAAATAAATAAATAAATAAATAAATAAATAAATAAATAAATAAATAAATAAATAAATAAAAACATAAATAAAAACATAATTATGAATAGGGAATAAGACTGGTGAGGATCAAGTTGTTTATCATGTTGGGCTTTGAATATTTTTATTGACAAACAATAAAAATATCTTGACTAAACACACCCTGAAAGGATGAACATATATATGCCCCCTTTTTTTTTTTTTTTTTTTTTATTTAAAGTAGCAAAATGTCCAGCGAATCTTCAATGATTTAATTAAGCCCTATATTTAACAAATATATATTATTTTAAATTAGAAATAACAGAAATTATTTTTTTGCGGTTATAATTATTATAATCTTTTATAAACTTTTTAACATCATTATAAACAATGTATCATAACAAATATATCAAAGAACAGATGATAATATTATCTCTACCTAGCTGCAGTACATATAGAGTGAATTATATTTTCAAAACATGATTATGTGGTATAATATAAATATTGAAATACAAATTAGGTAATAATACAACATACAAGCTACAAATTTCATGAAAATATTAAATTTTAACTTTCATAATTAAATATTTGATCCAAAAATTCCTCAATACATTAATTTCACATAAAAAACATATATAAAGCAGTAAATAAATAGACCGTCAATCCTCAATTAAAATAATTTCAGATACAGATCCATTCGGAATGCAAATAAATATAAAAGAAAATATTTACTGTACTGTATAGCAAGATCAACATTTTAGATACAATAAAAAATTATTATTAAGTAAAGTGACCCAGGAAATTAGGTTTACCTTATTTTGAGTACATATTACTTTCTATCAAGTTTTTCATATCCACGCAATGCTAATTATTTTTTATGGGATAGTGATCTCTTTCACTCAAAATTGAGTTTCAACTAATAACAAGTTGTGTGATAACGAGTTTTTACTGTATAACACTGCCTAGAAGAGCATTGTGTGTTTGCACTGAGCTCGAATGCCCTGCCCAACGTGCTGAGGGTTGGAGGGGTAGATGGTCACGGGCAGGTCCCACACCATGGTCTCGATGGGGATGGTCGAGGGACCCTGCCAAGTGTTGATGTCCGGGCTTGAGCGAAGGTCCGTGTCTGTGTCGAGGCTCGTCACAAACTCAAAGTGGAGCCTCCACCGCAGAGAAACTGTCGACAACACATTTCGTCAGACCTACGTTTGGGACTTGGGTGGTCAGTAAATGGAATCAAAGTTGGTTCTTAACTCTAGAATTACCAAGGAGGGTTCAGACGACTTGAAAATCTTTTAAAGTAGAGATAACACGGATCAGCTGACCCAATGCTAAGCAAATCCTATTCACGAGAAATATGAAAAAAAAATAAAATGTTCTCCTCTACATCCCCTATCAGTAGCTATCATCAGGTATACAAAAACGAGGTAGTTTTTTAGTTATGAAACTTATGAATTTTTAAAGTTGACTAATTAATAACTCGAAAACTAGCTCGTTTTTGTATACCTGATATTTTAGCTACTGATAGGGGATGTAGAGGAGAACATTATAATTTTTTTTTTTTCATAATTTTCATGAATGGGATTTTTTTAGCATTGGGTCAGCTGATTCGTGTTATCTCTACCTTAAAGCAGAAAAAAAAAGTGTAAAATACTTCTCTAAAAATTTGTAATCTTTAGTTAGCCACCCAGCAATGTATTTCCGCAAAAAAAAAAAAAACATATGTTAAATTGCAGGTAGTTTAGCCCCCCCCCCCCCCTCCCTTGATAAAGCGTGGGACAAAAAAGTGCATTGGTAATGCTAGGGTTGACTCAAAATGAAGGTGCTAATGCTGAGATACTGTAGAGAACATCTGTTCAGTGGGACAAATATTTGAATGGTAAAGGAAATCAAAAACTAATTTTATCTAAATCATGTTGCAGATCAGATGCAAAATTACAAGTTCATGCAACATTCAGCACTTTATAACATTTTGTTCCTCATTGGCAATAATGAGCTATCTGCTAGCTATTTGAAGTGAGCACAATTATGAGCTGTAAATTGTAAAAATAAAGCTTACTGTATTTTATGCTCACTTGAAAATAGCAGACAGCTCATTATTGCAACAAGATCATAGTAGGCAGGTAGCTCATTATTTTGGACAAAGACAATTTATAAACTTTAGAATGTTAAAAATAAATTAATAGCCACCAAAGTTAGATAATAATAAGACAAGTTGACAGGGATTTTGTTACTTGTAGCAGACTGTTGGTAATCCACCTCACTCACCGAGAGGGGTGTTGAAGGCAGGTGCCAGGTACAGTGGGATGGGCAGAGACAGGTGCGAGTGCAGCAGACCCAGACACACTTGGTGCGCCTTGCTGTACGACGCCACTGCCGGCTGCTGACCTGAGTGGCGTCGTAGAGACGTCGAAACCTCCTCCTCACTTTGAAGAGCCACCGACAGCTGGTCGACAAAGAAAGACTTAAATGGTAAAAAAAATCTCACACATGAAAATTATGAAAAAAAAATTAAAACGTTCTCCTCTACACCCCCTATCAGTAGCTAAAATATCAGGTATACAAATTCGATCTAGTTTTTGAAATATGAATTTTTAAAGTTGACTCTTTTAACATGGTGAAATGGAACTTCCATGTTAAATTAGTCAACTTTAAAAATTCATATTTTAAAATCTCGCTCGTATTTGTATACAGGTGATATTTTAGCTACTGATAGGGGATGTACAGGACAACATTTTAATTTTATTTATTTATTTTTTTATTTATTTAACATTGGACGTGTTCCCTCCACCTTAAGATTCTTCATTGAGGTATGTTTGCCCTTGAATATCATAGAACGACTGCTTACAAAAATGAGGTCATGTATTCATTGTCAGAACAATTGAGGCTTCAAGTCAGCTGATTTTGTGGTGTTTTCACCATTCTATCCAAATCTATGTAAAAAAAATTGAAATTGCTTTTTGGCATTAAAAAAAAAAAAAACAGAGGAAAATAAGTTCTTGATTCATTATCAGAAGACCCTCAAATAAGAAGTTAGGAGATGGTTTCAAATTAATAGCTTTAATAGTTACTGAGAAAAAAATTTAAATTTTTTAACATGGTGGCTTATTGAAAAAATTTTCACGTTCGGGAAACAATTGAAGCCTCGATTGTTTTATAATTTTTTACCTATGGATATAAAAAGTGAAGAAAATATTTATATTTACAAGAAGAAAGTAAAATATTTTTGTTTTTAAAGAACGTGTATAAGACTGATGATTTTTTTCAAGAAAGACTAAATATTTACTAATTTGTAAGTGCCATTTAAATATTATACGTATTGTTGATTTGTCTTTTCCAAAGATTAAAAAATTGAATTTGAATACGTCAGTCAGTGTTAAGTGATTAGGAGAAATCACACACTGTTGCTAAGCAATTAAAATGCATAATCTAGTTATAATTCACTTCAACTGTCCACTGTAATGATGTACTGTAATAAACAAATTGTTTTCTTATTATGAAAAATCGTCTATGCAATATTTATTTTAATTAGAAAAGGATAAACCCGTAAAAACACAATAAACAAATGTACTTATGTAATTGATTTAAAAACAATTACTTATTGCATATAATTACAGCATGTGATATAATATAGTGCATATCATTAATAAGGCCTTGTACAGTGTTCCAAGTCTTAAATTAAATCTAGAATTGCATGGAAATTACATTGTATTTTTATCGTTTTCGCTTCCGATTGCTAATAGCTCACAATGAGAAGTGAAAATGAATATAAATTTACATAATTTCTAGCAATTGTTAAACACAACCTAGGGCTTGAAAGACTGTACTTGTGTTATTGTTGTGTTATTAGCAGGTGAAAAAATCCTCAGCTTCTTGTTGACAAACAGGCCGGGAGTTGATAAAACATTTCAATAACAAAAACGACAAGAGCAGACTCGTCACCAAGTTGTTGTGACTCACCTGCACGCAGGGCACCGCTGCGTCAGAGAAGTCGAAGGTGCCCACGATGTCCTCTCCCAGCTTGTAGGCTTGCTTGAAGAGACAGAAGCGAACCACCTTGCCGCGGCTGTTGGTGATGTTGTAGAAGTTGGGGCTACGGCGGGCGGTCACATTCTGAACATCACATGAGGTTTAATTACAATTGATGTTTTATAAATAAAAAAAAAAAAAAAAATTGAAATTTTCGAAACATTCAAGTGGAAACAACAAAATAATTAATGGTAAACTTGTATTATTTACAGTAAAAACTCGTTATTATGCAACTTGTTGTTAGATAAAACTCGACTTTGAGTAAAGGAGATTGCGGTCCCGTCAAAAATAATTAGCATTGGGGGTATAGGAAAAACTCAATATAAGGTAAACCTAATTTTGTGGGTCCCTTGACTTTACGTAGTAACAACAAGTTTTTACTGTAGTTTTATTGGATACATAAATCGTTGTCACTGCTGTCTCAGAATGCAAGTCCCGTAAGTACAAAAAAATTTAATGTAAGTCTGAACCTTATCTCTGTATACGTAACTCAAAGGTCAAACTTGTATCAAATTTTTTCGTACTTGAGCTGTATTTTTTTTTTTTTTTTTTTTTTTACAATTTCTTTTAACTCTCTAGCTTTCTTAAAATTGTGCTGCAAAATACTGTGACGTCATGCAATGATTTTCCTTTTCAGTGCGTTTGAATTCACGGGCCAGCCCGGGCTGGCCTGGGCTGAAGCGTTTTTTGTCGTCAAGTGGGGCCAGCTCGGCGGCCATTTTTCCTCCTCTCATGACGTCACTTCCTGGCTGGCCCAGGCTGACTCGGGCGGACTCTACAGTGCGCCTGAGACCTAGCGGACAGACTGGGAACTAATTATGACGAAATTATGACGTTTCATACCAGGCGACCAAGGTCACCGCCATTTTACCCAGCCCGGGCCAGCCCGGGCTGGCCCGTGAATTCAAACGCACTCTTTGTCTGCTTTTCAAATATTTGCATGACAATGACATCACAGCGTAGGCTATAAAACAATTGATAATTCATAACTCAAAGTCTTCTACAGTATTTAAATCAAAGTCTTCTGCTCGATAAAACAATACTTTATTTATAAATAAGTTTATAACAAAGAATTGTTGGTAATGTCTGTCCTATAAGTGAAAATTGTGGGAAAGTTGCTAATTTCTATGTTAAATTATGGAAAATGATTGTTAATCATGAAAATTATTGTGTCTACTAGCGCCAACAATGCCATTACATTCTCTGCTCTGGTGGCGAAATCAGGCAATATCACATTTAACAATGAAAAAGGCTTCATGTGACAGACATTACAAACAATGGTTTGTTACAACAATTGCAAGTAGAAGACTTTGATTCAGATATACAATAGTTCCATGCAGCCCATTGTAATAACTTTACAACAATGATATTCAGATCCACTCAGCCTGGCTCACAAAGGTGAAATACCTGAAGCTCCTGCAAGGCCAGGTCGAGTGCAGACTCTTTCTGTTGACTTTCAAGGAACGGATTGCTGGGTGTCAATTCCTCACTCTCACCGTACAAACATGTCTCCGACAAGCCTGCAAAACCATCACGTTTAGAATGATACACTTAACCTTTTGAAAAAGTACAGTAGTTATTTTTCATCTGAAATATCTGATTATTATTGTTATTTTTTGTGGGTCTAGGATGTTTGGTCGCAGGATGTTTGGTCGCAGGATGTTTGGTCGCGGAATTTTGGTCGCAAGGATGTTTGGTCGCAAGGACGTTTGGTCGCAAGGATATTTGGTCGCAAGGATGTTTGGTCGCAGGGATGTTTGGTCGCAAGGATGTTTGGTCGCAAGGAAGTTTGGTCGCAAGGATGTTTGGTCGCAAGGATGTTTGGTCGCAAGGATGTTTGGTCGCAAGGATGTTTGGTCGCAAGGATTTTTAACTATTAATTATAAGAATTATATGAATTATTGAAAGGCAGTGTAGGCTACTTTTTTTTTCGTGATAAGTATGGTCAAATAATGCACCAATCATAAAGCCACGAATGGTTATGCTGTATAATAGCACTTAAAATTTTAAACTAGTATCGGACAAAATCATATATAGGCTACAAAGAGGCACACAATAATTTAAGTAAATAATCATTTAGTATAGATTTATTCATTTTTTTTACATGACATAGAAAATCCATCACAAATACTATCTTACAACATGAAAAAATTATGTACTTTGTACCATCTACTTTGAAACTTATAACATAATTTAATGAATTTAATCAATAAAAATGTAAAAAAATTTATGTTATAATATACTATATAATACGATAAGATAAATTATGTATTTTTTTCGAATTAAACAAAAAAACAATTCACATAACATTAATATTATTTTTTATAAACTAAATACCAAATTTCACATAAAAAATAGTTTTTATTTGATAGAGAAAACAGTAATGACCATACTAGAAGGTGAAATTGTGGGCAATTCCACGAAGGTAATGAATAATGTCATTCTCATCGAAATTACCTACGAGCTCATGCAACCTATGAGCAGATTGAACTGTCTTTTTTTTTTGGGCATTTTATGCCCTGCAGATAGTTGCTCGACCTTGAAAGCACACAGAGCTTCCTCTTTTTGCAAGATGACAATAAGTTTCCATATGTTAGGATGATCACAGTTTAAATGTGACTGCAGTCCTCTATAATTTGATAAAATATTCATTTAACAATAAAGAAATTCAAAAATTCAAAAGGATTTATTGTTAAATAGTTTAAACAATCTAGAATGCACCCTTATGAGCTTGCACAAAGAAAAAAAGGGCAAAAAAAATTTAATTTAAATTACTTTATTATGCGACCAAACATCCTTGCGACCAAACATCCTTGCGACCAAACATCCGGCCTTTTACGACCAAACATCCTTGCGACCAAACATCCTTGCGACCAAACATCCCTGCGACCAAACGTCCTTGCGACCACACGTCCTTGCGACCAAACGTCCTTGCGACCAAACGTCCTTGCGACCAAACGTCCTTGCGACCAAACATCCTTGCGACCAAACATCCTTGCGACCAAACATCCTTGCGACCAAAATACCGCGACCAAACATCCTGCGACCAAATATCCTGCGACCAAACATCCGGCTCCCATTTTTTGTGTTAGTGACTGGACACTTTAGTGAATGGGATATCCTTTTTCATGTCACCCATTGAGTTGTTGTACTGTGTTTTATTTTGTACTAATACTCAATAAACAACTAATATTAACTTTGAAGTTAATGAAAATACTGTTGAAGGCATGTTATTTATTATTATTATTTTTGGAAGCTGGTAAGCCATGGTCGCAAGACAACTCTTATTGGAAAGGTTTAAATGCCTGGCCACACCTGAAAGGATAAAAATGGCATCAAGGATATTTAATTTTATAATTACCTTCCTGCATGTCTAACCTGTATACTCAAGAATAGAATATATAGACAGAGAGACAGGAAAGATTGGGGCCTACACACTTTCAGGTGCCTGACAACTCTTAGGATGAGAGGAGTAAAGTGACTAATGACGAAGTTACTAGAATAGGAAAGGAAGCGGCTGTGGCCTTGTGTTAAGAACTGTCCCGATATTCACATAATATTGACTGCAGATAATATCAGTACATACTTCATTTCCATGTTTAAAAATGAAGGCAAAAGAATAACATTAATATTTCTGAAGCAAGTGGAGAATTGATTTATTTACAATGTTAGCTTACTACAACATATTCTGTTATTGTTGTAACCATTCAAACTTAACAACAGTGGGATACTAGGATAAGAAAGGAGGCAGCTGTAGCCTTGTGTTAGGAACTGCCCCAGCATTCGCCTGAGAGTGACGATGGGAAACCACAGAAAACCATCATCAAGGAAAACGGTACCAAAGTAAACTTTAGCACCTCCCGATACAGTGTTTGACTTGCAAGCTGCAACCACTTGGCGAGCGCACTCAAGATCACTCACAAACTGGCAGGCAGTCGAGAGCGAACCCAAGCTCTGGAGATGATCCAGATTACAAGTCAGACACTAAACTTACCTAATGTAAGAATTTAATCCTGTAAAGGTCTATTTGTGGAAGGTATTAATACCGACGGCTTACCCTATAAGCGATATGACGTTGTGTTATGTTTCAAAGAACATGGTACAAATGTTGTTACATATGTTGATTAGGTACCTTGGATGACGAGCACGCGCAGTGGAACTCTCAGCAGACGGATGGGAAGGTTGACTCGCTGCACCCCCACGGTCAGTTTGTACGAGTATTTGACAGCCTGGCCTCGGAAAGAGGGAGGAGCTTCACTCGGTAGCGTCTCACTGTACAGGACTGCCGGCAAATAAAAACTTGTTATTACGTAAAGTCAAGGGACCCAGGAAATAAGGTTTACTTGTTTAATTATAATAAAGTCTGAGTTGAGCCAAGTTACATGCTACAATTGAATACAAAATGTAACTCACATGTTTTGCTCTCTCCAGTTGAAAGCCTGAGGTCACAGAAGAGGATTTTTGGTTTTGTAGCGAGCACAATTTCTCCGGTCTCCCCTCTGCAAGGAACGTACGAGGTGTCTGCGTTGGTGGACGCTAGTTCTTCTGTGGGCGTGGCCGGCTCCTTCTGAGTGTTGGACACTTTGTTCTCGTTGACCGTGCACAGACAGTGGATCTGAACACTCGCCCACGCCAGGTTCTCAAACACATCACTGGAATGACAGCCAATTGAACTAGTAAGTTTTATCTTTAAAAAGAGAATAGGAACACACATCGACCCTCGTCCAGAAGAATGAGCTACAGTATCTGCTGTATCAGATGAGTGCAATTATGAGCTTTATTTCATACTGATTTAAAGCTCATAATTGCACTCAACTGAAATAGCAGATAGCTCATTATTGCAACGAGATCACAGTATGCAGATAGCTCATTATTTCCGACAAGGAACAATTAACTGACCAAAAAAAAAAAAAAAAAAAGTTTCAAGTTTTTGTCAACATTTCAAAAGGCACGAGAATTTCATGAATAACAGCATTCTACAACAATTTCCTGATTTTATATGAATTTTTTAAACCTCTCAAAACTGACATCACAACTTTGAATCTTATATAGGAAAATAGATCAGATAACAATGCCAAATTCCATACTTAATATTGAAATATAACCACAAAACTTCATTTGCAAGGATTTTATCACTAGAATCACGATAATGAAGGTTTCAAATTCCTACCTCAATAACTTTTCATTTTAGCAATGTTAACTGATGCATTTTCCTATTTAAGAAGCAATGTTGTGACATCATCAAATATAGCTTTAAAAATTCATATAAAGTCAGCAAATTGTCGTAGAATGCTCTAATAGGGCTCATTCTTGATAGAATTCACAGTACTTTTTACTACTATTGCTGACTCAAATACCGGTCAGTACCCCATAGAAAAAGACTTGTTGGGAAGGATGATAGTTTGAGCTTTTAGTCATCTTTGACCCAGCTTTAATTTTTCACTTTTTTGCTGGGTCAATGACGGCTAAAAGCTCAAACTATCTCCCTTCCCAATAAGTCTTTTTCTATCATATGTGTTACTATCCTCTTTTTAAAGATGTTAAATAAAACACAGGGAGAATCAAACAGAAATTTTATCTCTGCATATTTAGAGGATTTAGTACTACGTATGTGTACTGTAACAAGTTCAAAAGAAAGCTATTATAAATTTAATATAATAATAAAATTAACGCGGCAAATGTAAGTATGCAATTAAGTAAAATAAGCATACCGGTAACTATAATAAATTTCAACTGTCTCGGGATAACAGCAGAAAATTTGTCTACCTATGTAACGCATGTACAACTACTCGAACTACTCTTAAGACACCACAAATTTGACCCCTGCTCAAAAGAGGCGAGGTGAATTTAAACTTTTCAGGACATGGCTGTCTAACTTTTTTACCTCCTCAAATATTAAAAATCTGCAAGTCTCTGCCTATTGAAGCTGCAGCACCAGCATATGACACAGGAGTAAAGTTCGTGCTGTCCAGAAGTTTACATACTTAGAGCGGTAAGCGGGAAAAAAAAACTCGGAAAATAAAACCCTTGTATTATAAAACTCTTGAAAAAAAACCCTCGGAAAAAAACCCTCGGGGTTAAAAAACCCACAGAAAAAAAAAACCTTCGCTGATGGAGCAGCCCCAAGGAGCATTTGTGGCGTAGTAGCGTGGTAGCGAGGTTTCACGGTGTGGGAAGCTCAATCCAACATAATATTCGAAGTTAAAAAAAATATGTTTTTAAAATAATTGTTAACTAAAAACACAGTTGGAATTACTATACAAATAATAGTTAACTTCCACACATCGCCACATAGACTTCTACATTTTGATGAGCTCCCCACAGTCAGACGCGGATCCGGGGGGGGGGGGGGGGGGGGGGGGGGGGGGGCTGCAGCATTTCCCCCACTCAAATTTTTTTTTTAACATTGCCCTTATGGAGGCAGCCCCCCCCCCTCCCCCGATTTTTTTTTCTGGATCCGCGCTTGCCCCACACCGTGAAACCTCGCTATACCGCGCTTCTACACCACGAATGCTCCTTGGGGCTGCTCCTTCAGCGAAGGTTTTTTTTTCCGTGGGTTTTTATACCCCGAGGTTTTTTTTTCCGAGGGTTTTATAATACAAGGTTTTTTTTTTCCGAGTTTTTTTTTTCCTAGATTCACTTGAGCAAATGAGGGTTTCACTGTTTTCACAATGTCATCACATATTATGTGAATCACAAGAGTGTATAGCTCTCTCTTAAACATGTACAGCAATCCAACCTGTTGCTCTGAGAGCGAGTGGGCTCCGGAGGGCAGGGGTTACGGAAGGTCACGCTGCAGTCAACGGTCTCTCCAGCAAGGTACACGGGGCCTCGAAGCAGCTTGGCTGTTAGCTCTATCATGCTTCGAGTCAACACTTGATCATTCCTGAAAATAAATTTTGTGAGTTTTGCATTTATATTGTACTGTATGCATACATGTGCTTAGTTATTATGATATTGTAGATAAAATAAAATTATATGCATATCATACTGTATGCATATACAGTACTGTATATGCATATGCTTATAGATATGGCACGTATGCATACGGTACATACAAAACAGATTTAACAGATATGCATACTGTACTGTATGCATATAGGCAAATATTGTATGCATATAGGCAAATACTGTATGCATACAGTATGTATGATACATATATGCCAGTTACGTTACTGCATGCAGTTAGCGCACTGTTGTAAGTTGTACTAGATGCTCTGATGCTGTATGAGTATTATTAGCGTATGCCTACTTGCATTTTACTTACTTTAACTTTAAACTCTTTGAAATTAATCACTGAAATCGAGCAGAAAATGTGAAAAAAACAAAAGTTTCAGAAAACGTCAGCTCAAGTCAGCTGTTCCACTATGACGCGAATGACGTCATCGATCATCGACGACGTTTTCCGTCAAATTCCGTCGGATTTCGTCAGTTTCCGTGAAGAGCTTGACATTTTTCATCACAGGTGGCAGCAGTAACTTTGTTGATATAAATTTGAGAAAAAAAATATATATCGGTCACAAACGGTTTTATACGCCCACGGCCAGGAAAAACTTTCATTTTTTCAGCTAAAAAACACTCCCAAAAAAATTCACATTGGTTTATAAAACCAAATGCCGTATATTCTAGTTCGAGGATCTGTTTCAAATCAACTGTGCGCTCACGTCAGTGGTCTAAAAGGTACAGTACGTAATAAAAAGGTCATCTAAAAAACCTTATTACAAATTAAGCCACAAAAGTATGAAATTTAATTATGTTTTTTGTATGTCCTGTACTTCTGTTGGAGAATTTACAAGCTCTTGATACAAAACAAATATAGGCGTGGGTTTGGTAACTGATAATATGACGTCCAAAGTTCGATGATAACATTTATTTTATTGTTTGTAGTACTTAATATTTGATAAAGTTTTATGATAAGGTCCTCATATTTTATAATTCACAATTCACTGTATATTATTATGTACATTGTACAGTATACATACTCTATGTACTGCTAGCATACTCTATATGATATAAGAGAGCTATTCCAGGTAATCTAATATACAGTAGAAGGACACTAGAGCGGTATGCATTTAATGTTTTAATTTAATATGCATTTAGTGTCATAGTATGCTACATTGTAACTGTATTATAGTGTCATACTGTTGCTAACTTAATAAGCCCGGCCATTACACAATATGAGAATTATTACAGGCATACTTCACACATTTGGGGTTAATTCTTTTCATTATTTTTCAGCAAGTGACATCGAGCAGCTTCAACATTTTGGTTCGGCTCGTAAAGCGCCTACAGACGACTTCACCGTAAGCTACGCTCTGCATCCTTGTGTCGTGCTGACTGCTTTGGAAGTTCTGGGCTACACGGTCGTAGCATCCTCTGCCGCCCCCACTGGACCCGGCGGAGAGATCCAGTATATGTGGACGCTGCACAAGGATTTCCCTGAGCCAGAGCCAGAACCGGAGTATTACAACCATCATTAAATTAGAATATAATTGAGCAACGTAAGTACATATAAGCTTATTAGAAATAACTTTTTCGTGCCATGGATATTCACATTGAATTTTATTTCACTTTTCGGACTTTTACCTTTGCCGGTGTTCGATGTAATCTTTCTGTGTGTAGTATGTTGCGATGGTCACTTAGTGTTCGTGCACATCACTAACACTTGCATGTATTACACATATCACTACGTTTCGAGAGTCAACCGCTCTCTTCCTCAGGTGATCTGAGTCTCAAATGAACCTCAAGACAGAGGGCATCTGTTTAGATGCTCTGCATTAACTACAGAACTTGACTTGTTGCCTGGCAACATGAAGAGAGAAGAGAAAAAGTCTTTTCTCTATTGGCTTGCTAGAAGTAAAATGGTTTAGTGACCAATACGTGGGCATAAAAGAAAAAGATTTTTTTTTTAATTAGTTCCTGCGCTCCAAAATATCTGAAAAAAAAAACAAATAGAAAAGCATAATTTTATGTATATTTTCAAATTATGAAATAAAAAAATGCAACCATTATTGTTTTTTGTTCTTCTGCAGATACAGTATGGGCTTACGGGGTGTCATTTTTTTTACTCACTCAATCAAAAGAGGAGGTCGAAAAATAACCCTTGGATTTTTTTGCGATTTTTTTTAGCACTGCATCATACCTAAAATGGAGATTAAAAATGTCTCTTGACCTGGAGGCTCCATCCGCAACGCCTATGACGTCACTACATTCTTTGGTTCAACTATATAACACTTGTAAAAAATTATTGCATTGTTGCTTGTTTATTAAAAATAATCATTTGTTTCCATAGCAACGTGTTTGTTTAAAAACATTATATAGTTGACCCAAAGAATGTAATGACGTCATAGGCGTTGCGGATGGAGCCTCCAGGTCAAGAGACACTTTTAATCTCCATTCTAGGTATGATGCAGTGCTTGAAAAAATTGCAAAAAAATCTAAGGGATATTTTTCGACCTCCTCTTTTGATTGAGCCAGTAACAAAATGACACCCCGTAGGCCCATTACAGGTCTTTGTTTGTGTGTAGATTCGGCTGTGTCTGTACCCATATTTTGTATATTTAACCCATCATGTATGGCAGCAGTCTGTCTGAAGCTAGGCGCCGTCAAATCGGGTGTAGACTAAGATTTGTCATTTTGATCATCATTTTGTATGATGACTTACTTTTTTAATGGAGTATTAACCTCGAACATTTTTACTACAGCAAATATATTTATTTGCTATTTCGTTGTATATAAATATGTTTTGTTTTTATGTTTTTTCTATAGGGCAGTATGTCTTATATTCTACACTATTTTATATTTATATATGTATGTACTGTACTGTATGTAATATGTAAAAATTAATACATATGGTACACCAAAGTCTTCTGCTCGTTGTTAGTAAACAAAGTACATATTGTTGTGTAATGTCTGTCGCGTGAAAGGAAAAACATGGGACAGTTGTTGATTTACATGTTAACTTATGGAAAATGACCATTAATTATGAAGTTGGAACGGTTGCCTAGCACCAACAATGCCATTACGTTCTCTGCTCTGGTGGGCGAAATCAAGCACTACGTCGTCCTATGTTCAACAATGAAAAAGGCTTCATGCGACAGACATTATAAACAATGGTTTGTTACAACCATTGTGAGTAGAAGACTTTGATGTACACTATTAATGTTCAATAAAAGATTTATATATATGTACTGTATATTGCAGAAATGGATAGAGGGTGCAAAGTTATGCTACTCTGATTTTTTTCAGATTTTTTAAAGCCCGGGAACTACTGTAATATTAAACATTTATTTAAAGAAAGATTTTTAACGACTATGCCTAATTTTTTGTGGCAGCAAAGTCCTATCCTTTTATTAAGAAGTACCGCCTCGCGACGTCATAAACTGCACTTTCAATATTTTGTTTAAAAATAATTTTAAAGACCAGAGTAGCATATAAAACTTTGCACACTGTATTCATTTCTGCATTTAAAGTTTTCTCCATTAAAATCCAGTTTTTCTTTCGCAACTTTCTGTACTCTATCTATATGACTGCAGATGACTAACTTGTGCACTTTGTTGACAGCATGTCTGCCGTGACTACGAGCTACGTCATCGTGAAAGGATCTGTGTACGGAGGAGACTGCACCGTGTTCGGACTGAACAAACAGGACGAAGAACAAATCACAACCCAGTATCCTTCCTCAGGAGATGTCATGAACGGAAAATCTGTCAAAGGTATTATTTTGTTCTTCGATAAATCTAAAATGACACCTTCTCTTCCGTTATTTGTTTTGTTGAACTTTATTTGAAACAAGTAAGATGCTAACAAATTTCTCTACTGAGGTACTTTTACGTTGGTTTCGTACCTAGAGTGTTAGTTCACATACCATATCGCTGAGATAATGGAAATAACAAATTGAACAAAAATTAGACCAGATTTGAATCAGCAAAAGCAAAATCTGCGTACTCTATTTAACATAATGTACTGTATTGAAGAGAGATTGGGTCCCAAAAGATCAATGAAGTTTTTGATTCCTCAAAATTATGTTTTTTTATTTTATTTATTTATTTATTTTTTTTTTAATATAAACTTCAGAGTTGCTTTTTCAATTTAATTTTTCCCTCTAAAATTTTTCCTTTTCACTACTGTATTAACATTAAATATCTTAACCTTGAAGCTTTGAGTTCTTAGCTTCCCATGTAAGGTTAGTTGTGATCTGAGACCTAATGGGAGACGTCAGACAAGAGATAGTGGAGAGCCAAGGTTATCACTCATACTTTCCGCAGCCCCTGCCGTGGTGGTTCTCAACCTGCTGGCTAAGATTGGCTTCAAAGTAGTTTCGAGCACCGGTGAGGCCGACACGGTGTGGACCATGGAGGCTCGTCGTACCGTGCCGCACCACTAATGTCGTTGCACCGTGCCGCACCACTAGAATGTCGTCGCACCACGCCTGCCAACACTCCTCCGCCCAGCCCTCCCTCTGCCAGTCTCTCGACGAAATGGAGTTCCAGCGAGGAATTTGGTCTGCAGGTACAAACCATTTTTATCTCCTGCACGATGAAGTGTCGTAATACTGTACTAGGAATTTTTTATTTCCCTGGTTCAAATTATTGTATCCAATGACAACATGTTTTTTGAAGGTCACAGACGCCATAAAAAATGTTTTTTTGACGTCAGATGGGTATAACGCTGTGGGAATTTTCTGAGAGAATAGGTCTGTTCGTAAATACAGTACACAATCAGAAAGAATCAATTTTTGTTGATGAACGTTCTGAACATGGAACATTTATAAGGTTCAACAAATATAATTGATTCCTTCTGATTGTGTATTTACGAACAGAGCTAATGTCTGTCCCATTTTAATTGTAAGCAAGTAGTCAAGTTCTTTAGAATTCTTATCAACCTATTTCTGATGTGCAATTCTAATACAGTACTAAATTTTTATAGTACATAGTACTGTATTACTGTATAAAAAACATTGTTTATGAAACTCTTTGATTATAAAAAAATGTTGATACTGTATTCTTAGACTGTATTTTAATTTGGTTGTACTCTCTTTTATTATTTTCCTGCACAGTCTTAATTAGTTACAGTACTAGTTCTGTTTTCCTTTCAGCGATTATTGACATTATTGAACTTTATGAAGCAATTAGGAAAAATTAAATTTCAGTCTGCTTTTCAGTACTCTAAAGAGTCTAAAGCATGTAACTACTAGTTATCCAAATTAATTTTAAAAAGTTTATTTGCCTGCCTTTATAACAATAATCTTCATTTCTTATGACCACGTTTTGGCGTTTAAACCATTTTACTTCTAGCAAGACAATACAGTAGAGACAAGATTATCTCTTCATGTTGCCAGGCAACGAGTCAAGTTCCGTTAATATTACAATAATTCTGAAGTTTAAAAATAATGGGGGGCATTCCAAAAGCACTTTAACCCCCACTTTAGCCTCAATTTTTATCTCTGGTGCTAAACATTGTACTAAACCAGGGACTAACCATGTTAAGCTCTTAGTTTAGCACCAGGGATAAAAGTTTATGCTAAAGTGGGGGTTCAAGTGCTTTGTGAATGCCCCGCATTAATGTTCTCTACTTTTTTGATAGAGCTTCAGTTCGTACTAAATTTTTTAATGTTTTCCAATAATCTATAACTGCTCTATGAGAATAGTATGTCACTGTTATTCAATTGCCCTAATCACATCGTAGTGAGTATTTTCACAGTCCCTAGCAGCAAGGTAAAACCTGCGACGTGACCAACTATTTATTTTCCAGCTCTGGACGGGGAGACTGATCGCGTTGCTGAGCTGCTACAGCGGACATCCGTGGATGCTTGTGATGCAGCTGGCTACACCGCGCTGCACTACGCTGCTCGCTCGGGCCACCCTGACATTTGTCGACTGTTGCTGAGGCGCGGGGCCGACGTCAACGCTCGCACAAGAGCCGGCCAGGCGACGGCCCTGCACCGAGCAGCAGCCAACGGCAAGCCTGAGGTGTGTCGTCTTCTGGTAGAGAGTGGGGCGGATGTTGAGGCTAGAGACGCTGACGGCAAGAGTGCCTTGCAACGAGCAGTGGCGGGCAAGCACGAGACAGTGGCGACGTTACTGATAGAACTGGGAGCTATATCGTCAACCTGCACGTTCGGCAAGTGATTAACATTTCTCTACGTAAATAGTTCCGAAATTGGCACTAATTATTATTAGATTGTACCTTTAATTTTAGTATTAGACAATATTTCTATTCTATTTTAATAGTATTATTTTTCTTTTTTTTTCCTTTTTTTTTTTGCAATTTCTTATGTTTACGAAAATATCCTACACAGCTTTATTTCTTTTACAACATTATTATTTTTAATGTATTGTCTTTTTAGACAACTTCTCAGTTTTGTTAAAGTGGTGGTAATACCGGTAGCGTTTAAATGGAATGTGTAAAATGTTAATTTCTCTATAGATACCATAGTAGTTAGTACAGCCATGAAAACTGAAAATAATGTGCAATGTTTTCTCATAATAATACCGTATTATTTTCTGCTGCTCTCTTTATCTTAAACTATAAATGCAATTACAGTAACTAACGTACTGTGCATAGTACTTATTATCTGCATAATTTTTCTTTCTGCTCCTTCTCCTGCCTATTTTATAATTATGTTTACTTTTTTTTACTTTTCATAATTTTTGACTATTATTTAGTTTTACTTTTTTTCTATTACATTTATGTATAGTAGTATAAGTAAGCACTCTTTTGAGTTAATATAGTACGTAGTAAAATTACAATTAAGAATAAGTTTACAGGAAAATTAAGATTAGAGAAACCAAAATACATTCCGTGTTTTAAAAAAATATTTTTCCTCATTGATATGTACTGTATAAAAAAATAAGGAGGTGAAAAATTCAAACTTTTTACTCTGTTCTGTTATTTTAAATTTAAAAGACCGTGTATGCCAGATGGCAACCTGCATAACAAAATTTATTGCGGAAATGAATAAAGGGCATCAAATTATATATATACATAACCCTTTTTTTTTAAAGATTTTTTAAGGCCAGAAAGTATTGCTAAAAAGTTTTGCCAGGGTCAGGTTTGAACCCAGGACATTTAGTTCTTATCCTTTTATTAAAAAATGACACCTCTCTCTGTACTTTCAATAATGGACAACATACATGAAAAAATTGTATTGCAGAAATGAATAGAGTGCACTAAATTATGCTACTCTGAATTTTTTCAGATTTTTTTTGAGACCCAGAACTATTTTTAAATAATTATTGAAAGTGCGGCCACGCCCCCTGGAGGCGTCAATAGGCGTCTCGGTCCTATCCTTTTTATTAAGGATTCAGGGGTGCCAACTTAACTTACAGAACTTTTAATAAATATTAAAAAATAGTTCTGGGACTTGAATAAGTCGGAAAAAATTCAGAGTAGCATAATTTGGTGCCCTCTATTCATTTCTGCAATAAAAAAAAATCATTTTGGTTTTCATTTTTTTAAAAATAGCTAACTGGCTCTAAAAAAAAAAAAAAATTAAGAGTAACATAATTTTGCAACATCTATTCATATCTGCAATAAAAAATATTTCATGCAGATTTTCTATGTATTAATTAATTTAAAGTTTTGGTTTGAATTTTCATTGAGATATCTATAAGGACTGGATCCTGAGAGTTCTTTATATTCTTGCAATAAAAAAATAAACAGAATTTCCTTCTTACATTCACTAAATCTGTTTTTTCTTTGTCTCTAGTGGGTGTAAAAATTCTGTGTGTTTTTGTGCCAGGTAATGTACATTTCTGGACAGCACCAACATTACTCATGCTCTCTTACAAAGTGTAGACATTAGTGTTGGGTGCATTGCTGTTTAATTACAGCCTATTCTCAAAGAATGAAACAAGAAAAATAACAGGTGTGGTCCAAGATAGTGTAGTGTAGGTATGGGCTTTAGTGTTTTAGCCCCGCCCACTTGATGATGTCATGATAGTGCCATAAAAATAACATTGGATGGCTCTTTCATGACGTCACTTGACTTCGGATGTTCGTACCTCTTCTATAATATCTTGGAAGAGGTCACACGGTGATTTTTTTTTTTTTTTTTTTTTTTGCATTACTTTAGGTAGAGATAACACACCCAATGTTATTAAAAATCCCATTCATGAAAATTATGAAAAAAAAAAATTAAAATGTTCTCCTCTACATCCCCTATCAGTAGCTAAACTATCAGGTATACAAAAACGAGCTAGTTTTCGAGTTATTAATTTTTAAAGTTGACTAATTTACGATGGAGAAATAGAACTTTCATGTTAAATTAGTCAATTTTAAAAATTGATAACTCAAAAACTAGATTAAATTTATATCCCAGATAATACTTTAGCTCCTGATGAGGGATGTAGAGGAGAACATTTTAAGGTATATTTCATAATTTTCATGTGTGGGAATTTTATTAACATAGAGCACGTTATCTCTACCTTAACTGGATGATTTTATCATTTTTATTGACATTGAGCACGTTATCTCTACCTTAACTGGATGATTTTATCATTTTTATTGACATTGAGCACGTTATCTCTACCTTAACTGGATGATTTTATCATTTTTATTGACATTGAGCACGTTATCTCTACCTTAACTGGATGATTTTATCATTCCCCCAAGATTTAAAATCTGCATCTCATTTTCTTTAGAGTTGCAATGCCAAAAAATGAGGCAGTTGAAAAGTTGGTGGTGTCCATGTACGTACATGCTTATAAGTTGTTGTTGTTGTTGCTAATTGTTTTTTCATGTTGTGTTGGGGTTTTTTTTGGTTATAACTATATATGTAGTTGACAGCACTATAAGTGGTTTATGAAATAAAAATACAAAGTACTTGAAATTTGTTTTTTTTTTTTTTTACTTCAAATCTTACAAGGGAAATTATATTTACATATTTCATCAGACTTACGATCAAAAGGTTACATAAGTTAATTATCACTTGGAAAATATTAATATCAGAGGTTTTGTTGACTTTATATAATACAAATATTCAGTAGTTCAATTTTTGGTGTCATTACATTATTATATAATAATATATTTTTTAATGAAACCAACAGATGCAAAAGCAGACATTTTTTTAATAGAAGAAAATAAATAAAGTATATTAAAGAGACAATTTGATTGCCTTTATTTTGCTTAAAAAAAATAAAAAAAATGTATGTTGTCTGTTTTGCATCTTTCTTTTATATTTCCGAAAATAAAATACAATATTTGTTATTGTTTATAAACAATATCAACTATAGTTGATAAATATATTTAATTCCAATTTTGTCCATGATAGGGTTATGACTATATGGTACGTGGCTTATTACAAGGTATTGTAAACACCTTCTTTCTTTATACTGAACTGTAAATTTTTGAAGCACAAAAAAGTTTTCTTGTTGACTTGTTTTTAATTTCTGCAATATTTAAATGCTAAAAAATCTAAAACCAGTTCTGCAAGAAAAAAACTTACAGCCTGTCCAAAAGAATTCCTAATTCTTGGACATGTTTAAAAATTTAATGAAACAAAAGTATAAATTATGTTACAAAAGTAATTGTTTTCATCTATAACATGAAAACTTGAAACAACCTCTGAGAAACTTTTATATACTTATAAGTTAGTATTTTTTAAGAAAGGTGGAGGGATTTCAGATTGTTTATCAGGAAAGCTTGGAAATAGTGTCTTTTAATTTTTAAAATGAAATAAACAAGGTATCATGAAACAATAGCTCCAGAGAGTTTACGAGACTGTCAGCTTGACTCAACTTCAATTATAGCTTTAACTAGTTGTTTTGAAAAAAACTATGTCGGTAGCAAAATTGTTAGACAGGATTTGGATTTTTCTAGTACACTTTTTATGGTGGACCATGCAAGGATGCTTATTGGTATTTAAATAACACAATCCAATAATTGATCTAATGGAAAATAACATAAATAAAAATTAGGTCGGGGAAATATAACCTAAATTATTACAATTAGGAAGACTAACCACTAGCCACTTTTTGTTATTATTGCAAAATTTAACTGGCTCTACTTATATCCGTATACAAAATTAAAAAAAAAAAAAAAATCATTTCTTCATCCTTTGTTGAATTCACCAACATTTTTTTTTAATAAATTAAATCTCATACTATACATGTATATTATCATATATATAAACTGGCTTTTTTTATGTTTATTATTATTACTGTATAATTATTTTTATTATTATATCATTATACTATTTATAATTACTAACAATAAGTTTTACAAATTTTATCTTTGGTTATGGAGAATTGAGTATTGACCTCAAAAATTTTTATTACAAAAATTGATAAAGGGTGCAAAATTATGCCACTCAGGTTTTTTTCAGATTTTTTAGAGCCAGGGAAGTATTGCTAAAAAGTTTTGCCGAGGTTTGGTTTGAACTCACGCCCCTTTTAGTCTCAGGTTCTAATATTCTTTTATTAAGAGAGGCGTCCAGAGGCGTCACTTTCTCTGTACTTTCAATATTTTTTTAAAAAAAATAGTTCCCAGACTCTAAAAAAAATGAAAAAAAAAAATCAGAGTAGCATAACATTGCACCCTATCCACTGCAATAAAAATTTTGAGACTGATACTCCATTACAATATATAAATTATTATTATTATTATTTTAATATTGTGGTTTGTGTCCGCATTACGGGCGTGTTTTTTTTTTTTTTTTTTTTTTTTTTTTTTTTAGTCTGGAGGGAAGGTTGTTTTTCGAGCCCCTAGACCAGCGTGGTATGTGGGGCCCGGGCCGGATGTCACACGTACACTCCGATGGACGAGGTCGAGGAGGGAGGTTTCTTGATGGAGATTAGACCTCCGTCAGTCGTGTACTCGTACTCCGGGGGGATTCCCCCGCGACTTGCGAGGTCCACTCCAAGGTCCGTGGCGCACGGTTCTGGAGGCCACATGTTGAGGTGATGATGAGGTGGAGGTAGACCGAGATGGTGATGGTGCAGGAGGTGATGCTGATGGTACATGTTACCGCTAGCAAGTGGTGGATATTGCTGAAATGTTAATTAAAATTTTCTATCAATTAAAGGTTTAAATGCAATCAGTCTACTTTACAGGGAACGAGAGCAAAAGCAGGCTGCCATAAAATGAAATAGTGTTCACTCCTCGCCTCTGAGGCAGCCTTAATTCTGCACCATGCCTCGGCCGTAAGAATGACAGAGAGCTAGTGGGCATGTATGGTGATTAACAAAAAGCTGGCAGAAGGGAACTTTTCAGAGGTAGTGTATAACATAATTGCACAGGCAAAAGTTTAAACATATAATAGATATTATTTACCATAGAATTTGTTTAAAACAAAAATAAAATTTGTGAGCTAAAAACAAAATAAAGTAAAATGGTCAAAGATACTTTGACTCACGAAAAGTTTAATAGATTTTGTATTATTTTTAACACCAGACGGTAAGAGATCCTGCAGCAGTTTATATAATAATATGATAGTCATGAAAAAAATAATTGCTGTCTCATGCTTCTAGCAGAAAAAAAAAAATCCGAGATTAAATAAAAAAAAATAAAATCATTTCATAGTTAAAAGAAAAAAATAATAAAAATCATAAATTAACATGGGAAATTTTTACGATTTTCTTAATTATTTTTCCCCTATAGTTCATTATAGAAATTCTTTGAAAAAAATTTAATTTTTTATTTTCTAATCTAGGTGACCTACCTTAAACATTATGCGTATATCAATTATTATAGTTGTAAACGAGTGCATATTAATCTATATTTAAGGAATTTTAGGAGAAACATTTATTTAGAATTTATCCCAACTCTCGTGACGTCACAAAGTACCGTTCAGCACGCCAGTCTATGACGTCACATCATACCTCTTTAATTCCGTTTGTGCGGACGATGCTGGACGGCGTGTCCGAGTTGTCCGGAATGCACCATCGCCCTCCGCCGCCGCAGTAGAAGAGGATGGCGCACGTAAGCACGAAGAGAGACACCACCACAGCGGTCACCATGAGCACCGTGGCCCACGACGCCTCGCACCCCACCTGGTCTTCGGGAGCCTCGGGCAGGGGCGTGCCGCGGAACTCAGCAGGCTCCCAGCAGACCGCACCTCCCGCGGTGTCCGCCCAACCTGGCGTGTGGTTCCCGGGAGCCCTGGACAAATTAGTCATTGTAGTTTATTGACATGTTGTGAATAATATGTAATTATATTTTTTGCTTGGGGGATTCGTAAAACTATTGTTTTAACTTTTTCTCCATCAGAAAAACGTCATTATATAATTATATATCGATATATTAACAAATAATGTATAAATTTTTCAAACAACCATTTGATTGTTTTGTAACAATTATATAATAAGATGTATAAATCTTTCCACAATAAGATAGTTGCTCTTTATGGGGTAGAAATATACTCAATGGGGGAAAATGGATAAAGCAGAGATGTATATATTATTTAAACAGCTAGCATGCGGGGTGCTTTTGGATGCGATTACTGCGAGTTATAACATTTAAGAAAGGCAGCAGAATATAATATTTAATACAGAAGGTGGTTAATAGTTGTAGAATATAGTTTGACAAATTTAATGTAAGATTACTATCGAAAAAGTGGAAGGTCGCGAGTTCTTATTATCATGTATATTTAAAAAAAAAAAAAAAAAAAAAAAAAAAAAAATTGTAAAATTTTGAAATTTTGATAACTCGCACTTCCGATGGAAATCTCATATACATTTTTGTTGAATTATATATGTTATATTAATATCAATAATATCTATGAAACAGAGACGCCATCTTGCCCCTGGCTACATACGTTACCCGCTTGCATTGATGCAGAACAAGTTGCCTAACATCACGGCGACATTTTTATTTTTTAATAGAAAGTACAACTTTGCTGTTATGTCTCGTTTTGCTCTGGGAGTCTCAAATCTTTATATTTTAATTTATTTTAGTATGGTATTTAATGCATATTGATATATGAAACAAACATAATATATAATATGATTCCTGTTATTAACGAGTTTTCTTGCAGTTTTAAATTGTTTGATTGTGTTTGTAATTATTTATGTGACTTGTTCTATATGCTGTATGGCCTAAAGAATGCAATAGATCTATTTAATCTAATTATTTAATCTATTTAAATTAAATACCATTCTCGATGACTGTGCCTCATTATAATCAGAAAGAATAATATAAAGTTATTTTATAATTGTACCGCAGCAAATTTCAATGCTACGATTACGTTTTTTCGAGGATCCATTATCACAGACTTTCGTACTATATAAAAATAATAAAAAAAATTGGTAGAATATCATTAAAATTTGAACTTTTTCTCTTTTTTCTAACTTTATACCGTAGTTATTAATACAGTGCAAAATTTTCTTGAAACTTTCACTTAATGTCACGAACGTTCGCGGATCCAGATCCTTTAAAGATCCGTGAAAAACGTTCGCGGAACGGGTCTCTGTGGATTAAAAAAAAATTGTAAAATAGTAAGATTGTGTGTTAGAGGTACGCTCGCGTCGCCTTGGAAAATTACCCATCTGCAGCCTTGTTAATCACCATGCCCTGTGTTATTGTTACGGGACATGGTGATTAACAAGGCTGCAAAGGGAAATTTTCCAAGGCAACCACTGTAACATTAGAACTTACGATGCGGCGTCCCTGGCGATCCTCCACAGCCAAAGAAGTGAGCAGTTGCACCTGAGAGGGTTGTCGGCCAAGACGAGGTGTCTGATCTGAGCTAGGGGAAGGTCCTTGGCCGCCAGGGTCTGCAGGGCATTACCCCTCAAAGAAACCCTCGCCACAAGGGGGTTACCGTGGAAGAGACGTGGAGGGATACGTTTAAGTTGAGGACATAGTTCAATTTCAACTTCTTCAAGTCTAATATTATCAACGAATGCTCTTGAATCTAAATATAATAACTCATTAAGGCGAGAAATACGTAATCTTCTTAATTCAAATAATGATTGAAAGGCAACAGGTCCAATTTGAATAATAGGATTACCACTTAAATCAATTTCCATTAATGATGATGATAATTTTGAAATTGAATGACTTGGTATATGTGTTAAATTATTATCAGAAAGATCAAGTATTTGTAAGGAACTTAAATTATCTAGAGATCCAGGAGCAATACTGGAGATTTGGTTTCCTTGGAGATGGAGGGAGGTTAATTCTCTCAGGGCGGGGGGGAACGAATGTTCGTTCAGGGAAGTTATCAGGTTGTCTGCCAACCCTAGGAGGCGCAGGGAGGGGAGGTGCGTCAGACACCCGCTCGGAGGGGCCGCCAGGTGGTTCGTGTTGAGCCTCAAGGTGCGCAAGTTGCTTAGTGGTGCGCAGTCGCCCTCGTCGTCCTGTAAAAGAGGGGGCATTTTAGCGCGGGAAAATTTAAATATCCTTTTTTTTTTTTTTAATCATACCATTATTCAAAGTACACTCTTTCTCTCTAAAAATTTCTGTTTGCAAACCTTGGTAATCACTATGCTCCATGATTATATCACAGTTAATGGTGATTAAAAATGCGCAGAGCATGGTGGTTAAAAAGGCTGCAAAAGGATTTTTTTAGAAGTGAGAAGTGTGCTTTAAAATAAGACAAAATCTCTACGAATAAACAAATTTAATATAAATCCTTTTGCGCACATATGTCATTAATATTATGATTTCTTATTGTTATTTAAATTATTTTGTTAGTGTTCCTTTCTCTCATTGTCAGTTTAAAGTAAATGATCGTATTATAGTTATTATAGAAGCAGTGCCCACACAGCACACAATGGATATTTTTTGGATGATATCTAGATATAATCTGTATAGAACTTTTTACTTATCTAAAAATTATATAGATATTATCTATGAAATTTCATGGATATTTTCTAGCTAAATGTCCTCTATTTTTTGGATAAAGTTATCTTGTTAATATCTTATCCTATAATTATACATTTTTTATCTAGCTATATTATCCTCCTATATACTATGCTTCTATTTTTAAGTAAAAACACACATAAATAATTATATTAACATACATTTTTATTATTTATAACATTTCTCAATCAACATTCACATTATTGGAAATTTTAAAGATATTGTGATAAATCATTTATCATACTTGTACAATGATAAAAAAATAATGACTAAAGTGGTTTTCAATTTTTAACAAAACTTAACTGCTGCAATGCTGACATATTATAACATAAACACATAAATTAAATAATACTGTATGCATGTTCATTAGCATTTCAATATATATAAATAATTATTATATTAAATCCATATATAGTCATTAATTGCATGCATGCAGTATAACAAATTCTCTATAAAACAACAGTTTGCATACAGTATGCATTGTATATGTGTTTTGTTATTAAAAAAGTAAAAGAACCTTAATTGAGCAATACAGATGTACTAAATTTTTATATATATTATATGCAAGACTACATAAAAGTACAATTAAAACAACTTAAATTTAGTATGCATACATTAAAAATTATCTGACTTATTCATTTTAAAAACATATACACACTGTTCTCCCTACTTGCTTGGCTTCTTTTGCTGGTCAGCATTGCTGATCTGTAGTGATGATCTGATGATATATTGCCCATTACAGCTGGCTGCAGTTTTCAGAACCAAATGTTGCACTATATAAATTATGCCATGCTGGATAGATGAGCTGGGCCTGGGTATTGGATGTTGTCACATGTCTGCACCTGTAAAGTAAAAAAAACAAAACATATTAACATCACTATATTTATGTTTAAGCAGCAGAATGGCTGCATTGGTCATTATGAATATAGCCACTGTATGGCCAATGTGAAATTTGCTCCTGGAAAACAATAAGGCCGGTGCTGAAAACTTATATAAATATATATGTATGCATTCTGCGCGCACCTCTGCATATGAAATACTGTACTGAAAATTGAAAATAAATATGCTGCTTAATTGTGACATATTGCTATAGAATTATACTGTGTATACAGTCATTACAGTATACAAATTTCCAGGAATAAATATTATAGTAAAAATACAGCATCCATAAATACACAGCTGTAAAACGTATGCATACGTATACTCCAAACGTATACAGTATGCATATGATATCACAGGCACCGCGGTCGAGGAATACAACCTAAAATTGTTAATAATATTTTCATATTATAATATATAAGTACAAGTGCTGGCCTGAAATAATGATAATTTTAACACTGGCAAAGACATTGTAATAATTAAACCCTGATTACATACCTTATAAATTACTAGACGACTTGAAATCTGCATGGCTTCTCCAATACTCCAAGGTGCAGCGCAGTCAACCGCCACAGCCCATATAATCCCACTTTTCTGGACAAAAAGAACTCACATTGTTAAAACTGACCAAAGATTTATGAGCAGAAAATACTCATAATTGATTTCTTACCTTCCACTTGAAGATATTTTCGGTATTAGATGAGAATTTTACATATTTTTCACGAAAAAACCGTTGTGTTTACAACAAACATGCAGAATTTTCGAAGTGCGCATGACGTCACATAAAAATTGTACCCGCGATGCAAAAAAATCGCTCCAGATAGAGAATAGATAAAATTATCTATAAAATATCTAGATAAAAATATCCTCAGATAAATAATAGATAAAATTATCTATAAAATATGCAGTCAGTTTTAAAAAGTTTACATACGCATTAATTCATTAATTCGTTAATTAAAGAAAATTTTAATTAATATAGATTTCAAAATTTAAATTACTCAAAATGTCAATGGAATAAACAAATTTATGTACATAAAATTTATATATTAAAATTATTATTTATAAGTATATAATATAACATTAAATAATAATAATTTGTGTTCATTTTTTTTATACTTTATATAATATACAATAAATCTAATAAATCTGTATTATTGTATCAATTATTATAAATTTTAACTGTCATGTGCATGTTTAAAATTTGGATAACTTTATCTATTTAATATCTCTTCCAAAATAAGCTAAGACAAAAGATAGCAGTATCCAATTTATATCTACATGTTATCTCGGCACTTTAGATAAATATTGTATAAATATTAGATATCGTTATCTTGAATTGTGGCATATCCACTTAATATCTGCATATACAAAAAATATCCAAAAAATATCTAGATATTGAGTTTTGTGTGCTGTGTGGGGTGGTAAATAAACAAAAAGTATATATCATTACTAAAATAAAAAGCTTGAATGACTGCAGTAAAGTCATCTCCATTTATCTTTGATGTGACGTCATGAACCATATTTCCTTTGTCCTCCAATGCAATTCTAATATATGGGAGGGTCACGTGACGTCACATCAAAGATAACTGAGGACGACTTTAATTCATGTAATCCAAGCTTCACATGCGTCTAAATACCGTGTCTGGACGGACCTCAGCGGCCAGGGCCTCCAGTAAGTTGCGCGAGAGGTCTAGCTCCCAGAGCCCCTCGAGTCCTCGCCACACCCCCGCGACCTCCCCGCCCCCCGCCAGTCGGTTGCCACTGAGGTCCAGCGAGCGCAGGGAGGAGAGACCCAAGAACGCCTTGGGGGCCACCGAGGAGATCTCATTGTTGCTAGCGTTCAGCTCAACCAGGCGGTGCTGTAACGTATCGTAAGTCAGAAGTGAAGAGGAAGGTATAGTGTACATAAAGGACCAAGAGATGGCGCTGACCGCAGAAATTTTGTATGCATGATTCTGCAGAGGATACAGCAATACTTATAGCATTGGGAGAGTCACAAAAACAACAAAATTTATATATAAGATACATCACTTACGAAGTTGAAATATTTTTTTATATATTTTGTCCGAAAGTATTTGACAATTAATTATGGTGTTGTCATTTCTGTAAAATTATGCTGTGGCTGCTGACAGAATATTTACATAATTTTACAATGTTAAACAGCCAATATATCCTCGCCAGACGCACGAATATAGTTCTAGCTGTTACCACCAGGTTCACACTAATAACTTTATGATGTCATATATTATAGCACGAACTTCGAGACAGGCCTATGTGGACACTGTCTTGAAGTTAGTAAAGTGGTTAAATAATCTCCCCTTGAATTTAGACAACTTGACTAGCAATAATAGGAAGCAGGTTGCATAAATTTCAGGGGCATCTCTACAAGAACAATTATCCCACGGATGAGATTATTTATTTATATAAGTTGGCGTTCAATATGTACAACACGAACGTTACCCCTGTCTGTAATTAAGAGGTAGAAGAATTAACAGAAAATTTGGAGGAGGTTGGTTAATCAGTCTAGCCCCTCTTTGCCCCAAGAATTGAATGTGATAAACAACGAACGACAAAGGTTAAAGTTATAGTGCTGTTGATTGACCACTTGACTCCTGATGACCGATCTGGTTCCATTTGCCTCATTTATCTCATACTATGAAGAAAAATGCTCTAAATGAAAGCACGTACCCTATATATCGCTTACCGTCGGTGGACGGGGCTTTATATATAATATAAGGTCGTACACACTGGACGCTTCATAAAATTTCTCACTTGCAGCCTTGTTAATCACCATCCATTGTGTTATTCTTATGGGACATGATGATTACTTTAACAAGACTGCAAAAAGGGAGAAATTTTCAGAGACGATGACACTATCGATGTATGTGTGTATTGAATAAATTTCTCATGCTTGACAATATATGGAAGTGCTACGTGTATAATATATAACTTCTTCACACAAATAATATTTGCAAATTCATAAATTTTATTTTGAATCAATAATATTGTGATTTCTAAGAAGTATATATAATTATAAAGGTCATCGATCATCAATAATCCCTCTCCCAAAAAAATATTATACAAACATTTATTTACTAATCTAGAAGCAAATTTATTTTATTTTTATTTTTATTTTCTTTATTCGAACTTTTTCGATTGTACAAGACAACATATGTTCATGTCAAAAAAACTTAATATTAACAAACATACATAACATCAAAACGCAACACTTTATAAATATAACAAAGGAAAAAAATAAGTATAAAAAAATGAACCACAATATTAACAAAAAATATGAACCAGGTTTTAAATCATAAGGATACAATACTCTCAGGCAATTTATTGCTCTCAAAAGCTTTAACTGAATAGAACTCTTTACTTATAAGGACATTTTTTAGCTTCTTTCGGAACAATTTACAATCATTTATATCTTTTAGGCATTTTGGCAGAAATTCATATATTTTGGCCGTTTGATACATTGCACAAGATTTGTATAAATTAGAGTTCAATTTGTCTGTAACAACATTGGATTTATTCCTGGTATTGTAATTATGAACATTATCATTCTGCAAATAAAGGTTAGGGTGGGATTTTTTAAATGAAGCACAGTTTAAGATGTAAATCAATCATAAAAAATATTTCTTTACAAAAAACATATATAAGTGCACTTATAAAAGTTATAAATAAATAAAAGTACCATTAATAAAAAAATATATCTTACTTGAGCATGAAATATTTCTGGGCCAAACGCTTGTAGTCTATTTGCCGAGACGTCTAGTGATTTTAGTCTCGTATAGAAGGCCATGGAGTAGTCTAGATGTGCGATTCTGTTTCCGCTAAGTCGCATCACCTCAACTTCCGGGTTTAGTTGGATGGGCAGAACTTCCAGCGAAGCCGCCTCACACGACGCGAGAAGTGTCGCATCGTCACACTCGCAGCGCGCGGGACAAAGACTGCGCACTGGCGCCACCGTCGCGGCGAGCAGCAGCAGTAGTGGCGCCAGTCGAGGTCCCGCGGAGGAAGTGGAAAGCTTCCTCCTCGCGGTGTTGACTCCCATCCCCCGCCACAACGTGCTACATTCCTGCTGTAACACCTGCAACATGAAAACATTAAATGTTTCTGTCATCCAGTACGTGATACAATCAATAGGCTAAACCCACGTGACGTCACTGCAATGCATATTGCATACTTTACAGGAGCCTGCCGCGCCATAGTGTTGTGTTGCATCAGCAGCGTGTAAGAGAAAAAATGTAGAAAAAATAAATTATAAATTATAGATGGCAAATATGGCAATTATTACATTTATATCGTTTTAATATCATTTGCTAGTTTATAAAGAATGCACAAGCTACATTTTTGTGTCCTTAAATAATTAAATCTGGCAACAAAGTCAATTTTTCTATTCTTATCAATGCTTTAGAGCTGAACGGTATGACAATAACATCAGTAGGGGAGGTAAACAATTGAGCGTTATATCCTGTAAGTAGACAACCCAACAATCTTGTGGCGCTGCTCTATACAGTATAGTGTAATATAGATGAAAAGTTAAAAAGAGAGTTCAGGGTGTATCAAGTGCGGATTCCAGCCTTCGATTTCAAGTTGTCTTATCCCGCAATGCGATCTTGGAGTTCAGGGAGGAGAGGAGGTTAGGGGTGGTTATACTTTCGATGCATTTTGAGACCTTTAAAGGGTGGAAGGGGAAGATTGCATCCCCCCCCCCCTCATGGATCCGCCACTGGGGTGTACTCTTGTAGGCTCGTAATCTATTTTTTTTAATGTGTATTTTCTTTACTAAAGAAAAGAAAAAACAGCGTGAATAAAACGTGATATATTTGTGTACAAAAAATATTTATGTACCAAAAATAAAATATTTGTTCATTGCAAAATGAGGATGTTCTGCTTTTTTTTTTTTTTTTTTTTTTTTTTTGTTTTGTTTGTTTGTTTGTTTGTTTGTTCTATATAGGACTCTCATGCCACTCATGTTTTCTTATTATGCCATGATTTTAATAAAATAAACATAATTATATATTATCATTAAAGAAGTTTTTTTGACATGATTATAAAGAAGTATAAAATAATTATAAAGTTCACTATATATAATAAAATAAAAGTAATTTTGTACCCTACAGTCGATAAAGTTTCTCTATATGCACTACAATTTAAACGACAAATGAAATCAGTCCGATGGTATTCAAATTACTTTTATTTTAATTATAATTGTAAATGTTATACAGTATTATTTTATTTAATGAAACCTTTGATTTAAAAATAATCGTACCACCTATACCATTTCTCTTTTGTATGTAATTTCAGACTAAAATTGCAATTTACTTTCTTCATACTGTTTTTTTTTTTATCGATATCATACAATTTACTGTCAAAGGCACAACATAAGCTTCACAGAGTGCACGCTGATATTGCAACATCCAGCATTTTAGAGCGCAATGTTCTGTAAGTGGTTGCAACCTCTTTCAGCAATTTTCTATCGTGGTATATATAATATATGCATGGGAGGAGCATGCAGCGTTATATGCAAAAAGCATCTTATAGAAGATTGTGTAATCTTATACTCAATGTACATCGACGATAGTCTTCTTGGCAATATCTAGGTTAATACACTTTTATCAGTGAGGAAAATATGTCAATCTGGTTGAACCCAACCTCAAGGTTTTTCAGATTAACAGACACTTTATCATTGTTCCAGTGAACATTCCTCATAATAGAGTACCGATCTCAAAAACATATTGTAGGAATTATTTATTTTATTTTTTTTTTTATTTTATTATCTCTTTCATGGGCACAAACATATAATATATTATCACAATATTTAAGTCAAAGTAATAAAAAATAGCAAATTGGGCCAGGCGAGGATCCAGAAAAAAAATCGGTGAGGTCTGATAATTTTCAGAGGGGGCTGCCTCCATAAGGCCAATGTTAAAAAAATAGTGGGGGAAATGCCTATATTGCCCATGTTAAATCCAAAATTTCGGGGGGGGGGGGGGCTGCATCCCCAGCCCCCTCTGGATCCGCGACTGAATGGTGCAAATGAAAAAGATTACTGAGCAGTCCATTCACTATCAATATTACCCGTAAAGAATAAAGAGTATTCGTAATGAATAGAGGTTTCAAAATTATGCCACTCTGATTTTTTTAAACTTTTTTAAAGCTCTATAGAACTATAGAACGTGTGTGATAAAAGTTCTACGATAAAAGTTACGTACCTCAAGAGACTATGCTATTGGACTATTTATGTCTAAACAGTAAAACTTATGTATGCAATATTATTAATTTGTATTTGAGGTTATGTGTAAGAATGGCTGTCAGGCCAAGCATCGCCTAATAAAGAAATTTCTATTCTAAATTTCTATTGTTCTAGGTTTGGTTTTATGCGACTACGCCCCATTTTGTGACGATACTTTTGTGTTAAGAAGTGCCATCTAGTGACGTCATAAAATAGACTTTCATTAATTTATAAAAAATAGTTCCTGGACTCTAAAGAAAAATATCAGATTAGCATAATTTTGCACCCTCTATCAATTTATATAACGATAAAAAAATTGAGGTCGATCGGTACTCCACCTGCTGCATTATTATAAGCAGCAGTTGGAAATTCTTATAAGAGAATACAAATATGTCTTCCATTACGGCGGCTCGCACAGATACTCGGTATTTATGCGATCGTACGTTATTAAGTTACAATCAGTTCAAATTTTTTTTATCATACGATACGAAGCTGTGTGCACGACTACACCTGATCGCATAGGTTCTTACTTTTTAAATCATTTACGCTGTGAAACCATGCTATTTTGTGTGAGACAGCCCGGGCAGAATATTTTTATTCTCAATTAATTATAAGGGGCATTCACAAAGTCTTAAGGCCACATTTAAGGCTCAATAATTTAAAGCTTGATTTTAGCTGTGTTTTTTAGACCCAAAGTTTCTGGTCTTAAATTATTGAGCCTTAATTGTGGCCTTAAGGCTTTGTGAATGTCCTTTTATTATTCCATACATCATTTTTTTAAATGAGGATTTTAAATCATCATTGTTTTTGTTTTGTTTTTTTTCAAATTGATAGTTTTGGTCCGAAAAATTATTTAATATCAATTTGCATTACTAATTAAGTATTAACATCAATTTTTTATTGCTGAAATGGATGAAGGATGCAAAGTTATATCCATGGAGAATATATTCAATATATTCTCTATGGTTATATTACTATGATTTTTTTAGACCCCGTGAACTATTTTAAAAAAATATTATTGAAAGTACGGAGAGAGGGGTCAAGAGGCGTCACTTCTCAATAAAAGGATAGGACCTAAATGGGGCGTGGGTTCAAACCCGACCTCGGCAAAACTTTTTGGCAATTCTGCCCGACCTCTAAAATATCTGAAAAAATCAGAGTAACATAACTTTGCACCCTCTATCCATTTCTGCAATAAAATTTTTGAGGTCCATAATTTATTGACAGTTTTTAGTATACAAGTTTGAAAGATGAAATTGCTGTTTTCATGCGCTACCAGCATGAAGTTAATAATAATAATACTACTACTACTAATAATACTAATACTGTAATAATACTGTGTCTGAATAAGCCCTAACTAAAAAATTACATCTTCAACTCATCCTTAACCTAATCTTTTTTATAACTCTAAAACACATCTTATTTCCTCTTCGCCTTAACAGCTACGTTTAGTGTTTTTTGGTGCCTCATTTTTGGGCACTTTTGCATGTTATCCCCACCCAAGAATAAATAAATAAATAAGTGAGGATAAAATGAAAACAATATTTCTATAACAATTTATGCTCAACAAGATGAAAAAATACTTAATTTTGTCCTTTTCCTCTAAAATGGTGCAAAATAAGAGGGAATCAGACGAGGACAGTTTATAATAGCGAATAAAAGATGAAATTTATTTCAGCTCGGGAGGTATCACTCTCAGGGTAGAAGAAACATCAGAGACTCCTTCTATGTTATTTCTATCCCCTCTGTGTTATTCTTCCATCCTGCAGGTCATTTGTCACATCACATCAAACAGAAACTTCAATCAAACATCACACAATGTAAATGTTCTAAAATAAAACGATTGCACAATCATAATATTGTCATAGGACTTCTATGAAAAAATTTGTAATGATATTTTTGTATCTAAAATAAAACTCGATTTTTTTTTTTAATGAATAAAAAAAATTTACTTTTCATGTTCACATGTTCATGGTGCCTTCAAAAGAGAATGTATTTTGTGTTATTAAAATGTTAACATTTTAACTAACAAATGTAGTTATGTGACATGGGAGGTTAACGTGTATACTACTTATATGAGTTGTTTAGTTTCAAAACCAACAATTTGCAGTTCCAACTAAGATCATAATCCCATCTTTTTACCATGAAAATGGCCCTTACTTAAAATGCAAATTTCAGGTTTTGAAAGTATAGAGTTCTCATATATATGAGACTGTCAGCTTCAAAAACGATTCTTTTGCAATATCTGATAAATTCTACCTTTCAGGTGTTTTCATAAGGAATATAGATCTTATCGAAAAGTGCAAAGATACGGTTTTGAAGCTTATAGTTTATATAATATGATATTTAATTATATATTTTATTAAAATTATGTGTGACATATAAGGAAAAAGGTAAAGAGGAGAAAAGACGGCAAAATATTTTACTCAGGCTGCATGCTTACACCATCTTATAAAATAAATTCCAAATTCTTGTGAAATACTCTTGTGTAGGTTCGAGTCACAGCAGTGCTAACTTTTTCACAAAAGTTTAAAAGTTACTTTCGAATGCATGTTATAAAATGGTGTAAGCCAGAGTAAAATGTTTTCCATATATACATTGCATATAATTTTATATACATTATTTATATATAAATATAATTATACTGCATTTATATAATATGTATCGAATATTCCTAGAGCCTAAAACATATAATTATTTTTATTAAAAAAAAAAAATGGAAATTAAACTACAACTTAAAATGTTCTTTTAAAATTAAATCTGCAATTCATTCATTTCTTGCCATCTTGACTTTTTTTTCTCTCTTCATTTAGTTACAAACAATTCTGCCCTTTTTTTTTTATATGAAAATTAAACTTGATAAATGACAACATTATAGAGCGACTATGTAGGATGAAGATATTTTAACTACTATTGAATAGAGATTAGTAAAAGCTGCATTCATTGTTTGTTAAAAATAAAAGCTTGTGAGAGAGAGAGAGAGAGAGAGAGAGAGAGAGAGAGAGAGAGAGAGAGAGAGAGAGAGAGAGAGAGAACCCCTATTATTCCATGATTACTGAAAAGAAGGGTGGAATATTCCCATTCTTCATCCCCTTTTCCTCCCCCACAAATGCCATTACAGGGAGATTAAGAAGTTCTAGTTAGAACGTTCGTTCATTTTACAAAAGATAATCTATATTTTATATAATATAAACGTAACTGTTCATGGAAGTTGCTTGCATGATCTATGTACTACAGGTTATATATATAATTATATATATAAAATATATAGGAACCACTAACTCCTGTACAAAAGGGGCAATTATTTTTTAAATTCAGAATACATTGATACAAAATTTATTTAAAATGAAGCAAAATAACACAATATATATACAATCAAATATCAGTCTAACAAAACAACAGAACTGATGATTAGAAGATCGTTATTTTAGTGCTAGTAGTTGGCAACACTGACGTATCTTCACAATGTTAATATTTCACAGTCTCAGTTTTTTTAATAATTTTAAACTCGAGAGCTTTTTCGTTTTGTCACTCGCACGAACATCAAGATAATATAGTTGTTATTCTACGCAGAAAAAAATATTTGATGAAGTCCAGTTTTTAGAAACAAGCAATTTTTTGTTTTAAAACAAAATTAATAATATGTCAAAGTATTTTATCAGTTTTTTTAAAAAAAAATATTCAAAACTATCTGTTTTTAAAACACGATTGAATGATTTAATTTTAGTGTTTAAATATTAACATGGAGATGATACGTCAGGACTACCACTTACCGGCGTTACAACTAATTGTCTTTCATGCAACTGAATCTCTCGCATAACCAAGTTTTGTACGCCGATCAAGGGTAAAATGTTATTCTTATGAGGCGTTGTCAACGGATCCGTATTAAACACCGTCATGTGAACGTAGTGATCATTGTGATCCAAGATGTGACGTCACAGTCAACTAATCAACTTTCGGTAAATTTTAAGGATAGATCTCAGTTGATTGAGATCTCAAAATCGGCTCTTTTGAATGCAACAAGACTTGCAGGGGACTTTGAACATCAAATTTAGATGGCATGCTTGCAAATTTTGAAACGAATCTGTCTTATCAGTGCTATGAAAAATTGAGGTAGAAATTAAACATTGACCTTATGGACGGAAACCGGAAATGGAGCTGTTGTGAGAAAACCGCTTTCTTGAATATTGCCAAGCCAAAAGTGATTAAATTTCAGAACATTTTCAAATTTTTCAAATTTATTTAATTTTATTCCGTCTGATAAAAAGTTTCAAAACTTAATCGTTAAAATTATTTTTAAAGGATTACAAGTTTTATACATTTTTCATTTTAAAATATAACCAATAGATTATTTACAACTTACAATTAAGCTGTTTGTATATCATTAAAAGTATTGAGTTGTCATATGGTGTTAAAATATTTTAAAATTTGATACTTTTTTTTTTTACGAAGATATTCAAGTATAAATTTTTGAAAGATTAAATTATTTTAGAATAAATTTTTATATACCACGATAAAAATTACATGGGAATAACTATTATATTTTAAAATTTACATAATACGTATAGCAATAATTCGTGCTTATCATTTGTAGCTGTATTAAGTAATATCCTTTTACAATGTGTAGTACAACAGGCAAGGAGATAATATAATCTACATAACAAACGTTGATAAATTGAAAGGTTCTATGTATTTTAAATTTAAATATGCAAATTTAATCACAGTTTTTTTTTCTTTATGGTCGTATAGTAGAATTTTATTGAATGAAAAAAGAAAGTGTAAGGTTTTCATGTTTTATACAATTGCAACATAGTAGTGCTTCTAATAATCACGTGTGTAGGAAGTGGCATATTTATTTTGAAAGCATTTTAATATTAACATTTTATTTGTTAACAAAATATTATTATAGGTTTCAAATATATTAAAATTGAAAGTCTTTTACTATTTATATGATGACATCGTAATGTTAGTGCGAACCTGGTGGTAACAGCTGGAACTACGTGCGTCTAGCGAGGATAGATTGGCTGTTTAACATTGTAAAATCATGCAAATGTTCTGTCAGCAGCCACAGCATAATTTTACAGAAATGACAACACCATGCATTTGTTAAATACTTTCGGACAAAAAATAAAAAAAATCGTATGTGATGTCATATAAATTTTGTTGTTTTTATGATCCTCCCAATGCTATAGATATTACCATGTCCTCGGCAAAATCAGCCAAAATTTCAGCGGTCAGTGCCATCTCTTGGTCCTTTATGTACTTTTTATACTGCTGTGTTAAGTATTATCAGTAATCATAATTATATGTTACGTGGTATTATAAAGAGTAATTTAAATAGTACACTTAATTCAAATAAAAATGTTCATTCAGTATATATATACTACTTTGACATGGCCAGATCGGACAATTTCATTCGAATGCAGTGTACATTGCGCACACTAGATTTTTAGATACTTACTCTGAAGACAATTTTTGTACTTTTATTGACTATCTTTTTTCAGTAGAGAATTTGTACTTAAATGTACTTGTGTATGAAAATCATACTGGAAATAAGATTCAATTAGTAAATTTAATATACTGAATACGTCCTTATACATTAAGGTGAAAATAATTGCATTGAATTCAAATTCAGTATTTATATATGGGCGCAATTCATGAAGCAGCTATCCAAGTTTTAACCACGTTTAGCTTAACCACGTTTAACTATAGGTGGTTTAACAAGTAAAAAAGGTATAGTTAATCGTGGTTAGAAACCTGGCAAACTGTTTCGTGAATCGTGCCCAATATAGTTTAATTGCGGAAATAATAACGTGACGTTAATGTTACATGTTTTAAATAAACGAAATGCATTACTGTACAATACAGACCAAGTTTTTTTATAGAGGCGATACACAGTAAAACTTAAAGGATCATAATTATTCTAATACCTTAATTAATATACAATTATAATTTGCATTTGCCTTCTGTAAATAAAGAAACGTGGAAACTTCAATCACAATGGTCGCATGCACCATAAGAGTTCTTGGAGTAATGAAAAACAATATTAAAATGCCTCTTTCTTTGTTACAAATAAAGTTAATTAGCGTTATTATACGCAATAATTCAAAGCTGAAAAAAAAACACGCATGAAATAATAATAAAAATGTGATGAACATAAAATAATATATTATGACCCTAAAGATCAAAGGAGCCGTTGTAAGTAAAGGTCATTTTCCTATCTCGTATCACTGATAATGACCTCTATATACATAGTAAAAGTGTTTTATAAGACCATTTACACAGTAAAGATCTCATATTTGTTTCTACCTAAAAAAATAAAGTATCATTATATTATAATAATATTAAATCTAGATGACATTTTGCTGTATCTTTTCATTAAATATAACTTTTGTTGTAGGTTAATTGGGTATATATTCCTTAATGTATAAAGGTTAAAACATAGTGACGCTAAGGGAGGAAGAGATCAGCGCTACTGAAGCTCGCGGTAACTCGAGGGAGAAATGAAATAATGAGAGAAAGTAAAATCTTGGCGTCGTTTTTTCAAGAGAGCTCATCTTTGGATGCTGTTGAGACTCAGGGGATGAGAATACTTCTACACCCGGCCTCCTCCTTCCAGCAAACTCTGCAAACGCAGCAGCACAGCCAAGTGATGTAATAAAAAGAAGTATGCATTGCGCTATCATACTCTCCCTTACCCCGACGTCGTTTCTCTTTATATGATACAAAAAAAAAAAGTGTAAGGTATAAAAAATAATAAAAATACTAAAGGGGAAAAAAATGTTTTCAAGTAATCATCTTTTTTTTTTATTATTTTACGAAACAAAGATATATTATATTAATAAAAATAAAATCATTGTGAAATGTTTTTTAAATGTGATTATTTTTAAAAATATTAAAATATTTTAATGGGGGGCGATTCACAAAATATTTATTTAGAAAGTTATCCAAATTTCTCAATACCTCTAAATGTGGTTATACTATATTATATAGTATTAAGAAACCTGGATAATGGGGAATTCTCTTACAACTCAAATTTTAATTTAACTACTAATATTATGATAGGGTACATATTAACAATAAGTTTGACTTAAGTTTCAACTTTTTTAACTCAAATTTGGGGACTCTGAAGGGATTATTAGAATAGGGGCAAAGTATGCAACCCGCGCGCAAACCTGAAAATTGTGACGTAGAAACTCCCTAGTTAACACACAACAACTGCCTGATATCATAGTTTGAGCGTCAAGGAGTCATTGGTTATAAATTTTAGTAACACGATCGAAATCAGCGGGTTTTTCTACCCTAGTATCAATATTTTTGTATCTAATATCAGTTTACTTTAAGAGTGATAATCAAAAATATAAATTTATTGTAGGAAAATTTCGCCTGCTAGGCAGTTTCTACGTCACGTTTTGGCGCTAAATTCAAAAGAAGGAAGATTTTTAAAAAAACTCCCTTGTCTCCAATTTTGAAAATTGAAACTTTTTTGTTTTGGGACATTTAGTTTCAAGGCATAGAGCATCTGAAAAAAAAAAATAAAATAAATGTAGGAGAATTCCCCATTATTTCCTTCGTGAATCACGCCTCCCGAATTGAAATAAATTTCATTTTTATTTTCTCTCCTAGTATAATTTCTTCTTATTTTGCAACATTTTTTTTAAAATTCACGTCTTTAATTCATCCGTTAACACGTCTAAACCTAATCTTTCTACCTCTAAAACACATCCTTTATCTTCCTCGCTCATCAAAGTGAGGATGAAATGGAGACAATATTTTTAACATTTATGCTCAGTGAAAGAGGAAAAATGACGTAATCTCGTCTTTTTACGTCTATACTAGGATTATTATTATTATTTTGAATTAAAATGCAATTTGATCATATCAAATTATGATATCATATGAAATAAATTCGCCTTTTATTAAAATATGAAAACTCTCATGCTGATTTTATATTCTAAATTATGATTAGAATACAAATCCCATGTGTATTTTTATCAATACGATATATAAATATACAGTTCAGCTTTATAGAAAAAATTGATGTTTTTTTTGTGCTATAAAATTTTGGATTGGAGATCTTAACAAACGCAATCCTATCATTTCTCCGGAGTCACATTTTCTTCGACCTTCTTTTTTTTTTTATGCTGAGAGACAAAAGAAAAATCAAATATAAAGAATTTTATATCGTGTGTGAATGTTTCAAATCAAAGAGCGCTTTCCGTGAACAATAAAATTGCAAATCCTTTAAGATCATTTTTTAAATAAATAAATAAATATGAAGAAGATAAAAATACATGTAAAGCCTTCAAAATTAGAGCGTTAAACTTCTTGTTTTGTTTTTACAGTCTTATTCACGAAAATGACAGAAGAAAGTTCTGACACAAAATGTCGAGTTGTAAAGTTTCCTTTTTGTTTTCTTATCGCCATCAAGAAGATTGCAAATGTTTGAAAGTCTTTTTATTTTGATGTGACAAATAATGTTCCAATATTGCTCATTTATCACAAGAAAACATCTGTAGTTTCCATATTGTTTTAGTTGATTTTATATTGACAGTTAAAGTAAAAGTTAAGTAGCGATTAAAGGGTAAAGTAACATGCCCAATGATAAAAAAAAAAAAAATCCCATGCATGAAAATTATGATTTTTTTTTAAATGTTCTCCTCTACATCACTTATCAGTAGCTAAAATATACAAATTCATAACTCAAAAACCAGCTAGTGGTCAATGCACCGCGCCACGCCCAAAATTGTATAATTTATATTTTTCTAATCCAAATAACCTTCCTTATAAACAATGAGCATTGAAAAATGAAAGGGTGCATATCAATAACAAAGTAGCTATACAAGATTTATTTATAATATTTGTATATAGTATACAGTGTTAAATGAATATTTACATATATTATAAATATTGAAAATATATTTTGATATTATAAACGACAAAAAATGTTAAAGGTTTTTGTAACTCACATTTTTCTTTGAGCAAGATTTGAGGCGACTTGAATTTTTGTCACGTGGCAGTTCCAATCCCCGGCCTGTTACATCAATATTTCAACATGTATTGTGAGAAATAGTCGAAGTGTTAAAGGTTTAAACCCCAGGGGAAAAGACCTTTCGTGTATCTTAAACAATCGGTTATAGCTGCCACCGCCCAAGTGTATGACGTATGATGTTGTGTTTATACTGAATATTTAAATAAAGTATCAAAATTAATTATTTACACGTATTTTTATTAAGTAAAATTTCTCAAGTAAGTTAATTTTGATATTAAATTAGCGTTTCCTCAATTAAATAAATTTAATTAATAGACAATAATGGTTACATTTTTTTATTTCATAATTAGAAAACATACCTAAAATTATGCTTTTCTGAATTTTTTCGGATTTTTTGGAGTGCGGGAACTAATTTTAAAAAAATATTTAAAATACCTGAATTTGGGTGGTACACCTGATGGGACAACCGTGACTTCATTTGTCGTGCTGTGATTGGCTGTTGATGATGTCACGGTTGCTGTGATTGGCTGTCGATGACGTCACGGTTGTCCCATCAGGTGTACCACCCAAATTCAGACATTTTAAATATTTTTTTAAAATTAGTTCCCGCACTCCAAGAAATCTGAAAAAATTCAGAAAAGCTTATTTAATGTATATTTTCTAATTATGAAATAAAAAAATGCAACCATTATTGTCTATTGTATAATGATGTTGTATATTTCATAATTTGAAACGAAAAAGTAAATAAATATTATGTTACCACCAAAAGTCAAGTTCAGGAAAAAAGACGACAAAAAATAAGCAAAACCATATTTCAGAGCATGCATTTCATTTTTGCATATTTCGCGGATATGCACTTCTGGACACATGTAAAATTTCTGCTTTGTTTGTGTGTGTAAATGGAGTATCGACTGACTTCATTTTTTTATTGCAGAAATGGACAGAGCGGCAAAGTTATGCTACCCTGATTTTTTTTTTAGATTTTTTAGGGCCCGGGAAGTATTTTTAAAAAATTATTGAAAGTTCTTTTTGTGACGTCGATACTTCATTGTCAGCTCATAAGAGTGCAATGTGCATGGTGCTTCAAGTTTTTGTGTGGCGATTTTTAAATGGGAGACTGATTTTTAGTAGCAGCGCCAGAAAAAAAAAGTAGTAATAAAAGATCTGTTCAAAAGCCCTGCTCAGTGTACACTTTCTTCACCCAATCGACCTTATTCACATGAAAATAAGGTCGATTAGGAGTAGAAAGTGTACACCGAGCAGGGCTTAGGAACAGACCTAAAATTCATGCTGTTTCGAGGTGTAGATTAAACCGTGGTGGCAAAATCAAATAACAAATAAGCAATATATGGCGTCATGAAGTTAGTGCAAACCTAGTGGTAATTGCTGGAACTACGTGCGTCTGGCGAGGATTTCTGTACATGATTAACATGGTAAAATCATGTAAATGCTCTGTCAGCAGCCACAGCATAATTTTACAGAAATGAAAACATCATAATTAGTTGTCAAATACTTTCGGACAAATATAAAAAAAAAAAAATTCAACTTCATAAGTGATTTCTTTCCTAGAAATATTGTCATTTTTGTGATTACCCCCATGCTATATACTGTAGGTATTGCATGCCGTATCCTCGATGCAAAGAGCTAAATTTTCAGACGTCAGCGCCATCTCTTGGTCCTTTTTGTCCTCTATAGTTAATAGTTAAGATATGTATTTTTTTGTGACTTTAGTGATTGGTATAGACAGTTTGTAACGAAGAACCGAACACGATCCGAAGTCCACCCGAGCATCTCCGACGAAAAACTAAATGAATGTGACGCCCAGTGTAGCATGGTACTTAAATGCCCTTAAATATCGAGTGTAGACGAGACACTGGCAAGTTTGACCTCTGCTCCTCTCAGGCAAGTCGGTTCCGGCTCACAGACAAGCGTCTTGTCATGTGGGGTGCAGAGGGGAGAAAAACTCCACCCTTCCTTACAAGCCATTGTTGTGACAACAATAGGGGGAAGAAGGTAATTTTATTACAATGACGACGAGCCATCCGTTAAATCAATCATTTTATAAAGAGGGGGAAAATGAAGTGTAAGAATGAATAGTAAAATTAATAAATTTTAATTGACAACCTTTATTTTTTATTGTATGTTTGCATAGAGCACCCAAGATTTGTTAACTAACAAATCTTGAGAGCACCTATAGACTTACGTATAATTTTATTTTTTTTAATACAGTTTTTTACCTCTGTAAAACCCAATTGTGCTGCAAAACGCTGTGACGTCATGGTCATGCAAATATTTAACACGTTAAGCATAGGAAAAGACGTTGCATGACTATGACGTCACAGCATCTTTCCCCTCGATTTTGAGAGTGCATAAAAAAGTGGATTCATGAGCGACAACGGCGATGCGACACGATTTGGACGTATGAGCTGCAAAATCCTATGCGGAGGTGAATTCACCGAATATCGCGTTAATTATAATGCTCTTTTTTTAAGTCGACAAATATGGTTGCTAATGGATGCTGCAGCAAGTGCGCATTATTCGCTTAGCAGGCTGGAAATCGCCCATGTAAATCCACCTCAAAAATTGACAGTACAAAACTGAAGGTGTTATTTCCAAATATGAAATAAAAAAATTTCATGAATGTTGTCCATTTTTTTCCTTAGTATTTTAAATAGTAAGAAATATTATGAAATATAACAAAGTTTGATTTTTTTTTCTTACGTCGAAGAAAAAGTGACGCACCTGTGTCTTTGCTGACTTTTACATTTTTGTGTGACGATCTCTACAGCATCTGGCTCCTTCAATATGCCGCGCGTCAATAACTCTCTGAGAATGACCCCGCCCCCTTCCGGCAGTCCGGTACCGCCAGTTGGCACCAACTTTCCGGCACAACGAACCCGCCAACTGCTCGGCCCACTCTACCGGCAAATCTGCACTTTTTACCCAGAGGAAAGTTATGGAATTTTTTTTATATTAAAATTGTGTTTTTTATATAATTTTAAATAGATAATTCTCATAATTCATATATTACGGTAAAAGAAGCATTCTTCAGCACAATACATAGTCATGATCGAGTCCTGGATTATTATATTATCACAGTTTTTATAATAAGTATCCACACAAATATATACATCTCTGGACAGCATGAACTTTACTTACTAATAGAGCTGCAGCTTGCACCCAGTCTATCAAAATATCAAGATAGTTTTGGTTCCCCACACCTCCATAGACTGCGTGGTAACGTCTACAAACAAAACAGGAGTAAAGTTCGTGGGTACAGAGGAATAATGGACAACATACATGAAATTTTTTTATTGCAGAAATGAATAGAGGGTACCAAATTATGCTACCCTGAATTACTTTCAGATATTTTTGAGACCCGGAACTATTTTTAAATAATTATTGAAAGTGCGGCCACGCCCCCTGGAGGCGTCAATAGGCGTCCAGTCTCTATCCTTTTTATTAAGAAGTCAGGGGTGCCAACTGAAATCACAGGACTTTCAATAATTATTTAAAAATAGTTCCGCGTCTCAAAAAAGTCTGAAAAAATTCAGAGTAGCATAATTTGGTACCCTCTTTTCATTTCTGCAATATTTTTTTTTTCATGTATGTTGTCCATTGTCAATTGCTTGTCAATTATTATTTTAGGTGTCTCAAATCTCTCAATTCTAAATCATTATATAAACGCCTTGTGAATATATACGTGCAATGATTATAAAGCGTAACGTGTGATCGTGGGTACACAATCTTCCTTTTGTTGAGCAATAATTTGAGCAATTTTTCATCTTTTTACGGTTATGATTTAACACAGGGAACAGAAAAAAAGGTTTATAACGTCCCTATACATGCCAGAGTTAAGACACTATTATTGACACGTTGATATCGATATATTCGTCCCTCGTTTGCAATAATAAGTTGTCCGCTTACCACGTTTTCGTTGCAATAACTAATTATGTGCTTTTTCAGATGAACGTAATTATGAGCTGTAAAATAAAGCTCATTGTTGCGCTCATCTGAAATAGAGGATAGCTCATTATTGCAACGATGATCGTAGTAGACAGATAGCTCATTTTTTCGGGCGAGGGACCATTGATATATTATGCTGTAATAGCCTTTATTTTATATGATTGAAAATTTGAATTATGGGGCGTGATTCACGAAGGAAGTTACCAGCTTTCTTATTAACCACACGTTTGGTGCCAGCCTCGATCAATGGTGCTAACCGCGGTTACTGATAACATCTGGATTACTCCTTTTCATCATTTGTCCATAACTTTGAGTATTTTAAATATTGGTAACTCCATTAATTATTGAGTTTAGAGGGGTCGCACACCGACTTTCATTTCGTAAGATTATGATCGTACGTTTCTCATTTAGAACCGGTCCTAAAATTTCTTATCATACGAAAGCATACGATACGAAACTGTGTGCGCGCGAACATCTGATCGCATAGTTTCTTATTATTTTTTTTATCATACGCTGCGAAATCATGCTATTCTGTCTGTGACCAACCTAATTATTGTTGAAAAAGCAATAAAATTTCTTTGATTTTAATTATGTCAGTTCAGCACACAAATCATGTTTTACTTTTAGAAAAATGCTGATAAACTTTTGTGTGAGTTGAGTAGAAATTTTTTATAAGTTGTCGACTTTCTTCAAGAAACAAAAACACGCACGCAATTTTTACGTAGTGAGTTCCCTCGGTGTTTTTTTTTTTTTTTTTTTTTTTTTTTCCACCCTGGTAAGTTTATATAAGTAGAATGTTGAGTAAGGAAGGACTCGCCACTTTTTTAGCTATAAAAACACTCGGTGACGATGGGGGGCAAGAGAAATGTTTTATTCATTCTCAGCATAAAAAAAAAGACTGCGATATAGTGACAAGAAGAACCTTGTTTGGTACTGTAAGGAAATTTTGTGGGAACCAAGAAAGAAAATATTATAATAATAGAGAGAGAAATGTAATCCACACAAAATTTTATACATATGTATATTCTTGCTCAAAGCAAGCTGCAACCTCAAATATTGTATAACTGAGGATTAAAATAACTTTAAGGGTAAGGTAACGCCACCAATGTTAAAAAAAAATCCCTCTCACAAAAATTCTGAAAAAAATTTAAAATGTTCTCCTCTACACCCCCTATCAGTAACTAAAATATCAGGTATACAAATACGATCTAGTTTTTGAGTTATGAATTTTTAAAGTTGACCCAATTTAACATGGGAGTTTCATTTCTCCATGTTAAAGTAGTCAACCTTAAAATTTTATAACTCAAAAACTAGATCGTATTTGTATACCTGATATTTTAGGTACTGATAGGGGGTATAGAGGAGAACATTTTAAATTTTTTTCAGAATTTTTGTGAGAGGGATTTTTTTTAACATTGGTGGCGTTACCTTACCCTTAATGGTGAACTCAAAAGCTTTTGAGCGTAATATAAACATATATATATATATATATATATATATATATATATGACATATGCGGCTGGTTAACGGTAAGGTAACAAGACTAACTTTAAAAAAATTCCCTCACATGAAAATTATGAAACATATCTTAAAACGTTCTCCTCTATACAGTATCACATAAAATTCGAGCTAGTTTTTGAGTTGGAAATTTTTAAAGTTGGCTAATTTAAGTCAAAGTAGTCAACTTTAAAAATTCATAACTCAAAAACTAGCTCGAATTTGTACATCTGATATTTTAGTGATAAAGGATGTAGAGGAGAACTTTTTAATTTGTCTCATAATTTTTATGTGTGGGAACATTTTTAACATTGGGCGTACCTTTAAAAGATAGGACTTTGCAAATATATCGTAAGATAACCCCTCAGATTCCACGAGCCAGTCAGAATGCAGTATTATGACCTCCTGGGCGCAGCTTTAAATTGTACATATTTACTGTACTTTGTTCAGATATATCGATTTTTATTTTTAAATTACTTTACGCATTTTGAGTTTAAATTGTATTGATTTCAATAAAAAAAAAATAGTTAAGAAACTTAGACATTTAATAAATTTAAATGTGAATAATATTTATTCAGTGAAGCATTCTATAAAAGTAAACATAACTAAACTTTGAATTAAAAGTAAATTTCGAAAAAAGTTTAAGTTCCTTAACAAATTGACTACTGCAGTGCTGCATGGTTGGTTTTATAATATAAGTTAGAGAGCGGGAGAAAGAGAGAGAGAGAGGAGGGATAGAGAGAGAGAGGGGAGGGATAGAGAGAAAGGGATAAAGAGAGAGTAAGAGAGGGAGACAGAGAGAGAGGGAGGGAGAGAGAGAGAGAGAGAAAAAGAGTTAGAGAAAGAAGATAGAGAGAAAGGTAGGGAGAGAGAGAGAGAGGAGAGAGGAAGAAATAGATGAAGAGGGAGAGAGATGCTGACTGCTTTTTAGATTTCTGTAATGGAAGTTTGAAGAAAAGTTGTCTCCACTGGAAGCACGTGGCGACAGATAAGAACTCAAGTT